>CM063308.1:3270971-3755971 GCA_032173965.1 Sitta carolinensis
CTCTCAGTTCTTTAAGCCTGTGAATGTGTTGTTACATATATTGAGCAGGGGTAACACTCCCCTCATGCCTGGCAGTGTATCTAAACCAGAGCCTTGAAGGAGATGTTCTGGGATTACTTGGAGGAGGAAATTATCTCCGTGGCTTATGCAGGGTGTAAGATCTCAGCTGGCACTGCCATGTGGGCACATGAGCTAGCAGGATGTTTGGTGACTTGTTCAGGACAGCCAGCAAACCCCTCACCCTCCCTCTGTGGGTGTCAGTGTAAACAGCCAGGAGGGGGAGAATAATTGCTTTTCCTATATCCCACTTTGCTTACAGAAATGGGCTGTCAGACATGGAACTCCTTCCCAGGCAATTTGTTGAAGTGGTGCAGGATCATTGTCTACTAAAAACAAGACCAAATCAACAGGCATTTTCCCCTGGCAGGATTCTACAAGGGGACCTGGAGCTGGGGAATGAAGAAATCTCTTATGTGGTCACACATTAGCAGGACCTTGAGTGCTGACAGAAAGGTAAGGAATATCAGCAGGAATTTCCATGCCTGTAAGCTCTGGACCAGAGCTCTGTGTTCTCCAGGTTGCTGGACAGGATCTGAAATCAAAGGACAATAGAAATAATAGTGACTAATTCTATACAGTACTTGCAATGATCAATATATATATATATTCCTTAAACCAGTATCCACACCCAAGGAGATCTAAAGAAGTTTTACAGACTGTCATTCACTCCACACATGTAAAATGCTACTGCAGCAAGGGAGGAAGTAATTTATTATTCCTCTGTAGAAAGGCAGTCTGCTTTAGATTGCAGCAAGAGAAATTTAGTCAGGAAAAACATTTCCTGCTAACAGGAAAACAATGGAAGCCCTGGAAGTGCTGTCTGTGTGGCAGGAGCTGGGTGTCTGGCACTGAGGCTGTGAAAACAAACAGCTCAACCCACACCCCACATCTCAACCCCACTGCTCTGGTTGCTGCCAGGTTGCCCCCTCAGCCTCCCTGGTTCTCTGACACCATCCCAGACCTGAGGAAGTTGAGTGAATTGCCACTTCACTTACTTCATGCTGGAGGAGTTGAGGAGCTAAGAAGGGATGTGCTGGGTCAGGAGAAGGGGAGTTCGGAGGTGGGGTTTGCTTTGTGCCTACAGCCACAGGTCAGGATCACACCCTTTCTGCTGGGCTGTGAGAAGGAAGCTTGGAGAAGAGAAATAAGGTAACTCTACGAGGTGTTACCCCAGAATTAGCACCACACTCCTTTAGCAGCTGAAAGAAATGATCTAGATACTCCAAACACCAGGAAGAAAGAATATTTAACAATCTACTAAATTTAGGAAACCCCTAAACTACAGAGTGTTTAAAGGTTACAGAAGGACCTGTGGCAATGGGAGCCCTCCTCATCCCCAGCAAAGCAGTCCCAGTTCCTCTGCAAGTGGCTGTTCTTCCTTCCAGCCCTTCCTTCCCCAAAACAGCATTTTTTTTACCTCAGTCTTTTCCGAATAGAGCATTCTTAGGGCCGATGTTCTCTGCTCTAATAGCATTTCTCCCTGCAGGGAATATGAACTGGATCTGCTGTGAAATGAGTGATTCTGGAATGGAGAGTGTTGCTGCTGACTTTGCCACGTGTGCTGAACCTTCAGCCCCCTGAACACAGAGCCCTGAGGGTAACACCCACCTCAGGGACAGCAGTGGGACACGAGGGTTTGCCTTGTGAAAGAACTGGAGTTTTCCTTTCCAAGTAGAAGCACTTTTACAAGGAATTAAAACCAGTGACTAATTTATCTGTTCTGGGATTCGCAAAAAGATTCACGCACTGTCAGCCATCTGGATTCCCTTGCAGCTTTAAAGCAAACTAGAGGACAGGGCACAGAGTGCTGCTCCTGTCTTCTCCTTGGAATACCCACTCCTTCCTCAGGGAAAAATCCACACCATTACCAGCTTTTACACTGGAGCCATCCCTGTGTTACCAGCTCAGCCCATTTCACATTGTACATCACAGAAATACAGCTATGGCTGCTCTCACCAGAGCCATCTCCTACAAGGTTTTTCTGTCTCTGCCCTCTCAGGAGGGAGGATAATCCACACAGCGGTGTTAGCCAGGCTTCTTGCACTGGTGCCTTCCCACCTGGGGCTCATGGGGCAGCTGTGCCAGCAGTGCCTGAGCTGCTGCAGGGTCTGTCCCTGCCCCCTGCTCAGCCCACCGGCTGGATTTCTCCAGGTGAGGGTTCTACACAACGCCCACAGGGTCGTGTGTAGGATCCCACCTCTCCTCAAAGGTGGGATCATTCCTGGGGCAGACACAGCCCAACAATATTTCTAATTATCCGTCTGTTGTGAATGAGATGCAAGAAACACAATGAACAGAGCGAGGAGGAGAAAAACCCCTGTTTCTGTAGGAGCCCAGCCTGGAGACAAAGGCAGGAGGAAGGTCCTGTGCCTTTGTGCTCGGCCGTGCCCCGGCCCCATTGGCAAATGCTTCCACAAATGAGGGGAAAGTGGGTCATTTTGTCGTCAGGACAACAACAGCACACACTGACCTAGATCTGTCTGCAGGAACCTAATCTTGCTCCTGGCACAGACCACGGGGTTCAGACAGGACCAGGGGTTCCAGCTGGGGAAGCACAGCACATAAACAAGCTCAAAAATGTCCTTTTCCTGTCTGTGGCAGCCAGGGCAGCCTCTCCCTGCTCTGTGTGTGTCACAGCGATGGCACTTGGTCCTGATTGCCAGCTGCTGGGGGCAGCTTCCAGGGATAGCTCCATGCTTGTCTGCAATATGGAAGTTTTTGATGCTGCACACCCTTCCTGGGCACTCTGCTGAGCCTTCTCCACTTTTTGAGGCTGGAAAGCATCTTTCATGCCTGAGAAGAGCTGTGACAGCTTGGCAGTCCTGGAGCTTTAGGCACACAGACATCTCCCAGCCATGAGCATTCTCCTAAATCCCAAAAGCACTGAGAATCCCTCATTTTGGGAGCCCCCCTCTTATTTTATAGCTGAAGTGAGGTGCATTAAAGTGTCTGAAAAAGGAACTTGGGCTGTTTGTGCTGCCATGGATCACAGTCTGTGCATCTGAAATTTGATTTCTGGCAGAGCCAGGTTTATTTTCCAGGATATGCATCCCAAAGAGCAGTCCTCACATCACCTTCACATGGGTGAGGGACACAGGACTGTCTGTTCTTCCTCAGGTACAAAGGTACAGTCAGGCTTTAGCTGAAAGGGGCTGAAAGAACCAGAATATTGCAGCCACAGCCTTGAAGGCTGAGGACACAAAAGCCACCTCAGGCCTCCCTATTCCTGTCTCCTTTGCCACCTCTTTCTTAGGTCAATGCTCAACACCTGGGGACAGCTGAGATCTTCCAGATCTCTGGAGAGGTGACAGATGTGTGGATGCTTTCTGCAGCCCCAGGCTGCTGCTTGTGACTGTGTCTGAGGGAAGAACTCTGTGGAGCAGCAGCACCAGTGAGCTGAGATCCCAAACTCAGCTCTCAGGGCACCAACATCCAGGGTTCTGGTCCAGAGGCAAGGGAGGATGACAGTGGGATTTAGTGGGGGACCTCTAGCCATGCTGCACATCTATTTGTTCAACTTTTTAACTATATTTCTTGTATTTCTTATAATATCCAAAGGTTTGATGAGCCAGACAACAGATCTGGTAACCAACAGACCTTCCTTCTCCATTCCAGGCAGAGCATCCTCCTCAGACTGCACAGGTCCCAAATGGAAAAGCAAAGCTCCATCCTGCTGCACTTTATAGCTTTGCAAGTGGCCAGACCCAATTTCACTGCCAGTCCCTCTTTCCTTCACCCAGCTGCCCTGGCTTTGTGTCTCACTCTTGCCTTTTCTGTGCAGATCTCTTCTGATGGGGGCACTCTGCTCAGAAGGGTTTGCTCTGTTCCAGTCTGTTCTCACTGCAGGGCCATTCCCTAGGGAAGGGTTGGCAACAGCTCCTCCCTCAAACACCAAGGGTCCTCTCGAAGGGGCCAGCACGTGGAATTTCCCATTGGTCTGGCTTTATTTAAATCTTGTGCTTAAGGGGTAACAAATTTGGGGTGAAATTCTCTTTGTGAAGAGGCAGAACATGCCAGGCACCAGGAGCCCTTTCCCTGGGGAATGAGATGTGAGCAGAGAAAGGGACTGAAGCTGACAGGATTATTTTTACTATTTCTAAGCTTGCCTTTGGGCTTCTCTTGAAGGAAATAGAGGAATTAAATCATAAGGACATGGCATTGGAGGGGATTGGAGACTTCCTTGGCTCAACAAATCAGTAACTAACATTTTATTGCTGTAGGCTTTGAGGAGTATGTGTGAGTGTACCTGGCAGATCCAAAGGGATTCCACAGGTTCCCAGAGACAGACTGGGAACACGGCTCCCACAGCTGGCCCTGGCTCTCAGGCTGCATCTGCCCAGGTAGGGAGGAAGGAAGGCTGGACAACTTCCCAACCTGGGGCATCTCTTACAAACCCAGCTCTCAGAACATGCCCCTCACTCAGCAGAGGGGTTGGGTTGATCCCCAGCCACCTGGGTGGGGTTTGGATTTGCAGTCCTGAACATGTTTCTAGTACTGCCACACTTCTAAAATGATGACCCTTGTGTTTTTTGCTTCAAGCCTTTCTGTTCCCCTTTTGGTTTTGACCTGGAGAGGAGAGCACTTTATCCATTCAGGGGCCTGGCCTCATGTCAGTGAGTGCCTGAGGCCTGAAACACAATTTCATTCTGAAATGTTTTAAATGTGAACTCCTAGAAGCTGCTTTGCTGCCCAGCTGTGGGCAGGAACCAGATGGCACAAACACACATCTGGAGCACCATCCCCTGCCAAAGCAAGAGGTGAAGAGCCAGCACAGCCCAAACTGGGCAGGATCTGATCAGGCACCTTTAGAGCAAAGGAAGCCCGTGGCTGAATAGTTCCAGGTGCTGTCAACAGAGCAAGGAGGCAAGGTTTTACCTGCTGGCTGTTATCATTTGATAACATTTATCATTTGAGAGACTGCTCCTTCCTGCTGCTTTAAAGCAAGAAATTTTGGGAAATGTGTTTCAGGCTTGGAGAGATGTTTTATCTCACCTCCGAGGCTTTTGACTGGAATAGCTTGTGAATATTTGAAGCAATTTCACAAGTAAAGAAGCCAACCATGAGCCCCATCTGAGGGCAGTCAGAGCAGGAACAGTCTCTGATTTCCTTGTTGCACAGGTGCAGGGTGAGACACACTGGACACATCTGCCTGCCCGAGATGCTTGGAAACACCTCAGCAAAGCCAGCTCCTTTTCCCAGGGCTGATCTCTGGGACAGCCCTTGGTCACTGGCATCCTTCCTCCAGAGCCACAGAAACCAGCCAACCACAGGGCAATCGAGAGGCAAAAAGGAAAAGCAGCTTGCCATAGCACAGGATGATTCAATCCTTGCAGCTCCACAGGCCCACCCACACCATCAGATCCCCGATTCCCTTGGAGATTACAGTCATTTACAGCAGGGATTCAGTCCTTGAGGATTGCCCTGGGGCCCCAGGGCTCCCTTTGGAAGGTCACCGAAGGCAGAGCTGCTTGGCAGGCAGCGGAGCCCGAGGTCTCCTGGAGCTCTGTCAGCAGCAACTTGAGCTGAGCTATTCTGAGGCACCGCAGCTGAGTGTCAATGGTTAATCACTGCCCCGGGCTGCCAGGCAGGATCCGGCTCACAGGATTCCCCAGGAGAATACCCAAATCCTGACAAACTGACAGGCACGAGGTTTTCCCAGCACCCAGGGCCGGTTTGGGAGCATCCTTACAGCTGGATTCCCCACCCAGGTGTTGGTGCTGGCAGTGGCTGAGGGCTGGGAACTCTGCTCTGACAGAAGGCAAAACTCACAGGAGTTATCTGTCTGCAGCTGGTTCTGCTCATGGCACAAACCAGGGACGAGGATGAGACTTCTCAAGTTAATGATAGCAATAAAAACCAGAAACTGGGCCAGCTCAGGAGAATCCAGGAGGAAAAAAGAAAAAAAGTGGTGGAGGAAGTTGGATCAATGCTGATTTTCTTTTACTTGATAACACACAAAGGATATGTCTGAGCTACTCCTTTCCAGAATAAAGGGCTTTACTCTGTCCTACCAGGCTCTCTTTCCTGCAAAAATCTTTATTTATTATCTCTATTCTTAAGCACTGAATAGCCACTGAAAACTCTAAAACATCTCCACTTCACCCTGTATTTGCCAGCACAACAATCTAATGCCAACCATCCATTTTCAACCCACATCTCTCTTGAAAGGCCTTTGCAGTGCCTGCTTCTCCAAAGATGATAAATGCTGGCTCACTGAATCAATCCATCACAGTCTGGGATGTTGAAAGCAGTGAGTACCTGTGAAAGAAAACATCTGTGTTAATTTAATCCTTCATGTTGTCAGAAGGGAAAGGGCTCACAGAGCAGCAGTTTGTGCAAATATCAGAACAGGGAATGGAATATCAAATTCAGAGGATTTGAGAGCTTCCTGCCTGGAAGCAGCAAACAGCTGGAATATTCCAGCACAACAGAGAGAAAAATATTCCAGGTTCAAATGTCATCAGCAAGTTTAAAGGCAAAGCAAGACAGGCTTCTGCACTTTTCTATTATGCAAACCATCGGTAAGGTTTAAGGACACACAAGCAGCATGGCTGGATCTTTCCCTCTCCTCCTTGCTCTTCATGTAAGGGGGTTTTACTGAGTTCCAACTGCCTGCTGACAGGCACCGCTGGGGAAAGTGGCAGGTTTTAAGCCCACATTTCTCCTGCTAGCCCAGAGCAACCCTTGAGCTCCGGGCACACCAGTGAAGGGCTCCCTCAGCCCCCCGGGCTCTCCAAGCCCCCCACGGCTCTTCCAACCCCGGCTCCTCCACCCCCCCGGCTCCTCCAGCCCCCGGGGCTCCCTCAGCCCCGTGAGAACCCCTCCAACACCCCGCGGCTCCCTCAGCCCCGCAGCACCAGGACGCGTCTCTTCCAGTCCCGGCAGTTCCAGTTCTCAGCCCCCGGCTCCTCCAGACTCCCTGGCATCTCGCGGCCCCTCCGGGCTCCCGCAGCCCCCGGGGCTGCTCCGGCCCGGCCCCGCGGCGCGGTTTGCTGCCCCGGGGCTCACTCCGGCCCGGCCCCGCGGCGCGGTTTGCTGCCCCGGGGCTCACTCCGGCCCGGCCCCGCGGCGCGGTTTGCTGCCCCGGGGCTCACTCCGGCCCGGCCCCGCGGCGCGGTTTGCTGCCCCGGGCCCCGGCGCTCCCTGAGGCGCCGCTCCCGCCGCGCCGCTCGAACGGCCGGAAGCGGAGCTGAGGGGCGGGGCCTGTCACGACCAGGGCGTGGCTCTGCGGGGAAACGGCGTGGCTTGTGAGGAAATAGGCGTGGCTTGTAGGGAAATAGGCGTGGCTTTGTGAGGGGGAAAATGGGCGTGGCTTGTAAGGAAATAAGAGTGCTTTGTAGAGGAAATAGGCGTGGCGTTGTGGGGAAATAGGCGTGGCTTTGTGAGGAAAGAAGCGTGGCTCTGTGGGGAAATGGGTGTGGCTTTGTGGGGGGAATGGGCGTGGCCTCATGGGGAGGGCGGCACGGAGGCGTGGCCCGTCGGGAGGAGTGGCCAATCAGAGGGTGGAGGCGCAGAGGGGGCGGGGCTCGCTTTCGGGGGCGTGGCCCGGGCCGTGCGCGCTGACGCAGCGGCCGCGCGCGCCGCCGGGGCCGCGCTCGCCCGCCCGATTCCAACATGGCGGCGGGGGGCGGCGGCGGCCGCGGGGCCGGCGGGGGCAGCGCCCCGCGCTGGGGCGGCGGCGGCGGCCGGGCCGCGCCGCACGAGAAGCTGCCGGTGCACGTGAGTGCGGGGGCCTCCCCGGCGACCGCGATCGCCCCTTCCCCACCCTCCCCGTCCCCGCGAAGGGCCGCTCCTCGCCCCCCCGGGACGGCCCCGCCCGCCCCCGCCTTGACCTGCCCTGTCCCGGCCGCGGTGCCGAACTCGTCCCCCGGGGCTTGTCTCTCACCCGCCGGTATCGGGGAGGTGTCCCGGGGGCTCGTCCCCCTCGCGCCGGGGGCTTCCCCGCCCTCCTCCGCCGGTTCCGTGGGGTCCCCCGGGGCCGCGTCCCGTTGCCCCGGTACCGTGAGGGCTCCCCGCTCCTGTTCCCCCTCCCCTGGGCCGTGCCCCTGTGCCCGGCCCTGCTGTTCCTCTCTGGTGCCGCGGTCATCCTCCCCAGGGACCTGTTCCCGGCTCCCCGGTACCGTGCCCCGTTCCGCGCCTTGGCACCCCGAGCACGGGCAGCCCACCGGGGCCTGCCCTCCTCACCCGGTACCGAGTGCCCTTCGCTGGGACTGCGGGGCTCCCCCGGGGCCGCTTCCCACCCCCTGCAGTGTCTTGAGACGCCCCCGCCCCGATTCTGGGGCCGGGGGCCTCCAGGGCCCATTCCCTTGCCTGGGGGGTCTCAGCGTGTTCTCTCCCCACAGGTGGAGGATGCGCTTTCCTACCTGGACCAGGTGAAGATCCGCTTTGGCAGCGACCCTGCCACCTACAACGGCTTCCTGGAGATCATGAAGGAGTTCAAGAGCCAGAGGTAAAGTCCAGGTCCTGCACCCCAGGGTGCTCCAAGGAGCTCCTTAGCCTTCCACAGAATCCCAGAATATCCTGAGCTGGGAGGGACCCTCAGGGATCATCAGTGCAGCCCCTGTCCCTGCACAGACCCCCCAACAATCCCCCCTGCCCATCCCTGGCAGCGCTGTCCAAAGGCTCCTGCAGCTCTGGCAGCCTCGGGGCCGGGCCCATTCCCTGGGCAGCCTGGGCAGTGCCAGCACCCTCGGGGGGAAGAACCTTGCCCTGAGCTCCAGGCCAAGCCCTGACACAGCTCCAGCCATTCCCTCAGGTCTCTCTTTGTGGGGTCTCTCTGCCTGTGTCGAGCCCCCCAGCCTTCACCCCATCATTCCCCCTCTGCACACTCACTGCTCTGTCCTCCAGTGGTGCAGCCATGTGAAATTGGAGTACTTCTGCCCATCCCATAATTTTCCGGAGGTGAAATCCACAGGAGAAGGCAAATCTGCTTTTCTTTTCCACTCTGAAAAAAGTGAAGCAGCCTGAGCAGAACCTGTGACCTGCCAGCCCTGGAGGTGGTGGTTGTCCTGCCCCTTTGCCAACCAGCACACTCACCTGTCCTCTCCAGGGATAACATTCCCAGGGCGAGGCTGCACTGCTCATTCCTTCTAATTGGGCTAATTTTAAGAATTGCATCCTTAAGTTACCAGATACTTCACATTTCCTGGGTGTTTTCCAGGCTTGTGTTTCTGATTTGGATAAAAGTAACAAACCCCTCTCAATTTTAGCATTGACACACCTGGAGTCATCCGACGTGTTTCTCAGCTTTTCCATGAACATCCTGACCTCATTGTGGGATTCAATGCATTTCTTCCTCTGGGCTACAGGATAGAAATCCCAAAGAATGGGAAGTTAAGTATACAGTCACCTTTGAATAGTCAGGTAGGTCACAGAGCTCTTGTTCTCTAAATAAACTGTTCCATGTGTCACTGCACACATCTGCACAGGTTAGGCTGTGGAGATTTATGTGTAGTGCACATTGCTGACGTTTTTAGAAGGTTTTCAAAGCCTGTGATAATGGGTGTAATATAAATTTAAATGTTTATTCAGTTTCATAGGGTGCTTTGGATTGGAAGGGACCTTAAAGATCACCTAGTTCCAACCCCCACTTTATTCTCAAACCAGTTAGTTTGAGTTACACAGCTGATGATTCTGCATGGAAACACAAAATATTCAACACCAAATATTTCAGTCATGTCTGGAAACTGAAATTGTAACTGGCCTGACATTGTTAAATGTATTAAATATGACATTGTCCCAATATGAGTTGTGGGCAGTGACAAATTTCAAGGGGGGATCCTGGAAGAATTGCACTTCCAGTCTTCCACTGAGAAACCAGGAAACTTGTTTAGGCAACAGGCAAAAGAACTGTGAAATCACTGAGTTGTTTATGTTGGGGAAGGTCTTTAAGATCCTGGAATCCCCATCAGGTACTGTTGGTGTGGAACACACTTGATGGGATACAGAGGGGTGTTGCCCCTGCTTGTTTTTTGTTGTTATTGTGTGGTTGTGGAGCTGAAATAGAGCCATAAACTGAATTCTGCTGATAAACTTGTGGTTTAACTCCAGTTAGCAGCAGGAACTACCTTTTAAATCTCAGCTCCCTCGGATCTCTCTGTTGCTTAGGAATTAACACCTGTAAGGGCCTTATGTTTAATCTGCTCCTCCCAACTGGCAGTTCCTCTGCAATAACCAGTGGTAGCAGAACCTGCAGTGGGGAGTGTTTGGTGCAGCCTCTCAGGTGAGGCCAATAAAGCTGTGACAGCCACAAGTCAGGTGGTTCCTACAGCAGGGAGAACTTTGGGGATTATTTTAACTGATGGAGTTAATAAACTGGTAGGGAGATTGACTGGTGTCTGAAATCCTTTTTTCTCCTTCTTCACGTGACAATATTTTTTAGCTGGAGGCCTTGCCAGCACTGCAGCTGGGTTGTTGTTGAGCTGGTCCCTGATCTTTTTCCAACCCCTCTCGTGTGTCCTGTGCCCCCAGGTGCCCCCAGAGCCTGTTCCCAGCACGCTCCCTGGCAGTGGGCTGGTCTTGCACTACTCCCAGGAGAACTCTCACAACCACAGCGACTGCTCTGAGGAATTTCGGCAGCAGCTTCCCTACAAAGAAGATAAATCCCAAATTCCCTTGGAATCTGATTCCGTGGAGTTCAATAATGCCATCAGTTATGTGAATAAGATCAAAACACGTTTCCTTGACCATCCAGAGATTTACAGATCCTTTCTAGAAATCCTTCACACTTACCAGGTAAAGTCTTCTGTGGAAGAGGTGGTTGGCACTGGAGCTGTTGGAGTTGTGGTTGTCAAATTTAATCTCTGCCTGTTGAACAGACTTAGAGTCCCAAAGGACATGACTTTATCCAACAGCTGCCTCGTAGATGTTCACAGGAAATGACAAAAAGTGTGAAAATTGTGGAACTTTGCAGGGGGTAAAGAGGTTGTAGCCAGGCCTGTCTTCACTCACCTTCAGCTGATTTTGTGATCCTGTGTGTGTGAGAGGAGCCCTGTAAGAACCAGGGGCTGGCTCATAGTCCTTTCAAGTTCTGTGGCATTTGTGGTTTTGGCTCAGGGTGAGTTTCCTGGCAGGATGAGGTATCATTTGACTCTGTTGAACATCTGTGTGTATCTTTTCAGAAAGAGCAGCTGAACACCAAGGGCCGACCCTTCCGGGGCATGTCAGAGGAGGAAGTGTTCACTGAAGTGGCCAATCTGTTCCGGGGACAGGAGGATCTGCTCTCAGAGTTTGGACAGTTCCTCCCAGAGGCAAAAAGGTCTTTGGTACGTGCTGAGAGCAGGGCAGGATATTGAATGCTCTGTCTGCATGTAAAATATGCAAAACATGGAAAATCATACAGCCAGTAATGAGCATTGCTCCTCTTCATTGTTTGGATTTTCTCAGAACAGGTGACTTAACCACATGCTCTGTGTCCTGCTAGCATTCTTTGTTTGAGCGGAGAATGTTGAAATCATTATTTATTTACTTCAGTTCACAGGAAATGGACCATGTGAAGTGAACAGTGTCCAGAAAACTGAGCATGAGAAGAATCTGGAACACAGCAAGAAGCGATCCAGGCCGCTGCTGCTGCGCCCTGTTTCTGGCCCAGCAAAGGTATCTTTCAGCAAGTCAAAACTTAGAATAATCTCATATTACTTGTGCTTAGTAATTGCTGAGATACAGGTGTAATGAGTAGTGACTTTGATGTATGTAGGCGTATGAGAAACAAAATTTCGAGTTATTTTAATTGCTGTGGAAAAAGGGAAATTTTAATGCATGCTTAAATGTGTGTGGTAATGTGTTTGATACTAAATATCACAACCTTCTGTACTAAGTGTTGGCCCTGAAAGGGGACAATTTATTGCTCCTGTGGAGAATTTCAAGTGATTCTCTTTTTTTGTTGTTTCTTCTTAGCTGGGAGACATTTGACAGAGATTGCTGTGAGGACGTGACACAGCAATGCCAGATCACTGCTGGGGAAATGCAGGGTCTCAGCCTTTGCAGGGAGCTGTTCTGTGTCAACAGAGTGGAATTTGATGGCATTTGAGTCACAACATTTTAAATATAACTGCTTGTTCTTTTAACAGAAGAAAATGAAGCTGCGAGGTACCAAAGATCTGTCAGTTGCGACAGTGGGGAAATATGGGACACTGCAAGAGTTTTCCTTCTTTGACAAGGTCAGTATTTGTCCTTTTCTCACATTCTCTGGATGTACCTTCAGCCTTTTCCATGGTTGTTAATTGGTTGGTTTTCTGTACAATTTGTGTGTCAGCACTTAAGACATTCCCTGACTTTTCAAGTGGTAGAGAAAGACGGACAAAAATTAAAATAGGTGGGTTTGGAAGATGAATAGGCTGGTAATGAATAATTTTCTAAATACAAGTGACATTCAGGTGCTGTGATCATCTCTCCAAACTGCTGCAGGTGCGCAGGGTGCTCAAGAGTCAGGAGGTCTATGAAAATTTTCTCCGTTGCATTGCTCTCTTCAACCAGGAGTTGGTCTCTGGTTCTGAGTTGCTCCAGCTTGTTACACCCTTTTTAGGGTAAGTTACTAACTTACCTCTCTACCTTATGGTACTTTGTAGGTCCTACTTTTATTTTTTGGGCACATTGTAAACTTTGTTAGAGAAGTTTTGCATTTAATGTAGAAGTATCTCCTGGGTAGCTCGCAAGAAATTGAAATTAATCCAAAATAAATAATAAAATCTGAACCTTTAAATTTGTCTGTGCAGCTCCTAACGAGTATTGTGAAGAAGACATTTTCCTCTGTCTGTTCACACTCCCTGTTTAATATCTCAAAGTGTAATAAAGGTATAAACATGAAATCTGAGACCAGGGCTATGAGGAGGATAAATAGCTCAGCTCTGCTGTGAGCCTCCTGAGCTGTTTGGCTCACAGCAGAAGAGGAGAGTCAAATGGCAAGGATCAGTTTCTTCTCAGGCACTTAGGGGGAGTGTTTGTGTGGTAAAGGGAAATCGTTTTCCTACCTTAAGTTAAAAAAAGCCCCAACCCTGAAGCAATTCATAGGAAACGATAACAGAGGTGAGATGTTGGTGAAAGATTTCTCCCTGCAGTGCTGAGTTTGTTTCTGCCTCCCTTTTATGACACGCATTAACCACCCTAAAACTGTCACAGTGAAATAACAAAGTACTTGTGTTTTTGAAGGAAATTCCCAGAACTCTTTGCACAGTTCAAGTCCTTCCTTGGGGTGAAGGAGCTTTCCTTCGCTTCTCCGCTGAGCGACCGCTCCGGGGATGGAATGAGCCGGGAAATCGATTACGCTTCCTGCAAACGCATCGGATCCAGTTACAGGGCTCTCCCCAAAACCTACCAGCAGCCAAAGTGCAGTGGGAGAACAGCCATTTGCAAGGAGGTACTCTGGGATCAGGCTGTGCAATCCCTGAACACTCATAAAAATTGGAGTGGGGCGGTTCGTGCCGCAGCTGCTGCACATGGAGTCCCCTTTTCCGTGCTAATTCAATTTATTCAGCCAGTTTATTGAAATAATACCCACGTTTCACTAATTTTATCTAAACCCATCTCAAATCACATCTCTAATACCTTTTGAGTCTGCGTGCAGACCAGAGTTTATTCCTATGGGCGGAAAAGAATATTAAATATCCTGGAATTAATTTTTTAGCAGTGGGTCAGTATGGCCTTTAGGAACAATTTTCCTCAGGAAGAGCCCTGTGAGGCAGTGCCTGAGGCACCATTCCCCCTGTTGTGGGGAGCTCTGTCTCCTTTATTTACAGCTGCTGGTCACTGCAGAGTGATCTCTGTGAGGTGATAGTGAAGGTGTTATTGAGTTTCCTGAGCAGGGCCCTGGCAGTTGCACACAGAACTGAGGAGCATACAAATCTGAGGAGCAGTGACCTGGCAGTTAGGTCTGGAGTGTCCTACAGAACCTCAGGGAAGAACTATGCAAAAAGACAAGAGAGAAAACCCCCTGGGAACAGCTCTGGGCTCTCAAGGCCCTGCTCAGTGTCGTGTCTCTGCACTGTTGCAGGTGTTAAATGATACCTGGGTTTCGTTTCCATCCTGGTCTGAAGACTCCACTTTTGTCAGCTCCAAGAAGACTCCATATGAGGAGCAGCTGCACCGCTGTGAGGACGAGCGCTTCGAGGTACCTCTGCTGCTGAGCTCCCTTCTGCTCCCTCAGAATGCAAAACCTCTGGATTTTGCTGAATTAATTAGTGGCCAGTTCCTGAAAGTTCTGTTGGTGTTTGTTGGTTTGAGATGGAGTTCAGTGTGTTGTGCTTGGAGTGTAATAGTACTTCCTAGGCACGAGTCCAGTTCTAAATTGCATGTGACCTTTGGGAGATCTGGCAGAGGTCTGTTTTCCAGTAAAAACCTTCCTGCTGCTTCCTGGCTCCACCCTGTGGGGCTGCAGCACCTTCCACAAACCTGGGCTGCTGCTGCTCTCCGCGTCCCTGCTCTGCCTGTTTCTGACAGTTTTCTGGGAACTCTCAACAGCTGGATGTTGTCCTGGAGACCAATTTAGCCACAATCCGTGTGCTGGAGAGTGTGCAGAAAAAGCTGTCCCGCCTGACCCAGGAGGACCAGGAGAAGTTTCGCCTGGATGATTGTTTGGGAGGAACCTCAGAGGTGATCCAGCGCCGGGCCATCTATCGCATCTACGGAGACAAAGCACCAGAGATCATCGAGAGTCTGAAGAAAAACCCAGTTACTGCTGTCCCTGTGGTTCTTAAGAGGTGATTCCCATTGTGCTGTGTTCTTCTAGAACCTGAAAAAGGAGTTTTAAAGCATTTTTATCCAACAGAATGAGAGGACGTAGCCTCAGGCTGGACATCATGGGGGATTTCTTCACAGAAAGGGTTGTTAAGCATTGGAAGGAGGTGCCCAGGGAGGTCATGGAGTCCCCATCCCTGGAGGTGTTCAAAAACCAGCTGGATATGGCACTTGGTGCTCTGGTCTGGTTGACAAAGCAGTGGTTTGGTAAAAGGTTGGACTTGCTGATCTCAGAGGCCTTTTTCAGCCTAAATGGTTTTGTGATTCTGTAGGTGTAGTTCCAACTCATCATCACTGGTGGTGCTTTCTCAAATTTATTTGTTGCTTCCAGGAATCAATTCCAGTTTTCCACTGAAAATATCTTGCTGCACCACAGTTGGCTGCATTAGAATGTTTTGGGTGTGTTTCTGTGCCTGTCTCTCTGACCTGACCTAGACTGTTCATTTATGCAGATTGAAAGCAAAAGAGGAAGAATGGAGGGAGGCCCAGCAGGGCTTCAACAAGATTTGGAGGGAGCAATATGAGAAGGCCTATTTGAAATCCCTGGACCACCAGGCTGTCAACTTCAAGCAGAATGACACCAAAGCTCTGCGCTCCAAGAGCTTGCTGAATGAAATTGAGAGTGTCTATGACGAGGTGGGTATGGCAGGGAGTGACCCCTCCTCCATTCCCTCCCTTGGTAGAGTGATCCAGATGTGGGTATGGCAGGGAGTGACCCCTCCTCCATTCCCTCCCTTGGTAGAGTGATCCAGATGTGGGTATGGCAGGGAGTGACCCCTCCTCCATTCCCTCCCTTGGTAGAGTGATCCAGATGTGGGTATGGCAGGGAGTGACCCCTCCTCCATTCCTTCCCTTGGTAGAGTGATCCAGATGTGGTATGGCAGGGAGTGACCCTCCTCCATTCCCTCCCTTGGTAGAGTGATCCAGATGTGGGTATGGCAGGAGTGACCCCTCCTCCATTCCCTCCCTTGGTAGAGTGATCCAGATGTGGGTATGACAGGGAGTGACCCCTCCTCCATTCCCTCCCTTGGTAGAGTGATCCAGATGTGTCTTTAGCACCTGGGACCGTGTGGAAGTAGTGGGAAATTGTGTCGAAATTTGCCAAGCACAGGGTTAATACTGGCTTATTCCTTATGGCAGGAATGGCTCTTGAGCATGGATTGGAAGGATCTTTATGTGTTTGTCTCTTGATTACAGCATCAGGAGCAGCATTCAGAGGGGAGGAGTTCATCCACAAACGAGCCCCATCTTATCTTCATCTATGAAGACAAGCAGATTTTGGAAGATGCAGCATCTCTTATCAGCTATTATGTGAAAAGGCAGCCCACCATCCAAAAGGAGGATCAGGCAACTATCAGGCAGATTGTGCATCACTTCATACCTGAGCTATTCTTCTCTCAGCCTCCTGAACATAACATTTCTGAGGAATCAACAGATGAGGACAGAGAAAACCACCAGGGGCAGAACCTGGATACTCCTGAGCTGCGGAAAAAACACGTGCCTGGGCCTCCAAGCAGTCCTCTGGAGACCAAAGCAACCTTCTGTGATGTTACAGCTGCTGAGCCCCACAACACCCTGGATGATGTTTACAGCCTCTTCTTTGTCAATAATAATTGGTATTTCTTCCTGCGCCTTCACCAGACTCTGTGCTCCAGGCTCCTCAAGATTTATCGCCAGGCCCAGAAGCAGCTTCTGGAATATCGGACTGAGAAGGAGAGAGAGAAGCTCCTCTGTGAAGGGAGGAAAGAAAAAACCAATGATCCAGCCATGGAGCTAAGACTGAAGCAACCAAGTAAGAATAATGCAGGGCTTAATTGACTCTTAATGCCCTGTGCTCCATAGTGTGTGTCTGAGTCACGGAGGCCAGCAGGCAGCTCTGTGAGGGGTGTGGAGGTGCAGCCCTCTGCTGTATTGGTGAGTTGTGGACACAGCTCCTTCAGCTTCACAGACTTCCTGCCAGCCCTGTGCTCAGGTACCTCCTTGTAGGAATCCGTTACTTTGATTTACAATGTAAACAACCCCACAAAGAAATAGTTATTGCCCAGGGCAGTCCTGGAGGTGCATGAGGGAAGCTGTCCCAGCCTGTCAGGGCACCTGTCTGTAATGTCACTCTCTACTCTGGCTGTCATGGTTTTTGAGCAGTGCTGCCTCTTGCACTGCTTGACTTCACTGTTCTGTGTGTGAAACGAATTCCCTTTCCCCTGGCCAGGTGAGGTGGAGCTGGAGGAGTACTACCCAGCCTTCCTGGACATGGTGAGGAGCCTGCTGGACGGGAACATCGACCCCACGCAGTACGAGGACACCCTGCGGGAGATGTTCACCATCCACGCCTACATCGGCTTCACCATGGACAAGCTGGTGCAGAACATCGTGCGCCAGGTGAGGGCTGGGCTGGGCCGGGCTGGGCTGGGCTGGGGCTGCACATCACCCCTCACACACAGCCAGGCTCCTCCCAGGGCTCTGCAGAGCAACGGGGCACTGAGCTCGGAGCAAATCCAGAGAATGTCGGAACCCAGGATGTCTCCCTGACAGTCCTGGATGATCCCAGCTCCAGCCAAGGGGCTTCAAAGCCCTGGCAGGGGGGGGGTCACAGACCCTGGCAGGCAGACAGGGACTCCTGGGGCTTTGAGTTTGATCCATGGAACAAATTACCACCTGTGAATGAAGAACTAAAAGTCACAAAATTCTAGATAGCATGATAGTAGTAGTTGTAGAGTGAAAAGGGAATTTTTGGGCATTTTTACCATGGGGGCTTAGGGGCCAAGATGGAGGGACTTGGGTGTTGTCCTGTCCTCCTTCCTTCTTCTTCCTAACCCCACCTTTTTGGTGATGTTGGCACTTGGGGATTGGTTTAGAGTAGAATGTAACTGTCTAACACAGGTGACAGGCATTGGATCATAATTGTAAATAACTAACATGTAGTTTGTAGTATAAAAACCAGTGCCTGCCCCTGGGGCACTGTGTGTGCCTCAGGCTGCCCTGCTGAACAGACCTGGGCAGCCCAGACAGAAAATATCTTAGATAAGAAACAGTAAAACAACCTTGAGAGCATCAGCTGAAGACTTTCGACTCGTTCTTTCAGCAGCAGGGTTTGGAGACAGCGGAATTTATATATCTCGGGGTCATCCTGACCAAAGCAACCCCCAAGAAGAGAAGAGTTATATCTGACAGGGAAACGCCCCAGGTGAAACTCAGTGAGTGAATTCAGCTTTCATACAGGGACCACTGTAGGGGATTTACTCTTTCTGGCCTTTCCCAATGTTTTTTGAGTTGCAGTCTTTTCAAAATTCTGCCATGTTCAAAATACATCTAAGGCACCAAAAAAATGTCCTGTACTTCTTACTCAAATCTGTCTTCCAGCTGTAGTTTTCTAGTTAAGACACATTGGTCCCTCACTCTTCTCTGTTCCTTTTATTGCAAAGTCCTGAGAAAGAGTGAAAAGTGGGGAATCTCTGGAGTTTGCTGCTTCAGCTGAGTGTGGTGCCGTGCTGAGTTTTACACTCCTTTCATGACACACTGGAATTAGCTCTTGGCCCAGCTTGCTGACTGAATTCCCCCTTTTTTAATGGAAGCTTCACCATCTAGTGAGCGATGACATCTGCTTGAAGGTGGTTGAGCTCTACCTGAACGAGAGGAAGCGTGGAGCTGCTGGGGGTAATTTGTCATCCCGCTGTGTCCGGGCAGCAAAGGAGACCAGCTACCAGTGGAAGGCTGAACGGTGCATGGCAGATGAGAACTGCTTCAAGGTAAGGCCTTGCTGCCAGGGAGCTCTCCAAAATCACCGGAAAAACTACAGAAAATCTCCCTGGTGGCATTCCACCTGGGAGAAGTGGGTTTGGGAGCTCCAAGGTGAGAGAGTGAACAATATGGAGAGAAGGGACCAAAATCAGAGCACGGACAGTGAGGGGACGTTGTGGCTCACTGAGAAGCCCTGCTGCTTCTCTCCTAGCTTCTATCTGTTGTCCAAATGACTTGGGAATATGCAGCTTTTTACTGTGAACCCCTGTGACAAATATTTTCTGTAACTTTATCACAGGTCATGTTTCTCCAGAGGAAAGGACAGGTGATCATGACCATTGAGCTGCTGGATACCGAAGAAACCCAGACAGAAGATCCTGTGGAGGTCCAGGTAATGCCCCAGTGACCATGGAGTCTGTGTACCACAGAGCAGATGTCTAAGAATGCTTTCCTTGCTTTCTTGTTCCAAACTGTGAGGCTTTGCCAGGAGGACAGGTTTGCCTGGGATGTGGGCAGATGACATGTGGGGCTGTGGCCATGGACAGAAATGGTGCATTAGCAAAAGAGTTTCAACATAAATCAGCCTCAGAGTAAACAGCTTGGAAATAAACAGGCTCGTAGCATGGATGTTTGTCCTGATGAAGTGAAATCTCACTGGAACTCTTCTCCCCTGTGCAGCACCTGGCAAACTACATGGAGCAGTACGTTGGGGTGGAAGGAGCTCCCAACAACCAGAATGATGGCTTCCTCCTGAAACCAGTCTTTCTGCAAAGGTGAGCTGCTCCCTGCCCTGGGCCACACCTGCAGCAGCTGCTGCCTCCTCCCTGCCCGTGTGCCAGGGGTTGGGGTGATGTGCCAGCCCCGGGGAAATGCACTCGCCTCTGAGGGGCTGCTCCCAGCCAGTGAGCTGCATGGCAATGCTGAAAGAGAAATTCCTGACCACTGCACTGAGGTTTGTTCATGGAACTGTGTTTGGAATGGAGCAGAATGGATTCTGGGTCTACTTTGTTCCCATTTCCCTAAATATTTGCTAGAGGATACAGAGGAAGATCCCGGAGAGAGCCTGAAAACCAAAACGTGCAAATACAAGTCCCATACTTGTGCTGTGAGCCCTGCCAGCTGAGGAGAGCAGCTCCCCAGGTGTGACACATGCTTTGTCATCCTTGTTTTGCTCCAGAAACCTGAAGAAGTTTCGCAAGTGGCAGTGCAAGCAGGTGAGGGCCCTGCGCAGCGAGGTCAAGAGCTCCTGGAAGCGGCTGATCGGGGTGGAGAGCGCCTGCAACGTCGACTGTCGCTTCAAGCTCAACACCCACAAGATGATGTTCATCATGAACTCCGAGGATTACATGTACAGGAGGGGAGCTCTCTGCAGAGCCAAGCAGGTACATCTCCCTTTTGCTCCCTCTGCAGCCGGGGTGGTAGCAGAGGTTGGTGGTGGAAGCCAAAACACAGGTACCAATAATTCTTGTGGCTGAATTCCTGCAAGTTACACCCAGAAGTTACTAGTCTGTGTTGGGTAACGTGGAGGAGAGCTAGTAAATGCTCTGTACTTTGGATTAGCTTAGCAGCCTTTTGTTTGTATGCAAATTTTAAGTGGGAGTGGCAAACATTAGGAAACGGGCATGGTTAAACACAGCTCTGCGGTTTCCTGTTTCCGTTTGTGTTGTTCCCAAAGCCTTGCACATCTCAGGTAGAGCTGAGGGCTTTGGCTTTTCCCCCAGGAACCTCTCAGTGATCTTTACTGCCCTGCTCCCAGGTCCAGCCCGTGGTGCTGCTGAAGCACCACCAGCAGTTCGAGGAGTGGCACAACCGGTGGCTGGAGGAGAACGTGTCCATGGAGGCCGTGGATGTGGTTCAAGACTGGCTGATGGGGGATGAGGACGAGGAGATGGTGCCCTGCAAAACCACCTGTGAGACAGTGAACGTCCACGGGGTGCCAGTGAACAGATACAGAGTGCAGTACAGCCGCCGGCCTGCTTCACCCTGAGCACCCGGACAGGGCAGGGCTTTGCTGGTGAAGCACATTTGCTCTTGAGAATAGTGGTGGGAATGCAATGTATGTATTAATGATATTTATCCAAACAGCATTTTACTTTGGATTATCATGTATTTTCCATATGGCATAGACTTGTCTCCTTGCAGTGTAATCCTCCAGCCATCATGAAGAGACTTTTAAAAGCTTTTATGGGAAGGGGGCTCTTGGCATTGCCACACACTTTTCAGTAGTTTCCTGGCTTTAGGCCACTGCTGACCAGCTCAGTGAGGGGGTGAACTACCACTAGTGGCTTTGTTGGAGAGGTGGAGCTGAGCTGGTGTTTGAGCAGATGCTGGCAGCTGCTTCCACTTCAAAGGGTTTAATATTGCCTATCTTCCTGACTTCGTGCCGTTTTGGAGCCTGCAGAACTCTCACTGTACCCTGGGAGTGCCAGCGGGGCTGAGAGCCCCCGGCACAGGGAGACTTCGTTATCCCTGTGAACCAACAGGACAACAAACGACTCTTGTTCCTGGTGCTCTGGTGAGAAAAATGCCAAGACTGACACGGGGATGGCCAGCACTCGAGGCTCTGATGCTCCCTCATCAACCAAGAGTGTGAAGTGAGGGGAAGAACCCTGAGCTGTGTTGCTGGGATGGGAGCGATGCCTGCCTGAGACCCCCCAGCCGCCAGCACTGCTTGGGGAGCTGAGGACCTGCTGCAGACTCTGCCTTCCAGAATATCCATGAGGAGGAATATCCACGGGGAGGAATGTCCATTGCGAGGTCTGGCCTGGTTTTGGGGTTTGTGTTTTGCATGCTGGTGGGCAGCTCCGGAGCTGGGCGTTCCCTGTGCCGGCCCCCGGCGCTCCGCGGGGCTGCACCGCGGCGGCGACAGCGGCAGATGGAGCTCCCGGAGCACAGCTCGGAGCTGAGCTCCGGCCCACGGACTCTCCTGTTTCTGCTGGGTCAGCACAGGCGCTGGGTTTGCAGGGACACACGGAAATCTGCGAGGAGCAGAGTGAGATCCGACCACATCATCCTAGATGAGCTTTTCCACTGAAGCATCTGTACTGCTATCGAAGCTTTTTTTTGCCATGAAACCTAACACAGCCTGCCCTGATCCATGCAGAACACTACATCTGACTTAATCTAGTGAGAAATCAAGGAAATTTACTCGTGTCTGTCCTGCAGCCCCACTGTGACTTCACTCCTGTTTTTTGGGGGCCAAGGGCAGGCACGCTGTCCGTGGAGTGTATTACAAACATAACGTTTTGAGGCATACCCAGCCTCCTTTCAGCTTTGCTTCCAACCTTTCCCTGGCTTTTGGGGTAATAACCCCACCCCCCAAACTTTCTGTGGCTTTGATTTTTAGGTTATGATTTCTGCCAGACCTAAGGAGCAGCCTGTAGGATTTGTCCTGGGTTATTTCCACTGTACGACATTTGGTTTCGCAATTGTCTCACTTGACAGTAGAAAAATTGGCCTTTGGGGTATGTTTAATAGAAAACTGTCCCAAGTCTTTGTCTTTTTTGCAAAATAATCTGTGGGAGGGAAGGAGGGAGGCCACTCTCTGGCATTTGTGGCCACTTGCACAACCACTGCCAGCAGAGACTTTTCATCAAGACCCCGTGTTCTCCTCAGCTGGGTCTCTGCTAAACTTTGGTTCCTGGAGTGACCTGAAGGTTCTTCCCTGCCCTGGTTGCAGTGATAAGAGAACACGTGGCTCTGCAAGGGCTGGGGGGAGCAGGGGGACAAGCCCAGTGCAAAGCACAGTGTCCCCCTTTCCCTCCCTGCCAGCTCACCAAAACACACTTGAGTCCTGCTCACCTCTCTGCTGTCTCCCAGTGGAGATGACAATTGTGCCAAATTTTATGGTTTATGATACAGAAAACTGTTTACTAGAAAATAGGTGGCAACTTGTGGCTTAAAATGCATTTGATTCCAGGTGTACCAAGGTGGGCAACACACCTGGGCACCGTCCTGTTCCATCGACCCATTCTAAGTGTACTTCAGGTATTTTTAAGCATCCTTATTTTGTAAACCTTAATTTATAATCTGAACTGATTAAGCAAGACTTTTTCCCTTTACAGTGCTATTGTCTCAAAGCTGAGAGTAGCAAGGGACATGAAGGGAATATCAGGCAGGGTTGAGAGGGGCTTGTTCATGTCTGAGGGTTTCAGCTGTGTATCTGCACGACCTTGAGTCAAGAGTTTGTTCTTCCATTTGTTTGAAGGATCTTTGCTTTTGGGCTTGTAATTGCTTTGCCAGCTCCTTGAATGTAGTTTTTTTTTTATATTTATTTGCACATTCAAGTAAAATAAAATATTGATTTTAAAAGTCTGCAGCTCTCACTGTTTTACGTTTCTTTTCAACTAATTTAAACTTTATGACAACCCCCAGAATTGATCGTCTTTTACCTGAAACTGGGTTTCAAATGGTAAAAAAGGCAATGGGAAGGTTGAAATTCTGGACAGGTAGAAAAATGCAGTGGGAAGGTTGAAGTTCCAGGCTGCAGGATGCAGCTGTGTGTCAGCAAGTGCTGTGTGAGGCAGTGAGCAGTGCACTCGTTAACAGAAGAGGGAGATGGGTTTCCTGCAAGCAGACCCCACACAGGAGCTGGGGCTGCACTCAGGGGAGCTGCCAGGAGCCCTGGTGGAGCAGGGAGTCCAGGGGGTGGCACAGTTGCTCCACCAGAGAGGTCTCAAAAGCAAACTTTGGAAGGGCTGGAGCTCAGGGCAAGGTTCTTCCCCCCGAGGGTGCTGGCACTGCCCAGGCTGCCCAGGGAATGGTCCCGGCCCCGAGGCTGCCAGAGCTGCAGGAGCCTTTGGACAGGGATGGGCAGGGGGGATTGTTGGGGGGGCTGTGCAGGAACAGGGGCTGGATTGGATCCTTGGGGGGTCCCTCCCAGCTCTGGAGTTGTGTCCTGCCAGGCAGTGAATTCTTGCAGCCTGGTTCCTTCCTGGCAGCACCTTTGCCAGGGGTGAGGCACAGGAATCCCACACTGAGCACCAGCAGGGCTCAAGAGAAGGGGCTGATTCCAGCTCCCAACCCCACGAGCACATCTGCTACAGGTTAAGGCAACACAACTGCAACCATGAAAATAACCCTCCACCCGCCTTTCCCTCAGCCTCCCCGAATTCCTGGGTAATAACATGTTTAACTGTGTTCCCTGTGAGCTCGGCACGACAAATGAATGAGTGGATTTTGCAAATTAAGCCGTAGTGATGTGACCCAGAGCTGATAGGAGTTTCCTTGACATCATCCCCAACACTTCCGTTGCCATAACAAAAGGCAGCTCTGCTCTCTGTGCAGCCCCTGCTCACTCGCAGGGAAACAAACTGCTGTTCTCCCAATAACAACCCTCTGGTGCATCGATTGCATGGAATAATTTGATTAAAATGGTGCTGGAGGGGGTCCCAGAGGACACAGCCCACTTTGCACAAGTCTTGGCCCTCTCACAGAGGGGATGTTCCCTGCCCTTGAGGGGAGGCACAGCCAGATGTGACATGAGAGCACTTGGAGATCTCAGCGAGTGGACAGCTCTGGCAACAGCAAACAGCTTAAAAACCTCCTTCAGGTTTGCAGGATGGAGTAGGTACAAATGGTTTGCACAATTAAGCTCAGGGTTGCTAAAGGGAGAACCTGAGTTCAGCAGTTAACATTCCAGGATTTTTTTTTTAAGTGTTTCCACATCACAGGGGTGCACTGGGAGGGTCAGGGCTGTGAACCAGTGACAGAGTCTAGAACTGTGTGTGCAAACATAAATCGAGGTTTTCTCCATGTTCTAGCCATTGCTCTGGATTAGAGCTAACTAATTCAATTTAAAGACTAAATTAAAGCCTAACAACTCCTAACCTGTGCTAAAGAATGAATCCAAAGTCCTGATGCTGAGAAGGAATGATGATGATGATGACGGTGATGATAATGATGATGATGGTGATGATAATGATGATGATGGTGATGATGGTGATGATGATGGCTGTGTCCAACCAGGTAGCCCCCACCCCAGCCACTATCTTGCTTTCCCCCAAAAGTTATTCCAGAACACTGAGTTGTAGGGGTGTTAATAAGCTTCAAATACTCCTGGGACATGTCTCCAAGTGGACGTTCATGGTGGGAAGTGAAAGCTGCCAGCGAGCAGAAGAGCAGTTCTGAAAACCCTCCCTCAGCAGAGTGAGGCTGAGGAGAATGTGTGGGATCAGTCAGGGAAGAGTTGGGTGAGATCCCAGAGGAGCAGGAGAGCTGTGGGACAAGCAGGAGGGAGAGGAGGGGATCCCCTGGATCCCCTGGAGATTCTCAGGCTGGCCCAGGGAGAGGAAGGGACCTGCCAGGGTCTCAGATTTGAGGGCACCCTGTCTGTGCAGAGCCTGCAGAGACAGCTCCAAGCTGCTGCTCAGGAGCCCTCTGGAGCTGCTGGAACGGAGCAGCAGCAGTGAATCCCATCCTTTACCCACCACAGTTTGCTTTTCCAAGCCTCCAAGATGTATGGGACAGGCCAGGTGGTGTCCCTCCCTCCCTCTGAGCTCTGAAATCCCCAGCCCCATTTCCAGCATGACATCTTTTGGGTTCAGAGCCACGGAATAAAAGAGCCCCTGCTCCCTGGAGATGATCTATTGCACAATGAATTACTTTAAAACCAAATTGTTACCCCACAGGGCAGGGATCACACGACTTAAAGAGATGTTAACAAGCCGTGACAAACCTCTGGCATTCGAATTTTCAGGCAAGCTGTTCTGCATCTAAGGCAGTCACTAAAGATCACACAGCATCTGAAAAATGAAGGATACAGCGATGAGTAACCCCACTCTGCTCCACTCCAGAGACCTGCCCATAGGAAGCAGGGCTGTGATTTGCACACTATCTGAACCTGATTATGGCTAATTTTTTGCATACAGAGCATGGAAAGGATCCTGGCTGAGGCATGGAAAATATGTGGCCACATGAGTCATTCTGTAATGGTTCATAAATCCTGAGAGAATCACAAAAGCAAAACATCTAACATTGCATCTTCCCCTCCCTGCCAGTGGAACTCCACCTCTTGACATGCTCGGCACAAGGATGTGGGAATATGGTGAAAGCAGAGGAAATAGGATCATTTTCTCCTTGGAATAGAAGAATCTCATCAAACAGCAGCCAGGCTCAGATTTGCAACCTTCACAGAAGAGGCCATTCATGAGGCGAGCAGAAAGAAACGAGCTGCTCCTCAGGTTGCCAAACCAAATTTACAGTTCCTACTGCCTGGGCTCCAGCTCCTGTCCTTCCCTGCAGAGCCAGGCAAGGACTGCAGAGAACAGCCCAGAGCCCAGCACCCTCTCCAGCCATCACCTCCTGTCCCACTGGCCTGTGCATGTGGTGGCCAGGGCCACCCTGGGGCTCTGACACGGGAGATGGCAGAGCATTTGGGAGCTTCCCGGAGCTGCTGTGGGGACCAGAGCATGGAAGGGAGCTGCTCTGGGGGTCAGAGCAGGGGGGACCCGGCAGCAAAGGCTCTCAAGGCTCAGCTAACCTCTGCCAGTCCTTGTTACAGACTGTCTGAGTTGTCCTCTGGGCACAGCCAGCAGCTCCATGTGCTGCCCTGAGCTCTTACCCCGGGCAGAGTGGGGATTGTGCAGGGTGGGAGGGCTCAGCTCTGGGAAAAGGCAGCTTTCTGTGGGGCAGGGGTGGCTGGAACTCCCCATTATCTCCCCAAGAGCAGGGACTTCCTGCGTGCCCTTTGAGGCCCCTTTCCTGCTCCCTGTCCTGGGGGTTTATCAGCGGAAGCAAAGCCTCTCCCCCTCTTTGCCACTGGCCCTTGGTGTGTCACTGTGCTCCTGCTGCTGCTCTAAGGGGCAAAAAGCTCCAGCCCAGAGGACTTTCAACCATCCTCTGCAGTAAAATCTGGAAGGTGCAGGAACTTGGTGCTGTTTAGCCAGCAACAGGAGCAGGAACAGAAGGGAGCTCTGAAGGGCCCAGCCTGATCTAAGGCTGACACCACAAACCTGCCACTGCCACACAAACCTGCCACTGCCACACAAACCTGCCACTGCCACACAAACCTGCCACTGACACACAAACCTGCCACTGGTAACAAACCTGCCACTGCCACCACAAACATGCCACTGGTAACACAAACCTGCCACTGACACACAAACCTGCCATTAGCACCGCAAACCTGCCACTGCCACCCAAACCTGCCACTGCCACCACAAACCTGCCACTGCCCAAGCCACCCACCAAACCTGCCACTGCCACACAAACCTGCCACTGCCACACAAACCTGCCACTGCCACACAAACCTGCCACTGCCACACAAACCTGCCACTGCCACACAAACCTGCCACTGCCAGAGCAGGGGGCTGCAGGAGCCCCAGGTAATCACTGGGAGAGCTGGGTACTCTGCAGCTCTGGTGTCTGGGATATCTCCCTGTTTTAGTACCAGGAAAGGCTGTGGCTCAGGCTTTAGGAAAAGACCTCAGCACATCCACAGAGCCACCCAGGTCTCTGCAGCGGGAGGATGCTCAGCATTTCCACGGTCAGAGGTGCGTGGGTTCTGTTTACGTGCAGACTGCATCGAACCCGGCCACATTTGTTATTTCCAGGAATACTCCGGGGCAGGAAGGAGACCCAGATGAGTCACTTGAGCCATCATCTCACGCTGAGGATGAAGTGCAGCCCTGAAACTCTTGAGGCCTGCATGACATGCCCCTCCCAGTCCCACTCTGACTGGGAGCTTGGGCAGCCCACGCTGGTGCTGCCAGCCCCTCCATTCCTTCATCCTGCCCGGGATCAGCCCTGTGCTTCCGAGAGTTAAGGAGCAGCAGAGGAAATGCGTGAGCAGGGAGCTGCTGCTGCTGCTCCCACAGGGCTCTGGAGCTGTGGGCTGGCTCTGGCCCTGCCCTGCCATGGGCACCCTCGGGAGCAGGGGGCTCCTGCTCTGCTGGGCCCTCTGGGGACTCTGCCTGGCCTCGGACTACGATGGTGAGTGTGTTCTTGTGCTGCTTGCTCAAGGGCTGGGTATTGGGGACCTTTGTGAGATCCCCCAAAACTCATTTTTTAATGAGTTCACATGGGAGGATGCTCTGATAGAGCTTCGTGTGGGCTTTTGTTGAAACAAGAGGTTGACAGAGGTGATAGAGCAGAGAAAGAAGCTGGGGTGGAAGAAACTAGAAAGAGAAAGGAAAAATAAAGGAGCAGTAATCTAGAAAGGACCCAAAAGCTAGATCTTTAGCTAATTATACTTCCAGAGCCACAACTTTACACTGGAGTGGCTCCAGACCTTTGGATTGTTGTGAAAGCCTGGCAGAGGAATTGTTCTCTGGATTCCCAGGCCTGTTCATGGCTGTACAGAGGAATTTCCCTCTTGATTCCCAGGCCTGCTGATGGCTGTAGAGCAACAGTCCATTGTAAGCCGTGGGAAACCACAGGGCAAAGCAATCAGGGACATTCTCAGAAAGGTGCTGAGGGTGGCCCCTGCACACCTAACTGTGCCAGCAGCTTTTTCTGCCCATCACACAACCGCCTGTCCACAACTCTCCCAGCCGTAGGGACCCCAGGAGAGAAGACAGAGAGCAGCCTTTGGGGTGAGCTGCGTGTGCAGCCTGCACAGAGCACCCAGCCTGCCCTGCTGGGCGAGTAACAGGCTGAGTAACAGGCTGCCTTCCTCTCACAGATTACTCTCAGAACAGCACCAGCGAGCAGGCCGCCGCCCCAGAGGCCACCCCGTGTCCCCGAGCCATCCCGGGGGACCAGGCCACGGTGAACAATGTCACCTACCTGCTGATCCCCGAGGCCACGCGTGCCCAGCTGGGCAGCGCCCTCGCCGTGCGCCTCATCCCCGCGCTCTACAGCCTGGTGCTGCTGCTGGGGCTGCCGGCCAACGCGCTGGCCCTGTGGGTGCTGGCCACCAGGGCCGAGCGCCTGGCCTCCACCGTGTTCCTGATGAACCTGGCCGCCGCCGACCTGCTGCTCATCTCCGTGCTGCCCTTCAAGATCTCCTACTACTTCCTGGGCAACCACTGGCCCTTCGGGGACGGGCTGTGCCGCCTCACCACGGCTCTCTTCTACGGCAACATGTACTGCTCCGTGCTGCTGCTCACCTGCATCAGCGCCGACCGCTACCTGGCCGTGGCTCACCCCTTCTGGTCGCGGGCTTTCCGCACTCCCACGCTGGCCACGGGCACCTGCGCCGCCGTCTGGCTCTGCGCCGCTGCCCTGACGCTGCCGCTGGCCCTGCAGCGCCAGTCCTACCCGCTGCTGGGCACCGGCCTCGTGCTGTGCCACGACGTCCTGCCCCGGCACGAGGACGACGGGTTTTATTTCTATTACTTCGTGGTGCTGGTGGCCTGCGCCTTCCTGCTGCCGCTGCTGCTGCTGGTGCTGAGCTCGGGCGCGGCGCTGCGGGTCCTGCTGCGTGGCGGCGGCCGCTACGGCCACGCTGCCAAGCTCACGGCCCTCGTGGTCATCACCCTCGTGGTGTTCTACGGCCCCAGCAACGTCCTGCTGCTGCTGCACTACTCCAGCCCCTGCTCCAGGCTGCACGGCCGCCTGTACCTCAGCTACATGGTCAGCCTGGCCCTCAGCACCTGCAACAGCTGCGCCGACCCCTTCGTCTACTACTACGTGTCCGAGGATTTTCGGGAGAAAGTGAGGAGGAGAGTCTTTGGGGGCAGCAAGAAGAACAGCACTTCCCTAAAGACCTCCAAGGAAACGCTGCCCCGTTCCAAGGACTCGCTGGTGTGAGCCTGGCTGCTCCCAGGGTGCCCGGCACGCACACGGTGTGGATAAAGGGAATTCAGCACTGGAATTCCTCAGGTGTGGACAAGATGAATTCAGCACTGCAGTTCCACACGTGTGGATAAAGGGAATTCAGCACTGCAATTCCACACGTGTGGATAAAGGGAATTCAGCACTGGAATTCCTCAGGTGTGGACAAGATGAATTCAGCACTGCAGTTCCACACATGTGGATAAGGTGAATTCAGCACTGCAATTCCACACGTGAGGATAAGGTGAATTCAGCATTGCAGTTCCACACTGTGTGGATAAGGTGAATTCAGCACTGCAATTCCACACGTGAGGATAAGGTGAATTCAGCATTGCAGTTCCACACTGTGTGGATAAGGTGAATTCAGCACTGCAATTCCACACGTGTGGATAAGGTGAATTCAGCATTGCAGTTCCACACTGTGTGGATAAGGTGAATTCAGCACTGCAATTCCACACGTGTGGATAAGGTGAATTCAGCATTGCAGTTCCACACTGTGTGGATAAGGTGAATTCAGCACTGCAATTCCACACGTGTGGATAAGGTGAATTCAGCATTGCAGTTCCACACTGTGTCACCCAGAGCAGCATTTCCCAGGAGCCAAGTGCTTTTGCCTGTCTGCACAGATAAACAAACCCAGGCTGTGGAGTTCTTTGTCCAGACAAGCTGCTGAGTGCTGGGCACGTCCATCCTTTGCTGGGACACTGCCTGCAGCTTCTCACACACCACCAGGGATGCTCCTTCCCGTACACCTGGGGCTGGTCTTTCCAACCTGGCTGCTCTCTACCTGCTCGTCCTGCTCCTGGCTTGCTCACTGTCCCTAAATGCATATTCCCTTCCCCTAAAACTGAAAAAGAGCTGTCATTGCAAAACCAAATTTCTAAATGTTTCAAAAGATACTCTCCTGAACTAAACCAGTGTGTCAAAAGAGCACAGAGGACTGGCTTGTGTAACAAAAACATTCTTGGCTTGATTTGTAAGCAGCCCCTCAGTAATGTCAGCCCACTGTTGGTAAAAGGTGTAAAAATCCCGTTCACTCATTGCTGTTTTTGCAAATTACCCTTGGCATCCATCATTTCTTTGAGGCAAAGGTTGTATTAATGGATTTTATAAAAAACTGATGTCTCATGAAGGGAAATAGTAAAGTAGGAATGGAGCAAACCCTCTGGTACTCCACACTTCCTTCGTGTAATGTCACCCACAGCCAAAAGCTGTCCCTGATCAAAGAGGAGCTCAGGTTTATTGCTTATTGGAACCTGCTGCAAACCTGACAAAATGCAGCCAGCTCGTCTCTCAGACACAACTGGGGCACAGCCCTGTGAGCAGCCATGTAGAAAATGAGCAATAAACCTCTTTAGCTCTCCTTAATTCTTCTGTTTTCCCAGCACACTAAAGCACGAATAAGAGGCAGAGAGGATTGTCTTAAAATCAGTTTTTAATAAAATATTTATCAGAATCTAAACCAAACACTTTTCTGGACTCAGACTTGCTAAGATGTGTGTGAACAAACCAACAACTGGTCAGAGAGCTGTTTGTGTGTACCTGTGTGTGGGGGGCAAAAGGCAGGGGAAACACAAAGCTGGGCTCCGGGTGCTGGGCACTCAGTCAGAAACAGCAGGGACTGAAAAAAACCCCAAACACAAACCCAAACCCAGGCTGGTAGAGGTTTGCTAAATAGTTGCTCTATTCACAATAATGAAGACCAGGTTATTGTGCATTAAATGTCAACAGTCAGTGTGAGCAAAGCAAGTGCTGGTGTGTTGGGGATGTTCTTCAAGCAAGCTGAACATTCTTCTGGTATTTGCTTTCTACTGAGGCTGATTAAGAAGGAGGGGAAGAGGCAAGACCAAAACACAGGACAAAAAAGAACAAGGGGAACTATTGCTTTAAAATAAATACCATGGTAATGATTACTCTGCATAATGTACAGTTACAAATATATAAATATTAATTTCCTTGAAAGGATTGCAAGCATCAATCACTGATAACTAGCACTGCTGCAGCTATTCAGGCACAGAACTCGGGGGAAGAAGCCATTTCTATGTCTTACAAACCCACTGGCACTTTTCTCCTTTTGCAGTGAGGGACCATCAGGAGAAGGAAAGGAGAAGCATCTCTCTGACAGGGGAGGCAAATGTCTCTAAGCCAGAAACAAACCAAAGCAGCATTTTTTGGCCTTGCTGGCTTTGCCTTTCCAAAGCACCCAAAAATCTGGTCTTTTCCTTGGTAAAAAAAAAAAATAAATAAAATCAACCCTTCTCTCTAAACTGACAGGCTGAGGTGCACAAAGTGGGAGCCTGAGATGTCCTTGTTCTCTCAGGGACAGGAGGGAGACTGATCAACTTCAGAGGCAGAACTGGGCCAAAGCCTGTGAAAGGCTTTGAGTCTGTACAGCTGTGCTGTGTCCAGGGGTGCTCAGGGATCCAGTCCTAAAGTTTCTGTATTCCAAGCAGGATTACGAAGAATGGAGGGAAAATAATCTGATTTTTTTCCCTAGATAAGAACTAATGATGGTTACAAGAAATGTGAACAGCAAATGTGGGACAGGGAAAAGCTCTGGACCCTCAGCTGGGGTGGAGAAGAGAGCAGAGAGCTTCTCCTTTATTCCTGTGACAGGGGGAAAAGGCAGCCACAGTGGTGGAACTGCAGGTTCCTTGATTCAAGTCCTTAAATAAAATCACCTTTTTTCTTTTTAGCTACAAAGAGGAGCTGGTTTGGTGTAGCAAGAGCAGGGGGGGGCAGAGGCTGCCAAGAGCAGAGGGACTGGAAGTGCCAAGGCTGGGAAGAAGCACTGGGGGTGAAGTCAGGATCCAGAAATCCTGCCACATCCCCTCCCACACACTGCCCTGCTCTGTCTGCATCTGAGGACATTAAAGCTGCTCTGCCTTGGCCTTCTGAGGGTCCAGGGCTCTCTGGCTTTTCTTTGAGTTGTCAAACAGAACCAGACTCCTCTATCAAGCACTGGCACAGAGACCCCTCAGACAAGGCCCTGATTGATGGGCTGGCACCACCAGCAGGAATTATTTACCTGGCAGCAACAGGGGGATGTCTGCATCTGGAATCAGGACCTTACATGTCCCAGAGCCTGAGGAAAGTGAAGAAAGCCAGGTTTAATTCTTGGCTGGAACTCCCCATCCTCACCTCCTCATCCCCAGGGGGAGGTCTGAGTGCCCAAGGATCCATGAGAGGACCAAGCAATTTAAAAACCACTTCAAATATCTCTCCAGAAGCATTCACTGGATGGGTGAGAGAGAGCAGGAAAGGAAAACCAGAAAGGGACTGAGGAATCCAGAACACAGTGTCCTGGATGAAGCCAATCACAGATATTACCAGGGTGACCAAATGCCTTGTTCTCCCAACTCAGAGCACTGAAGAGCTGCAGCCTGAACCAGCAAACAGCAGGGCTTGTATTGTGCAGTTTTGAGTTTTAGAAAAGGAAAAAAAAAAAAAAAAAAAAAAAAAAAAAAAAAAAAAAAAAAAAAAAATCTTGTTGCAGCTCACACTAGTCCTGTTATTTACCCAGGGATAAATATTGACTCAGCCCTGTGTGTGTACACAATAGCCAGTGCCTGCCAGGACAGTTGCTTGCAGGAGGTGGAATTTAGTTTAAAGGCATTTATTTACCTGCCAGGCAGGAATGCAGCTGTCAGGGTGAGGGCAGGATCTGCCCCTGCACACCCCAGATTTGGGGCAGAGCCCTCAGCCCAGGGCAGGATTCTGGGAGCAGAGCTGGGAGCAGCCCCCAGGAAAGACTGGCAGAGCTGCCAACGAGGCAGCTCTGAAATTTCTGGGAACTTCAAGACCCAGACCTTCATCATGTCAACTGCATTCTGCAAATGTCTGGCCCCAGACAAAAAGGACTGGAAAGTACACATGCCCAACCTCTGGGATACCTCCTAGTTGTCCCCATGTGGACATTTTTCTGGAATAAACTTGCCTTTATTCTGGAATGGAATGTCTATACTGGGATATATTCTTGTCATGGTTCCTGTGTAAACAAGTCTTAAAAATGAATGGAGCTGGGCTCTTTTTTTTTTTCTGTTTCCATTCACCAATAAACACCCTCAAAAGGAGTTTCCACCCTGCTCTGGGTCCTGGTAACAATAGAAGTGGGAAGATAAAGTATTAACACTATTTTGCAAGAGGCAATTGCATGTAACTCCTCCAAAGAGAACAATGCTGCTCCAGGCAGGAAGGAAAACTCAAAAATTTTGGCTCCTGCACTTTTGGAAACACAAAGCTTTTCTTTTTAAGTTTTGCCACGTTGCTTGGGGCAGGTCAGACCAAGGGAGTCCAGCCTGTGACACCAGGGATTGGAACTGGCCAGCAGAGCCAGGGCCTGGGCAGGGAGTACCAGGACCAGAACATGCTGTGCTGGATTCCAGTGGGAGCAAAAGGAAAGGAGTTGGTGAAGTCAGGCAAACATTTAAAAGGGCTGTGCCTCGGCCAGGTTCGTGTTCAGGCCAGGCTTTGAGGAGGAAAGGGGCTGAGAAGGCTGCAAGCAGCCCCTGTCAGCACATAGTGCAACAAACACAAAGAGGGCTCCCCCACCTCGTCCCTGCCTCTGCTGAGGCTGCAAACGCCCACCTGAGACCTGCAGACAGCAGCAGACATGGAGCCTTTCAACCCTGGCAGTGGATTTCAGTTTTCTCAGGTAAAATGTACCTCCCAACAGCTTCCCTGAATTGTGGAGCCACGGGGAAGTGTTGCTCTCGTGGGTGCAGTAGACTGATGGGCTGGGGAAGATGAGTAGCCTCTTGCCATGTCATAATTGGCAAAACACATTGATTTTTATTATTATAATCTGAGCAAAAATCTTCTCAGCCATCTTTCCTCAAACAGCAGTTCAGCTAAGCACAAGGCCTGGACTTAGCTTCTAAATGTAGCTAGGAAATGGCATTTGCAAAATATCCTGATAGCAGAGAAAACACTTGGAAATGCTCTATAGGTTTGAATTCCAGCCCCTATTTTTCTCACCTAGAGGGCACAGCATATTGGTCTCTCATCACTGGAAGGGCTCCAAAGAGGAGGAGCACAGAAGGCAGGAAAATGGACAGAAAAATAACGCTGAGTGTCCCCCTTAGAGCTCCAGATCTGCCCCGTGGGGCAGCAAAGCCTACAGTTCTGAGGGCATCAGGAAGTAGTCATCATTCGGGTTCTGTTCTGCAGCAGGTCGTCTGGAGGGACAAACTCATACAGGAGTCGATTCTGAGCCTCTTTATTTAAATTATGCATTTCTGTCAGAAAGAGAACACAAGGAGGAAAAGTCACCTTGTGAGACATCACTGAGCCTGGGCAGGGAAAAGCTGAAAAGGTCACAGAGCTGGGAGGGATCCCCAGGATAAAACCCAGCCCCTGTCCCTGCCCAGCCCCCCAACAATCCCCCCTGCCCATCCCTGGCAGCGCTGTCCAAAGGCTCCTGCAGCTCTGGCAGCCTCGGGGCCGGGCCCATTCCCTGGGCAGCCTGGGCAGTGCCAGCACCCTCGGGGGGAAGAACCTTGCCCTGAGCTCCAGGCCAAGCCCTGACACAGCTCCAGCCCCTGCTGGGCTCCTGCTCCTGTCACCCCAAAGCAGAGCTCCCAGTCCATCCCTCCTCCTCTCCCCCTCACAAGACTGATGAGCCTCCCCCAGCCTCCTGTGCCCCAGCTGCACACTCCAGGTGAAAGGTGTGCCACCTTCCATTGCCACCGAGCTCACGGAGCCTTTCACAGCTCCCACTCCTGCTGATCCCTGAAGAGCTGTCAAAGCCCCTTTTTTTGGGGGAGCTGCCCCCTGGCCTGGCTGTGGGCTCACCATTCTGCTGGGGTGGTCTCTCCCTGGCTGCTGTCCCCTCCCTGGACGGTGCTGGCCGTGCCCAGCTCTGCCACCACCTCGAACACGTCGGGCTCGGTGGCGAAGGCGTCGGGGTCGTACTCGTAGGAGTAGTAGGACAGGTCTGTGTGAAGGGAGGGCCCCTCCTCGGCTGCTGGGGGAACCAGAGCTGCAGGAGCCACGTTCCAGCGTGGAGCAGGGAAGGGCAGGGCAGGAGAAGGAAGGGTTTTAGTCAGGGGCACGAGGGAAGGAGGCTGCAGGTGTCAGAGCACCTGCAGGTGTTTGCTGGGACTCGCACCGGAGGGGAGAAGCTGCTGCAAAAAGCAGAGTTTTCAATTTCCCAGTCTGAGACTTGGGCACTGGAATAAAACGAGAAGGAAAGAGGGGGACAAAGAGAGGGGTAAAGGGGAAACAAGGAGGAAAATGGAAAACAAGAGGGGAAGGCAAATAAGGGTGGGAAAAGGAGGAAACAAGGAGGGGAAATGAGAAAACAAGGGGGAAAGAAGAGGAAACAAGGGGGAAAAAAGAAGAAGAAACAAGGGGGGAAAAAGAAGAAGAAACAAGAGGGAAAGAAGAGGAAACAAGGGGGAAAGAAGAGGAAACAAGGGGAAAGAAGGAAACAAGGGGAAAGAAGAAACAATAATGGGGGAAAGAAGAAACAACAACGGGGGAAAGAAGGAGAAACAAGGGGGGGGAAGGGAAATAAAGGGGGGAAAGGGCAACGTAGTTTGAAAAAAATCTCAGTCTCTTTTCTCAGCGTGGAATTAACTGAGATGCTGAAGTTCAGAGCCATCACCCTGAGGGCTGTGCACAGTGAGGTCAAAGTGTTGTGCACAGGGCAGATGGCACAGGGGATTCACTCTGCACCCTGAAAATCTCTCCTCTGACCAGGCACCTCAGGTAAAGAGAGCCCCATCTGTATGGGGACAGGTTCTGTGTGCCCTCAGCTGTGCATCATTTCATAAAACACAAAACATTTCATAAAACAAGTGACAAAGCTGCAGAGAGACCCTGAGGGAAAACAGCTCACTTGGTGACTGCTCAGTGGAGGCAGCCAACTTTCTTTTCAGCCCAACAATTGTGAAGATTTTGAGGCCAGGAACCCACAGCAGAGCCACTGACTGCAGCCTGAGTGAGGAGCTGAGGTACCTCTGCCCCAGCAGAGTCACACAGCACTGAAACTTCCATCACTTCACGTAGGGACAGACCCAGCATGGGCAGGAGCAGGAATTTCTCCTCTTCCCCCTCCCTGCAGTCTGTGCTGACACTGGCAGGTCCCTCTCACAGCACACACCCCACTCACACCAGGCTGTGTCTCTGCTGGGAGACTGCTCCCTGCCCAGAGGGTAAAACTGCAAGATAAAACTTCTAGGAATAGCAGCAGATCCGTGTTTCCTAAAGTGCTCCTCGAGCCAGCTCAGCTGTCCATCCTTCCTGTTTGCTCTCTGTGTACACTGCTCTAATCCAAACCAAAGCAAGCACTGAGGCAGAATTATTGCAGGGAGGAAAAGTCCCCCGCCCGCCCAAAGCTGGCTTTATTTAAAGACAACACTCATCAAGGCCTTTGAAAATGTTTGTTCTCTAGAAATAAAATATCTGAAGGATCTTCCCTGTTGCCTCCCACATCCTCCCAGCACTGGGCAGGGGAGTCAGGCTCTGTTCACTCCTTCTTGGCCTCCTCCCTGTGAGAACCTGCCAGATCATGAGCTCCTTCTATGAATGGGTGATTGCTGTCCACCGGGGATGGGATGAACATCACAGGCCTGGCTCTTCCCAGGAATTCAGTGCTGGAGTCCAAGCAAAGAGCACAGGCCGACGTTTCCTGCTGCACACAAACCACTCCCCCAGCCCCAAATGTTTGTGCCGAAGCCAATGTTTGCTGGGCAGTGATGGGGGGAGAGGAAAAACGGCCCTGTGCCAGTTCAATCAATCCTGAGAGAGCTGCAGCCCTGTGGGGATCAGGGAATTTTAGGGATAACTTCACCTGGGAGCAGAGCTCAGGCTGATGTTCCTGAGAGGAGCTGGTGTGGGTGATGGTGTTTAATTAAAAAAAAAAAAAAAAACAACTAACAAAACACCACCACCAAACAAAAGTGTCCTAATTCCACCTAGAATTTTCTTCCATTTCTAGCCATTGGCTCTTCTGATTGCTGGAGCCAACCTGTGCAAAGGACATGGCTGTGGGGAGAAGGCAGGGGGCCAGCAGAGCCTGGGGGGACTTCCAGCTCACAGCAGCACTGATACCCCCAGCACTGCTCCCCACACTCTTGAACACTGTTCTCCACCAGATCCATGCAGAATCACAGCACTGGGATGCCGGCATACTGCCCTCCAACATCAGTGGCTGAACCTTGAGTGCCTTTGGCAGAGGAGATTTGGGCAGTTTCAGAAGAGAGTTAATGATCTGTGGAAGCAATCAAAGCACCACTTCATCAGAGAGATGCTATCAGAGCTCCTGGGGATCCTACAGCCTCTGAATTCCACCCAGATCCTTGTGGCCAAGGAGTGACGAGGATCTCAGGAAAGCCACAGTCAGAAATTCAGTGAGATTCCAGTTAGCAACAGCTCCTGCTCCAGGGCTTCCTATCCAAACAAATCTTGCAGCAGGCTGTGAAGGCACATGAGCACACCCAGAGCTGGGCCCATGCTACTCATCAAAATCCTGTTCCACCCTTTTGGGACTCGGCAATTCACCTGTGACAAGGAACAGCTGAGGAAGGGGATGCACACAGGAGTTACTTCAGCTGGGTCCTGTCACCCTGCAAGCTTCCCTCACAACCAGAGCATCTACAGATGCAAAGAGGATTCCACCCACCATCTGTACAAAAATATGCTGCAGTTTTAAGGTCAAACCTCAGCCATTCTGCCTCGCTGCAGTCTTTGGGAAGGCATTTTAAAACGTTCTGACAGCAGCAACAGCTCTGCATCCTGACCTTTCAGGGCCATCTATGTTCAATTGCTCCTCTTGAACAGCTGGAATTTATTCCAGCAAACCCACTGGCGTGTGAGGAACTTCTCTGTGGGTCTGTGTGTGCCAGAGGGAGCCCCAGCACATCCTGCAATTCCCACTGATTGCTGGGAGGCAGCTGCTTGCTCCCACTGCTGGGTAACACGGACAAGACCTCAATTAAAGAATCCATCAGCCCAAGCTGAGCTGCACCAGTCTCATGGCAAACACTGGAGGCTTCCAGACAACACAAACACCACGAGCCTCTCTGAGAACGTGGCATTTCCTGCAGATTAACACACCCAGTCGGTTTTACACCAGCCTGCCCTAAGCTTCACTCAGCTCCTGGAGTTTTGCATCCTTTTAGGAAGTCACAGATTTAGGCACGGCTCAGCAGAGCCCTTGCTGGAGCACCTGAGCCGACTTAACCCCATCACATGCTCCAGCAGCACTGAGTGTGGGTGAGGAGGGGCTCATTCATCTGCTGCACTTTGAGTCATGTCCCGTGTGCTTGACCTGAGAGGAGCCCGGAGGATTAATGGAAATCCCATGCTGGGCCCTTTTCCTGGTGCAGGATTTAGTCAGTTTGATCCCTGAATGCTCACTCTGCCATGGCTGCTCCCAGCTCAGCATCTGCCTGCCAGGAAATTTGGGCACTGCCAGGACAAAGCCAGCTCCAAGTGCTCATTCTTTGACAAATATCCTTATGGCACTCAAGTTTGTCCATCTAAAATCTGTATAACGATGCCACACAAAATAATCAGATTTTCCCCTTTTTGCTCCTTCTGAGCCAGCACTGTTTCTGTCATTTCAGAGCAGAAACCACAGAGGGATTTTCCTTTGACTTTAATGCAGATTATTTCAGAAACTCTGCTCTGAACATTTTTTTGATTTTGGATTAACCTCAAGTTCTGCCACTTTTTTTCCCCCAGGTAATCATATCAAATTTTTATTTGAAAATAATATAATGGCAGCCCCATTTTTGTAGACCTTGGTACGGCCTTGCATTCCAGCAGTGCCCAAATGGAACAGTTTGGGAATGCTGCTTGAAAGGGTTCAGACTGCAGAGTTTCCATGCTGAGCACATGGCACGTACATGGAATAAAAGGCAACAAGATATAGTCACAGTAAGTCCAGGAGAAAAAAAGGGGAGGAAAATAGTAGAGACATTAAACACTAAGACTGAATGACCATTAGAAACTGTCATAATGGAATATTCACTATATTTTTGCACCTTAATAAGAAAACTGTCCATCAGCTGCTGTCCAGAAGGGAAAGAACAGGACAGTGTCTCATGTTGGATGTGTTGGTCTGACTCTGGTGCATGAGGAGGCACAGAGGCTTCTCCTGAGGAATTAAACTGGTTTTACCAATCTGTTGGGAGAGTTGGAGGCCAGGGGAAAATTAATGAGTGGAAAGCAGCCAGGAAAAATCTAGTCCAGTTTATTTACTAGAAACAGCACAAAACAAGCTGTTCCATTGACCCTCCACTGCTTCTTGGTGAGATTTATTGTGAGCCATGAGCAACTTCGACACGAGTCTTGGAAAAAAGTGCACGAACATAAGCACCAAATAAAATGAGCAGCCCAAATTCCTGGCTACTCCAGCCACGGACCTTAACATTTTTGTTCACTAAGGCTCTTTATTCCTAACAGCAGCTCTGAGAGAACCAAGACTGCCAGCTCCCTTTTTGCACAGAACTGTAGGGACAAAGTTAATCCACCTGGATTCGAGTCCTTGCAGTGGCTTGGGCTGCTGTCACGTCCTGCTCAGTTGTTTGTTGGAACACATTACATCAGCTTGGCTTTAAATGGGAGCTTTGCAGCTTAATAGTGGAAGGAAAGATCACAGAGAGTGTGTTGTTCAAACACAGTGAGGCTGAGAAAACAGGAGGGTCGGTTGTCCACTCCTACAAACAATTCTCTAAATCCTGCAGGTGCTGAGCTGAGCAGGATTCCTGACAGGAAAAGGACTAGGAGAGCTCTCAATACCTCTCTTCCTCAGTTTCCTTGACCTCTTCATTTTTTTTTCTGATTTCTGAATATTCTGTCTTTTCTATAATATGGAGAAATTCAGCATCTTTACTTAAAGTGTTCTGGAGAGCCACCTGTGCTTAATATAGGGATAGGACAAGCTTTAACTTCACTGAAGAGGATAAATGCAAAGGTATTGCATTACCTGCTGGAGTCTGGGGAGCACTGGGCTGCTCAGCTGTGTGGGAGTGTGTCTCCCTTTCTTCTGGCAAGTTCTTGGCTGCAAATACAAAGAGAAATAAACTCATTGGTCACATAATTTGTTAATGTATCTCTACAAAACGTCTGCCTTTCCAGAGGTGGTTTAATCAGTCCCCTGACACACTACACACCTTGAAAGCCCACGCAGAAGCCCCAAAGCATGTTACATTTCATGGATTTAATTTTTATCCAGGAGTATTCACTTCACCTCAAACAGCATCACTAATTTTCTCTCCAGTTCATTCTGACTGGTAAAACATGCATTCATGGAACAGAAAACCAGTTCTTCCAAGCTGAAAAGCAGCTGCCCTTATCACTTTAATCAGCTGTACTATGAACAGCAAAACAACCCAGAGCAAGTCTGGGATTCTCCTCCTTTCCCTGTGTTGTAGTTTTAGTTTGAAACTAAGCAGAAATACTAATTATGTATAGGGAATTTAGGTTTGCCAATTTTAGACTTTTCTTGCTTGATTTGCTAAAATATGTGGTGGGTCTATTTTCAACTGTGAGATAGGATTAGGAGAAAATAACAAAGCAGGTCTGAACTTGAAAGAATACAAAGAACAACTTTATTAACAGGACAACAAAAAAAAAGGAATAATTACCAATTAGAACACCCTTTTCTTCCCTCCTCATGCTTTTTTTTTTCCTCCCAACTAACAATGTAAAGAAAACAACAACACTCAGAAAAATCATAGTTATTTACCTCTAAAATTAGTCTTTAGTTCATTTAGAGAGAAAAGTATTTTTTGCTAATGCTATGGAAAACTCTCTACAAGAAAAAAATTTGTGGCTTCATTTCTTACAAACTGCAGCTGCCTGAGATCTGCCTTTGTGGAGATTTCCCCATTTTTTTTTTTTTTTTTTTTTAAACGGTGCTTTTAGTCTGTGTTAGCTTATTGGGGTACTATTTTAAGGATGAGCTGTTTTAGCATACCACAGGTCTGGAATATCAACTGGAATGAAGATTTGTAACCCCCTGTCTCGGGGGTTGCTTTGGTCCAGATGACCCCCAGCTGTGTAAAAAGTCACTGTCTCCCAACCCAGCTGTTGAAGAATGAGTTAGAAATCTTCAGCTGATGCTCTCAAGGTTGTTTTACTGTTTTTTATCTAAGATATTTTCTGTCTGGGCTGCCCAGGTCTGTTCAGCAGGGCAGCCTGAGGCACCTCTCTGCCCCAGGGGCAGGCACTGGTTTTTATACTACAAACTACATGTTAGTTATTTACAATTATGATCCAATGCCTGTCACCTATGTTAGACAGTTACATTCTACTCTAAACCAACCCCCAAGTGCCAACATCACCAAAAAGGTGGGGGTTAGGAAGAAGGAAGGAGGACAGGACAACACCCAAATCCCTCCATTTTACCCCCTAAGCCCGCATGGTAAAAATCCCCAAAATTTCCCTTTTCACTCTACAACTACTACTATCATGCTATCTAGAATTTTGTGACTTTTAGTTCTTCACTCACAGGTGGTAATTTGTTCCATGGATCAAACTCAAAGCCCCAGGAGTCTCTGGCTGCCTGCCAGGGTCTCTGACCCCCCTGCCAGGGCTCCCTTGGCTGGAGCTGGGATCAGCCAGGACTGGCACAGAGACATCCTGGGTTCCAACAACTGTGCCAGAAAAAGGGAAATAAACGAAACCTACAGGCAGAACAGTGAGCCATGGGCATCTGCTCTATCCTGGTGTTGTTCCTGCAGGATGCCACCTCCATCTGGCAGTGGTTGGGGTAGATGTGCCCATCGGAGCCGCACACGGGCTCCCCGTCGTAGCCGCAGTCCCGCGAGCACAGGCACTGCTCGAAGTACTCGTCCTCCAGGCAGCCAAAGATGTTGTTGCAAGGGCCAGAGTGGACAAAGCCTGGGGATGAAACAAAGCCAGACAGTTTTGCATAGCACGGGGAAGGTGGAATGGAAGTGTTGCGCTTTTTTTAATGTTATTTTTTTACGTTTACGGTTTTTATGTTGGATTCGCTAAGATTTCTAACAGGAGTTTACAAGCTTTAAAGCTCTGGGAACAAAGTCACCTTTTTGAAAGAACCATGGTGCAACAGCTTCCTGACTTGGGTTAAAACAACTGGTTTTTGGCCACAGGGCACAGAAAGGAACACACAGTTTCTGGGGGAAGTTACTCCTATAATGGATGTATGAAACTGTTCAATCTTCCTACAGTTAATTGTGGAATTCTGTTGCAAAATACCAGAGAGAAAGAAAACCAAATTGCATGGTAAAGATTTTTTACCTCTTCCTTTACTGACACGTCTCCCCTTGTGCAGGTTCTTCCAGAATTAGACAGACTATCTTGCCTCTGAAGCAAATCACAGTCACTTTGCTCTGTGATTTGTCATTACTTTAGTACTGCAAACCCCCAAACCTTTGTGAAAACTTCCACCAGCACAGAAAGTGAAACAGGGCAGTTGTCTAAATATAATTTTGAGTTCGGAAGAGCTGTAGGTCCTGTTTTTCCAAAAGCTCTGAGGGGTTTTGGGGTAACTCACCAACCCACTGGCTGGCTGAGCTTTCCACCTCGTTGCAGGTTGTGCCATCGCAGAGCTCCCGGGCCAGGGGGCTGTTCTCACTCACATTGTAGAAACGAGTGGCTTCAAAAGCTGCAGCAAGGAGGAGAAACCCCAGCTGAGCCTCCTCCTGGAGCTCTGATGTCAGCAGGGATCAAAGGGAAACAGGCACAAACCTGGCTCGTAGTAATCGTACACTTTGATAGGAACAGGGGCTGTTTTCCCAACTATGTGCTCCCTGAAAGCTTGGAACTTCACACAGGTCATGCACTGGCTGGGAATCTGTGTGAAATGGTGGAAAAGACTCAAAGACTACACTTGGAGTGAAGAGAGAGAGAAATGAGCACAGCACGTGCCCCAAAGACACGCGCCAAGCACCAAGACACCTCCAATGCTCCAAATACAGGCACAGAGATATTGAAAAACCAAGCAGGGTGAACTAAGCCAGGATGCTCTGCTGACCTTTAAAACACATATTTGCCACAGAGCAGTGTCAGACACTCCAGCTGTGCTCCCTGGCTTGCCCACAACCACCAGACAATTTCCTGCTCTCCCTTCCACTCCCAGGTCTGTGCTGTGAGACCTAAATTATTCTGCATTTAAGCACCACTAATTGTACCTGAAAATGAGATTATTTCAAGGCAAAAATCTGAGTGATATCTACCCAAAAACGCTCCATGGGCTGAAGTGAATCACCTGCCACTATTATACTTTGGCTTTTAAGCAAAACCACAACACCCATCTGCAGCAAAAGAGGCTCAAGTAAGAGGCCAGTTAAAACTGCAGAGTGACCCTCACCCCTGAGGGACCCCCAGCACTCATCCCTTGGTCATTTGCCTTTCATTAAAATACAACATAATAATAAGAAATAAAGCCATTACCTCATCAAAATAAAACAGGACTTTTCTTCCATCCATTCATATCTTTTTAACCCGATTTGCTTGTTCATCAATAACTGGGGGTGGAAAAAAAATTAAAATCATCGTGTTTAGTTTAATCTCATTTTATAGAAAACAGGTAGAAATGAGAGAACAAGTAAGATTTCAGAAAACTGATCAGGTGCTAAACTCCAGGGGTTTCTTCTGCTGGGAAAGGGTGCTTCCACAAGAGAAGGAAAATGCAAAGGGATTGAAGTTGCTGTCACAGAACTGAGGGGGAAATGCCATCTGTATCCTGCTGAGGAATTCTTGCATCAGCTGAGGGCTCTCCCTGCTCCCCGGGGCATTTAACCCCTGGCACTCTGCTGATGTCTCACCCATAGCCTCATGGAGCAGCTCCCAGATTGTTTTCAGTGCCAAGGCTTCAGCAAGACCTCAGAGACCCCAAACCTCTCCCTGGAGTCTCTTCTTTAACCCCTCTGACCACCAGGGAATCTCCCTGCTGCTCCCCTCCTCCCACCAGCTGAAAAATCCCAAACATTCTTCTGTCAGGAAAATTAATCCTCCCATTTGAAAAGAGCAGCCATTTGAAAGAGCCCCCAAGCTCCCTCCCCTTCTGAGGAATGGGGTCAGGCCAGGCCTTTGCTCCTCTCCCTTCGAGGCCCAGGGATTTGGGATTTGGGATTTGGGATTTGCACTGTACCAGGCAGGCCTGCAGACCCCCCTCTTCTGCGTTGGATCTGCACCTCTAAGGGGAATCTGCTCTGAACACGATCTAAAGGCAACTCCCACATCTCTAAACCTTTATTTTCAATTTTCCAGAATCCTCCTAGGATTTCTGCACTTGGAACATCTCAGTACCATGACTGTCCTGCCTGATCATGCATTACTATTTTGATAATTTGGATTTAGAATGCATCTGTCATGTAGAAAATATCTTATACTGGAGCTGGGAAGGATGAGGGTTTGTGGAAAAGAACTTTTGTGGTTCAATTAAAATTTGGGAAGCCAAGATAGGGCCAGAGCACTCTATTCTATAATTCTATTCTCCAAACTGTCCCATTACTTCAACCTCTGTCACACAAGCCTGTTTGTAACACAGGGATATTCTTCTGGGTTTCTTTTTTCTTTTTCTTTTTTTTTTTTTTTTTCTGTTTGTTTTTGGGGTTTTTTAATGTTTTTTCTTAGTTTTGTATGGGTTTTTTTTGTTTGTTTTTAATGTTCTGAAGTTACTTTGAGACCATAGTCTAAAATCTCCATGGAAAGGGGAACAAATCATTATTATTATTATCACAATAATTGTTATAAAAATTATTACAATCATTATTATTTAGAATGACCTGAAACAAGCAACAGCCCAGCCCAGCCCAGCCCAGCCCAGCCCAGCCCAGCTCAGCTCAGCTCAATCCACGTATTTCCTGGGAGGTTTGATCCATCCCAGCCCGGGCTGTGCACAGCTGTCCCGGGGCTGCTCCCACCCTGGGACCAGGGAAAATCCTGATTTCCAGCCCAGCCCCTCCACAGCAGGGCAGGCAAGGCTGGGAGAAGGCAGCAGGGGCAAGGGTGGGACTTGCCTCTGCTCAAGGTGGTGCCCAAAATCCATGGTGGAAACTTCAGTGGGTGAATTTCATGTTGGGCCCGTGTTTGGGAGCCACAAAGAAATCCCAGAATTGTTTGGGTGGGAAGGGACCTTAAAGCTCATCCCATCCCACCCCTGCCATGGCAGGGACACCTCCCACCCTCCCAGGCTGCTCCCAGCCCCAATATCCAGCCTGGCCTTGGGCACTGCCAGGGATCCAGGGGCAGCCACAGCTGCTCTGGGCACCCTGGGCCAGCCCCTGCCCACCCTCACAGCCAACAATTCCTGCCCAAGATCCCAGCCAGCCCTGCCCTCTGCCAGTGCAAGCCATTCCCTGGCTCCTGTCCCTCCATCCCTTGTCCCCAGTGCCTCTCCAGCTCTCCTGGAGCCCCTTCAGGCCCTGCCAGGGGATGTGAGTTCCCCCAGCAGAGGTGGATCTGCAGGCACCACATTTCATTTTTGGAGATGCAAAAGAGTTTCTGGAGTAAAATTCAGCTCTTCAAGGGGAACATTCCCTCTTGAGGATGCAAAATCCTTCTCAGTTTAGGAAAATCTCCTGCTTTCCAGAGGAAGCAATTCTAATCTGGTTACGGGAACAGCAGAGCCTTCTGGGCGCACACATTTATGACAGAAATTCTTGGCTGTGAGGGTAGGCAGGCCCTGGCCCAGGGTGCCCAGAGCAGCTGTGGCTGTCCCTGGATCCCTGGCAGTGCCCAAATTCAGGTTGGACATTGGGGTTGGAGCTCCTGGGACAGTGGAGGTGTCCCTGCCATGGCAGGGGTGGCTCTGGATGGGCTGTGAGGTCCCTTCCAGCCCAAACCAGTCTGGGATCTACTGCACACAGAAGTGTTTCAAGACATCACACAGCCAGTGAAGACAGCATATCCTCCTGTTAATCATTTATTCCCAATTCTTCTCTTATTTGACATGGATTGTAAACCCCTTCAGAGGGCTTTTCCCTCCAAGAAAATGCAATGGTGTTTCAATTATAAATCAGCCAAATCAAGTGAAATCCTAGACAAGATAAAGGAATGTGCACTCCTCCTTGAGTTATGATATCAAGTTAAATTTCACAATGGTTCTACTTTAAAATTCTTTCCTCAGATCCCTTCCCAATATAATGAGATAAAGTTAATAACAGAAGAAGTCTTTTAGAAGCAAAATATTTTTAGCCCTTTACCAGCTCTCAAGGATGCAAAAATTTTACATCTCTTCAGTTAAACAGTCCTTAAAAAAAATATATATCTTTGCAGCATAAGAACCCCAGCAGTGAATGCAACGTTCCACAAAATGTAATGAATGCAATGCCCCCACAAATATAAAGCAAAGCTCAGGATTACAGTTCATCTGCCCTGAAGGGCTGGCTGGGCACGAGGCACATTCTGTCCACCTCAGCTTGGCTGCAAGAAACACGATGTTCTCCCAGAGAGAAGGGAAAAAAAAAAAAAAAAAAGGGCAAAAAATTCCAAGACACAGAGCCTCCAAAGAAATGGGATCCAGATGTTGGAGATAACACAGCCCACTAAGCAGCCATAAACAGCTCCTGTTGGAGCACATTTGCACCTCAGCTTTTCCAAAGGGTCTCAGCTAATTACTGTGCACTGGCTCAGCAAAACCTTGGCTTGGCCGGGCTGGGTTTGCTCAGCCTGCTCAGAACGTCTGCTCCCTCATTTCAGAGGGATTTTTTTTGACAAGTGAAACCTCTTGCTCCCCCTTCCCCATTTTAATTGCATCTTTCCAGCGGTGCTGTGACACTCAGAGCCCTCCTGTTGCCCCTGGACGGGATCCCTCCCAGTCAGAGCTGCCCAGCCCAGCCCTGCAGCCCCAGCCCAGCCCTTACCTGCTCCAGGCTCTCAATATCTGCCCGAAAACCCGAGAACAAAGGCACTTCCAGCACTGCCATGTTCGAGGAGCCAGAGTGCAGCCATCTGCCCATGGGAACAAAGAGAGAAAATGGGAACAAACTCAAGATCCAAGACAGCAAATGGACAACTCAGAATGGTGAAGCCAACTCCAGAAAAAAAACCCAAACCAAAACATATTAAAAGGCTCTTCTCATTGAAGTGCTTGTGGAAAGCAAGCTTATTTGGTTTTTAAAAATCCTCTTTTCTGCTTTTATTTAACAAAATCGTGCCCAGCTCACAGAGGGTAGGAGTTGTCGTGGAACACAGAGGCAGAAAAGCAGAGGGGTGCAGACACCTGTGAGGCTGCTTGCTTTCTTTTTCAATTAATCACTGAGAAAATGCACTTGGTAAAAGGAAATAAACCCTTGGAGTAGAAGAAACTTCTGCTCCACCCTGGGAGGAGGGCTGTGGTGGGAGAGGGATGCTAATTCCCAGCACCAGGCAAGGGCATTCAGTCCTGGGGTTTCATAAATCACTGTTTCACCCCTGACACTGAGAAAAGGGCTTTGGCTAACGAGTCAGCAAAGTCACTGCCTCGTTGGTGCTAAAGAGTTCACTGCCTTTATCATCCTCTAGAGCACAACTGAAAACTCAGAAAACCCTCAGAAACTGAGTTGTTTCAAGTGTGCACAAAAAAAAAAAAACCAGCACAGGAAGGTGTGGAGAGAAAGTCTGCCAGGGCCATGGCAAAAGCCTCGATGTTTGCAGGGTGGCAGAGGAGCCTCCATGCTCAGGCAGCTCCTGGAATCCCAGGACAAGGCTCCTTTTCTCTGCTCTGCCAGCAGCTCCCAGCCCTCCCTCCTTGGCAGCTCACCTGTGTGCTGGGCACAGCAGGGCTCGGCAGCTCCACAGCACATGTGCCAGCTCTGAGCAGGGCCCCTCTCTCTGAGCCCCCTCAGCTCAGGGGTGGTGAGCTGGCTGGGTTTGGGGTGCCACTCCCCAGCCCAAGGCCCACGGTAGCATGGGGTGTGCTGGGGACAGAGCCAGCTGGCTCCCAGGGACTTGAAACCTCCTTAGTTCCATCTAACCCCACGCTCCACACTCCCTAATAAATCGTCCAGGGTCCCTTTTCCTGCATTTCCCCAGTCTCTGTTATATATCAGAGCTTTCTGCTTTCCACCCTGTGCTCCCAAAAACCCTTTAGAAATGCCCCAGGGACATCCCTGGGCATGACAACACTTCATTACATCCCGAGAACACCCCCAGCTCAAAATATCTCAGTTGTCATCCTTAGCTGCACTCCTCTCTTCACTCTGCCCCAGCAAGATGATGATGGAGCTGAGAGCATCATTACAGGGAGAAGGGGAGGAAAGGAAGATTTCATTGCCTTTTGTTTCCTTTCCAAGCAATCCATCTCCTTGCACTGGGCTTCCTCTCAAATTCCTGTCTTAGCTCCAGCAATTCCCAGGGCAGGAGCTTCAGAACTATCAGCACAGAGGTTGTGCTGATGCAGGGCAGCCCCCTCAGCATCTGACAAGACTGTAGAATTTAATCCTTTCCCCAAAACAGGCTGAGGGCTTGGGCAGGGGGAGAAGAGGTTGGCACAGTGACATTGTGCCCTTGGGGGCAGTGTCTGTGCCACCACACAACCAGGGAAAACAGGAGCCCATCCTGTCCTGGGGCACTGCAGCTCTGCTCTGCAGGAAGGGAGGGGACAGAAACTGAAAGGGGAGCCAGAGTTTCCCATTAAACTGACAGGGCTGCCACAATTTTCCATTTCCATCTGAGCCACTCACTGGACTCTTGCTGGAGGTCAGTGAGGCAGCAGTCCCCCACCTGCCATGCTCCTAGTCACAAATGTGCAAATTAATTATGAATTTCTTGGGAATGGTTTCTCCTGTTGCACAGCAGGATGCTGTGAGCCCTTTTTATTTACTCTGGTTGTGGCTTTATCTCTCTTGGGTCAAATTCCCAACAACCTCTCTAAAAATCCAAATGTTTTCTAAAGAGATCAGCACCCCCTGATAACTGCAGCAGTACCAAGGTGTTTAAGCTTCTATACAGGTCAGAAACTATTCTTGCTGCTATTTATGGATAGCCAAGCTGTTTTCTCACAGTAACCTGAGTTTTCCAGTCTATAAAATGAGACATAACTGCTCATGTCTCTGTAAAGTGCTTTGAGAGCTAGAAATGAAACTTCTGGGTCATTCCACTTTTGAAAGTTATTTTACATTTCATTATATGGGGTAAGGAGATAAGGAATTTGACAGCTTATTAACAAATATCTGCATAAATTGTGCCTTTACCATAGATTCTAAATTCACACCATGGCAACAAACATTTTCTGTTAGGTTTTTGGTATCCAAAACTGAACCACGAAGGAGCTCAAATAATAAGAGTCAAGTCAGTGATATTTATAAAACTATTGGCACAATTAAGATATTAGTTAACCAGTTGAATTTGCCTTGCTCTTTGAGGCTTTTAGGAAAATAATCCAGAGCTTTTTCTTTTCATCCTTATACAAACAAATCACATCACATTTGCAATTTTCAGGGTTTGGAGAGGCAAGAATGAAACTCATTGATAAAACCTCAAGGCGCTGTTCTTGTTTCTCTGCCTTTGACACACACACTTAGCCCTGACATGACCAGGATGACCTTGCAATGACTCTGTCCTACAACCCACAGCAGGGGCTGGAGGTTCTGCCCTGCCCTGCTCGAGGGGCAGGCAGAGCAGCAGGAGGGACCTTGGAGCTCCCCTGGCACAGAGGGGCTGAGCAGTGAACTGAACATCCTGGGGGTTCACAAGCAGTGCAGAGTCTGAGGTGGTTTTCAAGACAAAAACAGAGTTTTCAGCTTTCCTCACACCCAGCCTGTGCTGTGTGGATGGCAGGAGAGAGCTCACCTTGGCTTTTGGTTAGTTTTTTGGCTAGCTGAACCAGAGTTCTCCAGACTGTGAGGTTTTTTTTCCCTCTTTTCTTGGAAGAGTTTGAACCTGCTCTGGATTAAACCCAGCAGAGCACCAGGAGCTCAGCCCTGTGTCCCCCCTGGCCTGGCATTTCCCAGAGCTGAGGGACTGACACAGACTGAGCGAGATGAGCTGCACTCATGGCAGAGACTTTGAATTCATCATCTCTTCAGAGCAGCAAGGGGTTTTGCTATTTAGTACTGTCCATTTGGTGTGCTGGGGAGTGCTTTGCCTGTTAAATAAACAATCTTTTTCCCAGGAGGAGGGACTGTTTGAATTTGTTTTCTAGAGGGATCCCATACTGGGAGGTGTTATAAATGCATATTTTGGTGTTGGCTTTTCACAAGTGTTGGAATGAATAAGTATGATGTATTTTTTTCTGTAGTTTTTAGTGTGTTTTAACTGCCTGAATAGATGTATAATGAGGGTTTTTTTCCTGTAGTTTGGAATTTAGGTGTAGTGTGGTTTAGCTGCCTGAATAGACAAGATAACTTCCAAGAGAAGCCCAAGTGACTCTCAGCATTCACTGCCTGTGAAAAAGAGACCAAAGCCCAAACCAAAGGATGATAAGAACTGAATGAAAGCGGAACTGTGCCTGACAGACCCAAGGAGTGGCCATGCAGAACAGCTCCTGGAAAAGTCTGAATATGCATAAATCCATGCATGAAGAACAGTGGGGTAAATAAAAAGGGTGGTTCCCTTTTTATGTTCCCAATAAAAAGGGGTGGATCCCAGACACCAGCGTGCTCTTGGTTAAAGCACCAGCATTTAACCTTTGCTTTATTTTCTACGCCTCTTATCTCCATTAAACATTTTTAAATTTTACCAGGAAAGCAGACCTGGTTTTTCACAGAGGTCTCTTCCCAACTTTGCCCTCAACCAGGACAGGGCATTTCCTACCTGGTGCAGGTCTCCAGGATGACTTTGTACTCGCGGTGGTCGTGGTCAGAGGCCGGGTCCTCATCATCCCCCAGGGCCCTGTCCCTGAGCAGGGCTGCAGGGCTGCTCCCAGCACCTGGGCTCTGCAGCTGCTGCTCTGACTTGGGCTCCTTCAGGTTCACCAGGAGCTGGAAGGCTGGCTTGGCAATGGGGTCGGGGACATTGTAGGTGACATCGATCTGCAGGGTGTTATAAATGCAATTTTTGGTATTGGTTCTTTGCAAATATTAAAATAAATGTTATAATAATTTTTTTCCCTGTAGTTTTTAGTATGTTTTAACTGCTTGAATAGATGTATAATAATTTTTTTGTTGTTGTTTAGAATTTAAGTGTAGTATACTTTAGCTGCCTAAATAAATAACTTCCAAAAGAAGCCCAAGTAACTATCAGCATTCATCACTTGTAAAAAAGAAACCAAAGCCCAAATCAAAAGACTATAAAAACCAAAGCCCAAATCAAAAGCTGATAAAACCCAAATAAAAGTAGAATTGCCTTTGACAGACCCAAAGAGTGACCAAATGCAGAACAGTTCCTAGAAAAGTAAATATGCAGAAGTCCAGGCATGAAGAACAGTATAAAAAGGGTGATTCCAAGACACCTGGCCGTATTTAACCTTTGCTTTATTTATTATGTCTCTTATTAACTCTATTAAACATTTTAAAATTTTACCAAGAAAGTGAACCTCGTTTTTCACAAGGGGAAAGCAAAACCCCCCAGGGCAGTTTGTCACAGCTCCAACATCCCAAAGTGTCTGCAAGTGTCCTGTAAGGAGCAGCACAGGCACAAGAGCTCTTCAGAGGGGGGTGTTACACATGTCTACTGTAATGTTGGCTTGTCACAAGTACTAAGATGAATATTATGTGTATAATGGCCTTTGCTGTAGTTTTAGAATTTAGGTGTAGTGTGTTTTAACTGCCTGAATAGATAACTTCCAAGTGAAACAGGTGGCGAGGCCCAGGCTGCTCTCAACATTCACCATCTGTGAAAAAGGAGCCAAAGCCCAAATCAAAGGATGATAAGAAAGGAATTAAAGCCACAAAGCCAAGAAGAAGGCATACTCTAAAAAGGCAGACCCAAGGACTGGCCATGAAAAACAGTTCCTGGAAAAGTTTGAATGTACATAAGGTCCATGCATGGAGAAGGATATAAACAGGGTGGTTCCAAGAGCACCAAGGCACCCAGCCGTTTAAACTTTCCTTTATTTTCTATGTCTCTTATTGTCTCTATTAAACCTTTTTAAATTTTACCTAGAGAGTGAACCTGGTTTTTCACAGGGGGAATGGCAGGCACAGAGGCAGCAGAGGTTTTACCCACAGCTATATGTCTGTATAAACCCTACCAGAGCTGGTACAGTCACATTCATTTCCTAAATTAAAGCAACACCACTTCTAGTTCTAGAGCTATTTTGAGAGAAATTCCAAGTGTAAGTCCTTCCTCGCAGCAAAGTGGGATTACAGAAGCAGCAAACAGGCTGTGAGGGTAGAGATCATCTGCTCCCATGCTTTCTCCAGCCCCATGACCACCTTACCTGCATCAGACAGCAGCCTTCACCTTTGGCACTCACAAACAGCCCTGTTGGAATGCTGGGGATCTGGGGAGAATGCACAGGTGAGACACAGGCAAGAATGGCACTCAGAGTGGAAATCAATATTAAATTCAGCTCTATTCTGTACAAAATACCTTTATAAAGGACACTGCAGAAGTGAAGTGAGCATGGCTTAATCTCTTCACCACCTGCGCTTATGATGGCAGAGACAAACAGCAGCACAAAATAAACATCAGGCATTGGTGATGGTGAAAAATGCCTTTACTTAGGAGTGCTGTCTCCTTCACAGCAGAATCCAGCCACAAACCCACAGAAAGTCCCACAGGTCTCAGTGCTGAATTTTTTGTTTTTACCATCACTGATCCAAGCCCTCATTCAGAACCCAGCTCACGTGGATTGCTTTAAAAATCAGCCTGCACAAAACCACCTACCACTGCAGTCTGGAGGACTTTTTTATTCCTCTTGTTAAGCTCAAAGGTCTCCTGATAGTCCAGGTTTGTAGAAGCCAAGGAAATGGTCAGGTTGACTCCTCCAACATAAGAAAGGATGGCATATTCAGCCAGAGCCTGCAGGGCCACACAGGTGTCCTGGGGGCCAGAAGAGGGAGAAATCAGAATAGTGAAGAACACAGGAGCACAACAAACTTCAAACAGCTCAGCTCCTGGTGGCAGAATCTTCCTTACTAATCCTCATGGCAAAAGAAACATCAGGCTTTGCTCACTTTTCCTATCAAAGGCACCTGTGAGGACAAAGTCTGGGTTCCTTCCCAATTAGCAGCCCAAGGAGGAAGCAGTAAAGAGCCCTGGAAATTTTTTCTTCTTACCAGAACACAAACAATTTCGGTTAGGAAGATGGGAACTCCACATTCCTGAATCAATTGACAATGCATGCATCCAGCTTTTCCAGAGGCAGCCCACCTGAGTGGATGAGAATCCTCCCAGTGCATTCCTCTGCTGTGAGAGCCACTTGACCACAGGGAGTGCAGAGGCCACATCTCCCAGGAGTGTGTAGGTCAGAAGAGCATAAGATGTCATTTCCACTTCTGCAGAAACAACTGAAAGAGGGGAGAATAAAAAAAAAAAAAAAAAAAAAAAAAAAAAAAAAAAAAAAAAAAAAAAAAAAGAAAATAAAATACCACCTAGAAGTGAGAATCCAGGTCTAGAGATAGCTCTATGAATATTTATTAACTGAAAAATAATTCTAAAATGTTAAGAGTCTGTAGAAGTAAACACAGGAAAAAGGGAAGTAAAAATGTCTGCACCCAAGGTGCTTCACCTCCCTAAGATATCTCTGCTTCAACATAAGCCTCCCTTCATGCAATAGATAACGAATAATAAAGATATTCACACAACAGATAAACTCCTTCTATTTGACTGTATCCCACAAGTAATTCCTCTCCCACTCCAGTTCTATTCTGCTGCTTCCCACACTGTTGTCCTGCTCAGAGATTTCCATACAATATCCAGTCAGATCCCTCTTGAACTGTGCTGCACCAAATCATATCCAAAGAGGCAGTGGCTTTAAGTGCTTGAAAATTACAGCATCATTCACTGTTTCTGTGGCTTTGACAGCCAAAGTCTAGAAAAATCAGCTGGAGTGTCAGACTGGTGATACAATCCTTACATCCATTAGAAAACACAAAGATAAATAGCTCTAAAACTAATTATACTTGAATTCCCTCAGATTTCCATTTTTAATTATTATTCCCTGAAAGAAGAGTGAGAGCCACATGAGATTCTGTCTTTATAAAACTGGAGGGAAAGCTGATGACACAGCTGGGGCTGAAAAACTTGTCCTGCCTGGACCACATCTTGCTGTTTCTCATTTATTTTTTCAGCATAATGTTACCTGCCTTTCCTGAGCTCTCTTTTCTCTGGACCCTGCCCTGAGTGACAATTTTAGAATACTGTCATGGTTTCCATGGGCAAACCACCACAAATACCTTGAATTTCATAAACGATTCCCTGCAATGCATGCAGATGTGGCAGCCCCAGTTACCTGACTGAGAGAGTCCATCATTGAAGCTCATGAAGGTGTCTTCATCAGTCACAAGGGTTCCTGTGAGGCTCCAGTGTGTAAAGCCATCTGGGAGAAGAGGGCAGTGGGACATGGGGGTTATTAGAGCAGGAGTGCATGGGAAGAATCAAATTCCACTTTTGCCTCAAATCCCTGAGCTGTCCCTCCTTTTGGACCCCCAGCCCCTGGGCAAGGGGCTCCCTTTGGAATGAGAGAGGTGATTCAGTGAGAAAAACTGGGAGATTCTTGGATTTTGGGTTAAAATACACCATCAGGGACTGTGAGGTGTTACAGGGCAAACTCTGCCACTGCCAGGAGAGCACTGCAGAGCCTCTGAACAACCTGAAATCACCCCACTGGTTAGAGAATGGTGAACACCAGGGCTGGGGCTCTGATCTCTGTGTGGACCAGTCACTTGTGAGCTGGTCCCTCACAATTCAGGATATTCTGTGACTCTGCTGCACTTGCCTTCCTCCAGCATCACCTGTGCATGTGTGTTAGTACAGGGTTAAAATGTTTCTAAAATCATGGGAAAGGAATGCTGTGCTTTGTTTTTAGTGGACCATGCAAAACTGTACTTACATAGATTATAATTAAGCATATTAATAAGAAACACAAATGATGTAATTATTTGGGGGTAAAATATTTGTTGCTTTGGGGACCACAAGAATCAATGTTTGGAGTTTCCAGGGTACCTGTAGATAAGATCATGTTTGTACAATGGGACAATATAAGTACAGTTATTGTAATAATTGTGTTGCTTAAACAAATATGTAGTTATATGATCATAACTGAAATGGTATAAATATGTGCATTCTGAACAGATGGGTGGAGCTAGATTTGGGTAGCTATACCCCTAGCTCCTGAGTGCTTTTAATAAAGCACCTGCAAATAATCCACCTGTGATTATGAGTTTCTGAACACTAACATGTGGAGCCCTCTCCAGAGAGAACCAGGGGCACCCTTGCCTGACCAAGCCAAGCTGTGCTTGAGGAATCCCTCAGCTGCCAGGCCCCATCCTGTCTCTGCAGCAGCTCCACTGCAGCATTCAGGCTGTGCCTGGCAGTGCTGGGAGGGGCAGAGCCCGGGCTGGCTGATGGCCATGGTGAGGGGCTCCTGCCTTGGGTGAGGGGCTCTTGCCCTGGGTGAGGGCTCTTGCCATAGGTGAGGGGCTCCTGCCTTGGGTGAGGGCTCTTGCCATAGGTGAGGGGCTCTCCGGGTGACTCCTGCTTGGGTGAGGGGCTCTTGCCATAGGTGAGGGGCTCTGCCTGGTGAGGGGCTCCTGCCTGGTGAGGGGCTCTCCCTGGGTAGGCTCTGCATAGGTGAGGGGCTCCTGCCCTGGGTGAGGGGCTCCTGCCTGGGTGAGGGGCTCCTGCCTGGGTGAGGGGCTCCTGCCCTGGGTGAGGGGCTCCTGCCCTGGGTGAGGGGCTCCTGCCCTGGGTGAGGGGCTCCTACCTTGGGTGGTGGCCATGGTGAGGGGCTCCTACCCTGGGTGAGGGGCTCCTACCTGGGTGAGGGGCTCTACCTGGGTGGTGGCCATGGTGAGGGGCTCCTACCCTGGGTGAGGGGCTCCTACCTTGGGTGAGGGGCTCCTACCCTGGGTGGTGGTGGGCCTATGGTGAGGGGCTCCTACCCTGGGTGAGGGGGCTCCTACCTTGGGTGTGATGGCCATGCTGTTCATCTTGCGCAGCGCTGCGCCCGCCGCGGGGCTGTGCAGCAGGGTCAGGGCGTAGGCACTCAGGGCAGTCGTGTAGGGGTCTTCTGCTGAGTACAGGTTGGACTCCAGGAAGTGTTTTGCTTTGTCAACAGCTGCTCTTTCTTCCTACATTCACAGGGGAAAGAGGCCAGACAGATGGAGCAGCCTCTGAAGTTAGGATCACTTTATTACTCGTTACATCGTGCCCATTAAAAAAAACAATCAAACAAAAATCAACAACAAAATCCAAACTAAAACAGCAACAAAACCCACCCAATAAACTCAGAAAGATAAATTTTGCTCTCTGCAGAATGGCATTGACACTTCCCTTTCCCTAAGAAAAGCCACGCATCAAAAACTCAAAAAAGAGGTACAAAGAGCAGGGCAAGAACGATTTAGGCTAACCCTGAGACACACTTTCCCCCCTGAAGCTGAGGAAATTCTGTGCCCCTGCAAGGCAGCAGATGAAGAGGGCAGGGGCGAGTTCTGCACTGTGGGTCTGATTGTGCTCCTGACACTCCAGAGCGTCTGGCAGACGCCAGAGGATAATAAAGGCCAAGGTTCCCAGGGGTCCCTGCAGCCAACAAACATGTTTTATTAACTCCCCCAATGACCTCACCATGCAGGAACGTGGCTCTGATAATTTATAGAAACAATTTAATTGGACTTGATGTAATTTGGTTTCCTTTGATTTCCCTGTGGCACTAACTTTCCCCTTCCTCATTTCCTAGCTAAGATCATTAGGAACACTCACAAATCTCCTCTAGGAAAACCATTAGGATCCACAGAAACTGCACTGCTGGGGCTGCCTGGACACACAGCAGCCTAGAGAGAGCATCACATCACTGCTCAGAGGGGGACACTGCTGACAGGGAGGCAGGAAGTTACTCTGTGAGCTCTGCAGGGTTTTCTGAATTTTTAATAAGGCTGAAAACCTCCCACTCCAACAAGGACAGGGGGTTAGGGGCATCTGCAGCAGCAGCCTGGTCTCACTCTTCAGGCTCCACAGGGTTGGATGAGGAGTGCTGAGGTTATCAGAGCTCCTGAACAGGCACTGGCTGCTCTGACAGCTCCACAAACTCATGGGGTCGAGCCTGAATGGATCCTTTTGTCTGAGAGCAGATCACCAAGAGATGCTGCAACATCCTCTACCCCTCCCCTTTTCACCTTCCAGGCAGTTCTGCCTGTGCACAGCCAGCACTGCCCTCTCCCTTGGCTCAAGAGCAAAGGAACATCTGCCAGGGAGCATCTTCCCAGCCCTAGTTAGGGGGAATGTGTCACTAAAATCTTATCTAAACATCTCCATTCCAGTGAAACTGCACACTGGCAGAAACACATCAGAGGGCAGGAGCACTGTTTTACCCAGAGTCTTAAGGAGGAATCCCTAAAAAATCAGCTGTACTGGAAGTTTTTGGAGGTTTTTTCCAGTGGAATTGACTGTTCCTACACAGCTGCTTCTCCTTTTTGCAGCATTCCTGCTCTGTCTCATTGCAAAGAACAGAAACATTTTTCTCCAGAGCTCTCAGTCCAGCACACTGCAGCAGCTCAGCTCTCCAAAGGCACTGTAATTTAACAGCAGTAGCATTTTGGCCACTGCAGCCAAGCCAGACCACAAGAGTTCTCTGGATCCCCAAGTTAAACTGCTTTTAGCACCAAGCCAGGATTTCTGAGTCTCTACAGGCAAGAGACCAGGATCTGCACAGGCTGCACTCACAGCGTGAAGCTAAGAGGCAGAAAAGCCTTTTTGCAGTAATTTCTTGGAGTGGTGGAAGGATGGGGCTGCAGGGAAGTGTTTTGCTCTGGTGGAATAATCATGAGCTGATGGCTGAAGGGTGGGAGACACCTCAAACAGATTTCTTAACATCAGAACAATCCCAAGGCTTTCCAGCAGCCTCTCTTCCCTGGCTGCTGTCAGTCATTCTGGAGAGCACAGAACCTCTGAGGGCAAACAGCAGCAAAATGTAGTTTTTTTAAAAGAAAAAGACTAGAGAGGATTTTTGGATCTGTTTTAACCGAGCTTTTGTTACCTCAGAAGTGACACCAGTTTCCAGAAGAGATGCAACCACATAAGCTGTCAGGAGATCTTCCCATGGATCCCACCCTGGAAGGGCAAACAACACAAACCATTGGATGAACACCAGAGAAAAGGAGATTGGAGAAAAGAAAAGAGACTTTGAAACAATGCCAAGGATGTGTTAGAGCTAGAGGAGAAACTGAAGCATCACCAAATTTCTTTTCTTTGCACACAAGGAGTACAAAATTTAGGGAGCCAAGCCCACACTGATTGGAGCCAGGACCCAGCTGTCCCTGGCCTGAGGACACATTTAATGCAGTATTTTGCAAAACTTCACACCTTGCTCTCCATCCTCTGGGGACATCCCAGACACATTCTGATAGACCAAAAATTCCCCTGGTTCTCCCTGTAGCATTCCAGCCTTTCAAGTGCAAAATTCATATTCAAACTGCATCACTTCATGCTCTGATAATAACTTTAAAACGTCCCTGCTGCAAGTTGATCCTGTGTGGTTTTTTTACCTGAATGTCCCTGTTTAGTATCCTGCCCATAGCAGGGAAAGAACCATCTTCTTTCTGGTGCTGGATGATCCAGTCTTTGGCAGCTGTGAGTTCTTTGGGGTCAATGAAAATAAACCCACGAGACTGAGCAAAGGACTTGAGGACAAAAGCTGTTAACCTGTAAAAACGAATTTACCATCTTTACTGAGAAAACAAATTCAGAATAAAGTACTGCATGGAAAAGAACAATATTTTTAGAAAGCACAAACTGAGAAAAATCTTGGTGGGAAGCACAAAATATTGTTGTTAAAATGTTCATGGGACATAAAAGCACCTGAACACTGTCCAGGTTTTGGATAAGAAAAGGATTAAAGATCAACAAACTAAATTGAAAAGTAGAACTCAAAGGTATATTTGTCATAATTATGGCACACTCTGAAATCTAGTTCTTTTATATCCCAAATTATTCAAGTTTTTAAGGATCAATATTTTAAAATTAAGAATCAATATATTTCTCATAAGAAATCCAGACCCTTTCCTCAAGCCTGAAGCTGTGTTACACTTTATACAGAATTAAGACTTAAGAAAACACCAGAAGTGTTTTTGGAATTCTAAACCTCTGACAACAAGTGTGAGCACTGGCCAGCTCGGGGGATTGAGTCATTGCATTTACAAGCCCCCGAGGAATGGGAGGGTAGCAAGCACTGCCTGGCAGGGGAGTTTCGAGGGCTGAGTAATTCTGTGTCACCGTATTTCCCCTCCAGGGCCGAGGTGGAAGTTCCCTGTCCTGGGAAGAAGAGCTGGGAGGGGGTCAGTGGGACCCAGGCAGGGATGGAGCAGAGGGAGGGAGCCCAGCAGCTCCAGAGCTGAGCAAACACTGCCAGAGCTGAGCCCAACATCACCAGAGCTGAGCAAACACTGCCAGAGCTGAGCCCAACATCACCAGAGCTGAGCAAACACTGCCAGAGCTGAGCCCAACATCACCAGAGCTGAGCAAACACTGCCAGAGCTGAGCCCAACATCACCAGAGCTGAGCAAACACTGCCAGAGCTGAGCCCAACATCACCAGAGCTGAGCAAACACTGCCAGAGCTGAGCCCAACATCACCAGAGCTGAGCAAACACTGCCAGAGCTGAGCCAAACATCACCAGAGCTGAGCCAAACATCACCAGAGCTGAGCCAAACACTGCCAGAGCTGAGCCAAACATCACCAGAGCTGAGCCAAACACTGCCAGAGCTGAGCCAAACATCACCAGAGCTGAGCAAACACTGCCAGAGCTGAGCCCAACATCACCAGAGCTGAGCAAACACTGCCAGAGCTGAGCAAACACTGCCAGAGCTGAGCAAACACTGCCAGAGCTGAGCCAAACACTGCCAGAGCTGAGCCAAACATCACCAGAGCTGAGCAAACACTGCCAGAGCTGAGCCAAACATCACCAGAGCTGAGCAAACACTGCCAGAGCTGAGCCAAACATCACCAGAGCTGAGCAAACACTGCCAGAGCTGAGCCAAACATCACCAGAGCTGAGCAAACACTGCCAGAGCTGAGCCAACATCACCAGAGCTGAGCAAACACTGCCAGAGCTGAGCAAACACTGCCAGAGCTGAGCCAACCCAGAGTGACAAACCTGCCAGAGCTGAGCAAACACTCAGAGCTGAGCCAACATCACCAGAGCTGAGCAAACACTGCCAGAGCTGAGCCAAACATCACCAGAGCTGAGCAAACACTGCCAGAGCTGAGCCAAACTCACCAGAGCTGAGCCAAACACTGCCAGAGCTGAGCAAACACTGCCAGAGCTGAGCCAAACATCTGCCAGAGCTGAGCAAACAACTGCCAGAGCTGAGCAAACACTCCAGAGCTGAGCCAACACTGCCAGAGCTGAGCAAACACTGCCAGAGCTGAGCAAACACTGCCAGAGCTGAGCAAACATCCCCAGAGCTGCCGCAGCCAACATCCCAGAGCTGAGCCCAACATCACCAGAGCTGAGCAAACATCCCAGAGCTGAGCCCAACATCACCAGAGCTGAGCAAACACTGCCAGAGCTGAGCCAAACATCACCAGAGCTGAGCAAACACTGCCAGAGCTGAGCCAACATCACCAGAGCTGAGCAAACACTGCCAGAGCTGAGCCAAACATCACCAGAGCTGAGCAAACACTGCCAGAGCTGAGCCAACATCACCAGAGCTGAGCAAACACTGCCAGAGCTGAGCCCAACATCACCAGAGCTGAGCAAACACTGCCAGAGCTGAGCCAACATCACCAGAGCTGAGCAAACACTGCCAGAGCTGAGCCAAACTCCAGAGCTGAGCAACACTCCAGAGCTGAGCCCAACATCACCAGAGCTGAGCCCAACATCACCAGAGCTGAGCCCAACATCACCAGAGCTGAGCAAACACTGCCAGAGCTGAGCCAAACATCACCAGAGCTGAGCAACACTGCCAGAGCTGAGCCCAACATCACCAGAGCTGAGCAAACACTGCCAGAGCTGAGCCAAACATCTCCAGAGCTGAGCAAACACTGCCAGAGCTGAGCCAAACATCACCAGAGCTGAGCAAACACTGCCAGAGCTGAGCAAACACTGCCAGAGCTGAGCAAACACTCCCAGAGCTGAGCCAAACATCCCAGAGCTGAGCAAACACTGCCAGAGCTGAGCCAAACATCACCAGAGCTGAGCAAACACTGCCAGAGCAGAGCCAAACACTGCCAGAGCTGAGCCAAACACTGCCAGAGCTGAGCCCAACATCACCAGAGCTGAGCAAACACTGCCAGAGCAGAGCAAACACTGCCAGAGCTGAGCCAAACACTGCCAGAGCTGAGCCCAACATCACCAGAGCTGAGCAAACACTGCCAGAGCTGAGCCAAACATCTCCAGAGCTGAGCCTGGGTGGGTGACACTCAGGGCTGGTGACCCCCGGGGATGGTCACACCCAAGGGATGCTGTCACACCCCTGGGGGATGCTGTCACTCAGGGATGCTGTCACACCCAAGGGATGCTGTCACACCCCTGGGGGATGCTCTCACACCCCCGGGGGATGCTGTCACCTAGGGATGCTGTCACCCAGGGATGCTGTCACACCCCGGGGGATGCTGTCACCCAGGGATGCTGTCACCCAGGGCTGGTGTCACACCGACCCCCCGGGCTCGGGGGGCAGTGCTGGCAGCAGCTCACCCCGCAGGTTCACAGCTGTGCCTCTCTTGCTGCTCTGCTCTGAAGGGTCCTGCCCGTATTCCCAGGGCACACACCCATCCTGTTCACCCAGGAGGGGCTGGAAAGGTACAGGGATGTCTTTGAGGGGGTTTGAGTTGGGTTTGGTGCTTTTTTTACCTACCCTGACAGAAGCCTCTGCCACTTGTAGAGCCAGTGCATTTCCCTGTACCTGCTCCAGGTAAAACTCCATTCCCTAATGCAATTAGGTGCTTAAACGCCCCATAATTGCTACTCCAATTAATTGCTACTCCTTCACTACAGCTTTATGCCTGAAACCTCGACTAACTAGCAGATTTAACTCTCTAAACTGCTCCTGAGTCCTGAATCACCTACAGCACATCAGCTAAGGTAGCCAGAGCACTCAGCAGCACTGTACAGCAATTCTGTAGTCACTGAATATTATTGCACTACTGCTGTTCTCCACTGTGTGTGATACCATGAGAGAAGCTGGAAAATTACTCCCCTTTCCCAGCCAATTGTGTATTTTTCCCGTTTAGCAAACATTTAGCACTTTTCTAACTCGGTTTTAAACAGCCACTCACCACATGCTCCCTGATGAGTCCCTCTCCCCAAAAGCACTGTAGGAGCCGTCCTGCCTCTTGTAGGTCAGCTGGCGCTGGTAGCCTGAAGTGACAAAAGAACTGGGGCAGTCCAAAAGCTCCTCACACAGAGAAAAACGAGTATTTAAAGTGAATGGAGACTCAGAACATCTGGAACATGTGTAAGGGATTCTGCTGCCCGAGGCAGCTTCTTATTCTGCTGTGAGTGAGAGCCAGCTCTGTGTGCAGTTCATCCAGAAATGTGCTCAGGATAACATCTGGGACACTGCAGCTCCTGCCTTTTGGACACTGGAAATGCTAAACCCCTGATACTTCTCTGAAAATAATGCATTATCAAAAGGTTTTTACTTAAATATACAGTGACCTTCCTTCCATCTTACTTCCATTTACAAATGAAAATGTTTTGCCTGTGACATTACAGCTGGAGGAGGACTTTTCCCAAAGCTGTTGCTTGGAACCACTTCAGGTAACATAAAAACACCAGCTGTGATCTCAGTGCACGTGAACACCCCCAGCTGCAAGGGCTGGCCCAGGGCTTGCTTTAGACATCATTAGTAACAAGGTGAACACTGAAGATAAGAACTCTCCTGGAATGTCTTCTGAGGCTGGAAATTAAAAGAGTAGAAATGCTTTTTCTACTTTTTTCTAAATCTTTGTTTTTCTAGCAAAAAGATTTGCTTCTCAAACCTGTTTGCCTACAACCATGCCCACCCTAACAAAGCCTCCACGTGGATGAACACACAATACACACTTGGAGAAAGCTCTAAAACACCCACTGGAGTCAAACCCTCCAGGATGGCTGTTTCTGATAAGGAAAAGGCCAATCTGCAAGAAGATTGTGTCAAAAGGCTCTCCATGCCTGCTGCATTCAGCAGCACGGATGTTTCATTCCACACCACATGACGTTTTTATGGGAGTGGATTATTGTTTCATTTCTGGAGGTGAAGCTTCTCTGCTGACCTCTGCAGACACAGGCAGCTCCTCAATCCCTGAGGAGGGGCTGCCCAGGACTCCCACACTTCCCAGTTTTTCTGTAGCTCCCCAGTGCTCACAGGGAATGGCCTGAAAAATGGGAGGAATGGAGACCTAGAGACTGAGGATGCTCTTGTAGTCACCCCATCTTTGTCTGAGGGTGCTGGGATAGGCACAAATACCTGGCAGAAAGCCTAAGCAATATATTAATGCTTTCTTCCTCCAAAATATAGGTGTTAAATTAAATTAAATTGATTAGTTAAATTAAATTAAATTGATTAGTTAAATTAAATTAAATTGCCCTCGGGTACCATTTACTACTGAGTACTTCCTGCTTAAACAGCTCCTCAGTGTTCAGTTCCAGAGTGTAAATGGACAATTCAGACCTTATATTTTATATCACTCTTCTTGCAGGTTCTGTTCTCTTTTTGGGTGCTCATGGTGCCAGTAATGCCATGGCTGTGGGTTTGACCCCTGGATGAGCCATTCATTCCAGAGCTGGACTCGATGGTCACAGTGGGTCCCTTCCAGCTCAGGATATTCTGGGATTCCCTCATTTTGGGCTGAATAATGCTTCATTGCTCTTGCTGCTATTCTTCCTGGCTTGTTGGTTGGGAGTGGCACAGACTTTATATCTTGTTTGCTCTTCTGAGCCTCCTCTTTCCTAGACACTCCTCTGGATGCTGGGGCTCACAGGAGAGGTGCCTCTCTCCAGTTTTCCCCTGTTCATCTCCTTTTTTTTTGTTTGTTTGTTTGTTTGTTTGTTTCTGTGAGAAACTAGAAAAAATACTGGTTTAGCCCAGGCCACTTCTAAAGAAGAGGGAATACACAGGAATTGTTGGGTATCAGCACTTTCCCTGATGGCTGATTGAGGGATGAGAGTTTTCTGGCTTGGTAAATCACAAAAACCTTCTAGAGTGAGCATTTCCCATCTAAACCTCATACTTGGCAGGGCTCCAGTAAACACAGAAGGGTTTTAAACTCTTGGGGTTTCTTCTGTAAGGGTTAATTAGCAAACAGAGTTTGGAGCCAAAAACCTGGAAGGTTTGCAGATTCATAAAAAGAAACAAAAGCAAACGATGTTGCAAAGGAAACACTGACTCGGGCCATTAACAAATTCCCTTTGCCTCACTGCTCCCAGCAAGCACAGAAAATTACAAGTGAAATGACTGGAGCCAGGCAGAGGAAGCAGCACTGGGCTTTTGCTGCTGAACACAAGAAATATCTCACATATTACATTTTATATTTATATTTTCAGAGGAGAACCACCTAACCCTGTCACCTCTGATTTCATGACATGACTATTGTCTGACTCATACACAAGAGAGCTTTGTCCCTTTGGGTCACTCTTGGTTTTTAATGATCTCTGAATTCTTACTTGTCCTGAGAATTGCACTTAGTTATAAAACTATTTTGCATGTGGCTCTTCCCAAAACAAATGCTGAAAAAAAGAGGGTAAAAAATAGGGAAAAAAGGTTGTTTTGAGCTGCTTAGTAAAGTAGGACAGAACACTGAAAGGACAGAAAACTTAGAGCCATGTAATGAAGGCTTTTAGCTACTTTGGATGCTAAATTTTGATTTTTGGTATACTGTCATTAAGAAAATGCTGTTTAAAAAGAGTCTAGCAAAGAGCCATAACTCTAGTGACTAAAGGCTTGAAAAGACAATTTATGAATAAGGCAAAACCCCCTAAATATACATATTTTTACTAAATTTCATTGTCCCTTACTTTCTAAAATGTTTAAACATAGGAATCAGCTAAGGAAAAAAAGATAAATCAATAAACATCTGAACTAGGAGTTACTGAAGGGAAACACAGGTTACACATGAAGGGAAAACATCTTGCCATCAAATCTGTGAGATTATCCTGCAAGAAATGATGGCTCCTCAGCACTTGGGCTGTTCTTGACTAGGAGAAGTGACATGGAAAGTAAAGCAGTTAACTCAAAGCCTTTTCTCCATCTGTAAATTCAGCTGAAATGAGTTACCTTGGACAAGGTAATCGGTGGCTTCAGCCTCCACCTCGTGGCTGAGCTGCTTGGTTTTCTGCAGGTATTTCAGGACAAAGACATTGGGAGCAAAATGGATCATGTTCTGCTCCCCACAGCCAAAGGGCAACCTCAGCAGGTTGTCCAGGTTGTTCAGAGTAGGACCCATCACATCTCCTGTTTGAGAAAGAGGGGAAATGTTCAGGATCAGGCAAAGTGAAGTTTCTTTTTGGTGTTTTATGATTAACCCCCACCTGACTGCACTAATATCTCCTGGCTACCCCAGAGTCAGCTTAAATAAACTGTGACACAAGTGGGAAGTCCTTCAGCTGCTAAGTCTTAGCCCTTCAACCTCCTGTAAGAGAAATTCCACATTTCAGCCTTTGATTATCCACGACTTCCCAGTTTAGACCAGGGCAGAGTTTGTGATGAGGATGACAATGAAATAAACACCATGAACTGCCACAGACAGTGCCCCTGCAAAGCCCCTCACGTGGCACCAACTTTAAGCCACTTGTCGACCCAAACAGGCTTCAAACAAGTGACAAAGAAACCCCAAGGAATCATCTGCCCTGGAATTAAGCAGCAATAAACCTTTTTAAGTGCCTGTGACTATCTTATCTGGTGTGCATTACTCAAGTACTGGTCAGCAGTAACAGCTGGAGCATCTGTTCACATTTGATAAGGGGTACCTAAGTGATACCTCCTGATAATTGATACCTATTATTGAAGCCGTAGCTCTTTCTGATCCTGGAATTATGTTGTGGGGAACTCCAAGAGTAAATGCTTCATTGTGATTTTCATCAGTCTCTTCTTTTCTCCAAATTTTAAACTCTCCCATTGACCCCCAGCCTGTGGAAAAGCCAATGTACTTCACCTCAAGCTGTTTGGGGACTGTCCACTCCACAATAATTGATTCGTTTAGCACCCGAGTACCGTGGCCAACCTGGAAGGGACAAGAGACCATGGAGTTCCAGGAGCCCACACACGTGGAGTCACTCTGCCTCGTGTGCTGGGACACCTCCTAGCTCAGATGGGCACTGCAGCAACACCTCTCTTTCCCACCCCCAAAACAATCCCAGGGAGTTCAGTGAGAATTCCACGGGCTTGGCCTCTGAGGCTCTCATCACTGAGGATGTTGAGGCTGAGGTCCTGAGAACACGACAGTGGCAAAAGGAGATTTATTCTGACCACAACAGCCTCATCAGGGCTTCAGAGGGGAAAGGCTCAGGAATGGAGCTCCCACCTGCTACACCAAGGAAAAGCTGCTCTGTGTGTGCTCAAACCCTTTAAAAAGAGACTTCTTTTTAAAAAAAAAAACACATTACACAGAATTCACTACCTGGATAACTCCATTTTTCCAGCTGATCCAGAAGCTGCGGAACTCATCCCAGGAGAGGATGCCAGGTGTGTCCCTGCTGGCCACTGGCTCTCCCATTTTGCTGCTGGAAATCCAGGTTTTGGTGTTCTGCTGTCCCCCGATGACGATCTCTGCCATCTCTGCCATGTCGTGGGGGCTGGAGGACAGGGCCAGGTGAGCATCGTTGTGAGCCTTCACAGCAATGTCAAAGTGGCTCATCTGGGCTGGTTTCTGCATGTACTGGTACTCGTATTTGTTAGGGGTGGAAATGTGTATTTTCTCTAGTCAGAAAAACAAGGGGATGTTGTAAGAATTAGAGCTCGTCTTACAGACATCAAAAGTAACTGAAATTCAAAAAGGCCTTTCCTAAGTACAGGGGTTTTATTTCCAGCTTCTTTTAAAGTGTTAAAATACACATGGATGTTTCTTCTCGTCCTTTATTTTTACCCCCTGCAAGGCAGAAAATCCTTCAAACTGCTCAGCTGAATTTTTTATGAACTCAGCAAGTGATTTTTCTGTTCTAACCTAGTGGTCAAAAGCATCTCTGTTTAGCTACTGGAGCCAGCTCTGAGCTATCCAAATCTCTGGCAGCAAGGACAGACTGATTCCAGAACTGAATCTTAAAACACCAGCTGAAAATAAAGTACAGTCCCAGTTACTGTCCACAGTGCTGAATACTTAAACTGTTCCATAAAGTAAAGGAATTTAATGGCCATTTCCAGAAATCACTTGGGCAGTAAGAGCAAATTCATAATTAGCCAGCCAGGTAAGAAAGACTCTTTATTTACAAGTTCTTCCTACACACCATAACTCATCAATCACAGAGAAATGGAAACAAAGATTTTAATTTTTTTTTTTTTTTTTAATGAGATGAAGCCAAATGCTTCTTTTTAAAACTGATTCAAACAAACTGAATATCTCATTCAAATCATGAACTTACCATTTGGGCAGAAGAACACACTGTAGGTGTATTCTCTGGACAGTCCCTCTGGCTATAGAAAGACAGAAATCCACACATAAACCACAGGGCTTGGGTTAGCAGGAACAGATGCCAGTTTTACTTGGAAAATATAGAAATTCATTTTGCTGCTGTGCAGTGGTTTATATCCTTTACAGAAAAGTGATGGCACTGTGTTCTGTTAGCTGGAGCAGTGCTAAGCACTGCCAGAGAACTTGCCATTTTATCATATTTCATAGATTAACAGGGCAAGCTTATCCCATAAAATTTCCATTGCTTTTTCTCCTGAACAGTGTTGAAGATTCACTAGAGGAGCTCAGATGGGCTCTTTCTGTAAAAAAGCACTAAAGCTGAATATTTCCAATCTCCCTAACACACTGTAAATCAACCTGAGGATCTTTACAAATCTATTCACGTTTGATTTCATGATTCGCCCAAGCATTTTTTCCCCTGAATTATCATAAATTCGTGTTTTCTCACCTCAATAATGACACTGCTGCGAACATAATCCACCCCCACAGGGTTCCTTTTGTCCAGGTAAGAGTCCTCTGAGTGTTTGCCATTCTTCAGGGTCTGCATCCCCTCCTGACAGCAGCTGGTCCCACCATAGGCAAAAGCTTTTGCTAAGAAACAGAAGAGAAAAGCAGCAGAGATTTTGAGACAGGAGGCTCTCTAGAAGTTACAGGGATCCAAACTAATTAGAAACAGCTGATTAACAGTGTATCAAGTGCTGCAATTACCTCTCTCATATTCCTTTTATCCATATTTGAGTGATCACATCTAGAACCAGGCAACATTTGAACAATCACAGGGCAACAGAGAAACCCTTGCCCAGTTTTTGGTGCTGCACAGTTTTCACTGGGATCATTTGCACAGAATTTGTTGTAATTCCCTCGTTTAAAAATTTCCACTGATCTCTTCAGGGAAATGTAACAGGCCCAACCTTGCACGAGCAAATATCACAGCAGGAGAAGTGATGACCAGAGAAATGTCCTGATGTTTGTTTGTACATTCCGTGCATCACAGGCAGGGAATTTGTTGCCACAATAAACGAGGCTGAAAAGCCAAGCTGGCAGCAAGTGGAATGAATGACCTGGGGCAGTAGGGAAATCAGGATTTTCTCCTGAGAGAGGAATAAGAAGGAACTCTTGCAAAGCCCCTTCCAGGCACCAAGAAGCTGCTCTGGGCTCTGTGTACCTGTGATGTTGCTCAGGCCCAGCTCGTTGAAGGAGAGAACGATGGAGGTGGGTTTGGCTTCCCCAGGGGCCACACACTTCTTCCTGGTCAGGTGGTGCTTCCCAGGGTGCCCAACAAACTTTATCCCTTTTGGGATAGAAATCTTCACGTGGACCTGTGAAAGCGTTGGAAATGTCATTTATTGGAAATATCAGCCACAAAGCCAAACTGATCTAGGTGAATGATGTGGGACCCACAGAATTCTTCATAAAAATCACAGGATGCAGATTATTCATGCAAATTTTCTAGCCATGGGCTTGACTGAGAGCAGTACTTTCAGCTCAAATTCTACAAGTGTTTCAGGGAGATGCTACTGGAGCTGGGCAGATTGAGAGTGTGAGAAGAAATTATCAAGGGAGATGGAATTTCTTGGGGAAAAAAAATCCCTTCAAAATAAATTATTTTGGGCAGCTTTTTGATTATGAAGGAAATTCTTCTTTGTGGTTCAGCACAAGATTCCAAATTGCTTTCCCTGTCTTTTTCAACATTTGCTTTTCTGAAGTGCTGCAAGACACTTCAGCCTACTACAAGCTAAAAATAAATAAAGTAATGACATATATTTGGGCTGAAAGAAGCAATATTTATCCTCTCAAAGCATCTCTGCTGAGCTTACCTCTCTGTCAGCCTGACACCTTTCCTGCTGTGACCTGCACCTCACTCAGCAGCTGTGGTGATAACCCAGAACTGAGTCAGGGGGGAGGACTGGGCTGTTACTGATGCCTTAAGTTTTAGTTTTTATATTTTTTAGATTCTGTGCTGTTTCAGTGGGTAGCTTTAGGGTTCATATTAAGTGTTGGTATGCTCTCTGAGGAGTAGGGAGACAAAACAATTCCTTCTCCAGATTGGCACCAAGGACAATGGATACAGCCCAAGAACAAACCCAACAGTGAAGAGAGAAGGAAAAATAAGGAGGATGGAGCCTCATAACCTGAAGCTGTAATTGGACAATTACCCCAATGTGCTAATCAACCTTATAAAAAAGTTGAACTTATAAAAAAATTGAACTTATAAAATCATGGCACCTCCTGGTTGGTCGGGTGTTTTGTGCCCATTTTGGGCTCATCTTCGGTGCAGCCCAGCCAGGCTCTTGTGCTGCCCCGCTGAACCCAGGGAAGGTTTTTAATAAATGCCTGCTTTATCCTCCTGGTCTCTGCTCCAGGGCAGCCTCCAGGGCCTCAGTACCTCTGCACACAGGGCCAGGTAGTTGTAGGCAGTGAGGGGGATCTTGGTCTGCTCGCCGCGGATGACGCGGTAGGGCAGCGTGAAGTCGATGAAGAAAGGTTTGAAGGTTTTCAGCTCTGCCTGGCTGGCAATGCCCAGCCCCTTCTCCTCAGACAGAGCCACAGCCTCTGTCAGCCACGTGGTGATGGAGTCAGGCACCTCCACCTGCAGCTGGGCTTCCCCCGAGCTGTTGCTGCCAAAGGAACACAGAACAACTTGGGTTGTGTTACCGTGATGTAGATAAAAACACACAGCAGCACACAGCAGGGGTTCAGGCAGAGAGGAAGAAAAGAACTCTCCAGTTTATTGTTGACCTCGTATCTATCAGTTTCTGGACAGTGATCAGAGATTGGACAGAGAAGTTCCCACCTCTCCATCTCCACTGCTCACTTGAGAAGTCCATCAGGTGAGATCTTTTACAAAGGAATGCAAACGTGATCCTTGTTTATCTTATAATTCATGAGAACTGACTCCACTATACTAAAACAAATCAGAAGGCTGATTTTCAGGGACAACAGGGTTGAGCACATTGATTAAGTGATGTTTTTAATGAGGTCCCCAAACATTTTGAGGAATTCCCTCCAGATGCAGATTTGTAAAACAGCATTGTCCGCTTTGAACTTTACAAAAGGCTCCGTGTTTTCTATTGGTTTTGAGACCTGCAAATATTTATAAGCAGCTGAAAAGCAGAGTTACTTCTTTAAAAAAATTGAAAAAATAGTTACTTCTGCAAAACACAAATTGTTCCTGGATTAAAAACTTCCTTTGCAGCCTCATTTCCAATCACTTTTCTTAGAGGCAAATGTCTGCACTAATTCAAACAAAATCTAAACAAAGCTCTGAAACAAACCCCAACATCTAAAAAGGAAGACAAGAAATAACCCTAGGCTGAAGCCCTGGACAAAAACAGTTCAACAATAATTGATTTTATATCTAGTGAAATAAAAGTGTGTTTTATTGGAACTCATTGTCCCCGTGTCCACTGTCACACTGCAGACTCTGCTTGAACACAAGGACGAAGGAGAAACTTTCTAAACATCCAGTTCAGTAGCTGTTTGTTTTGATTCAGAAACATTTTGGTTTGCTTGGTTTTGGAATAACTGACTTTGAATATTTCCTAACCTATCATTTTCTTTCAATGAGGATTGAAATTAATTATTAAAAATCAAATCTCTGAGTATTTAAGCTTTCCTGTGCATATCATGACAGGATATCATAAACCTGGTGTCCTCTTCCATGCTTTTATTATAATAGAAATTCAGTTTTGTTCTTCAGACTTTGCTGTTTCCCTCCTGCAAAGCAGTTTTGGCCCTGCCTGGAACAGAAAACATTTCCTCTACCACCAGAACAAAAGCCATTTCATGGCTCAGCTGGCAGGATGATGGCTGTAGTTGTGAGTACACCCTAAGGTTGTTTTCTCTCAAGTTTTTATTTATTCCCCAGAGCTTGACACACATGCTGCCAGCTCTTTGGGGGCATGGAAAATGAGACTGGGAGGGCCCCAGCAGCAGAGTGCCTGATGGGCACGAGAGCACTCCCAAGAGCTGCCCCTCCACTGCTCCTCAGGTAAGATCTATTCCCACCAGAGGCACCAGTGAAACACCTTTGCTTTGCTCCTCTAAATGAATTCTCAGTGAGCCTGAAGCTGCTGCTCCTGTCAGGAGCCAGGCAGCTCATCAGGGCCTCAGCCCTGGGTTTGTGCTACAAAGGGAAAGGATTAAAACAATAAAAAGTGGAGATCACCGTGGGTTTTTATGAGTTCACTCAGACTGCAAGCACTGGCTGGTGAATGTGGCTCAAATTCCAGAGAGAAAAGCCTTGGGAATGCACTTGGATCATAGAAATGTGGAAGGGGGGGTTGGAAGGGACCTTAAATCCCATCCCACCCCTGCCATGGCAGGGACCCCTCCCACCATCCCAGGCTGCTCCAAGTCCAGTGTCCAGCCTGGCCTTGGGCACTGCCAGGGATCCAGGGGCAGCCACAGCTGCTCCATCCCCCTCAGAGAAAGATTTCTTCCCAGTCTCCCATCTCCACCTATTTAAAGGTCGAAGTTCTTTTATCTCCTTTTATCCCAGGGTCCTCCCTCCGGGGCTGTGCAGCTGATTCCTGCAGGGATGCTCCGTGGGCACCAGGAGGGTGTCCTGGCTCTGCTCCAGCCTCTTTAACCGGACAATTTGTTGCAGCTGATGTTCTTTCCATTGGGATTTCAGCCCAAAACCAGCATTAACATTATTTTCACACATGAGGGCACTTACTCTTCTGGGCTCGGGGCCAAAGTACACACTCGTTTCCAGCCATTAGACCCTCCAGCCAGGCTCTAGGAACTTTTAGAATTGGTTTGGGAAGTTGACATTAAGCTTTTGTTTCTCTTTCTCTCTCTCTTTTTTTTTTGTTTTGGTTTTTTGGGGGCTTTTTTTTTTTGTTTGTTTGTTTGGTTTTTTATATTATAATTATAAATGGTAGAAGAAAAAAAAAATTCTTTCTGTTCAAGAGAGTGGAAATTAAGGAATGCTCCAATGCAGTTGTTTCTAATGAAATGAAGTGGAGAAAATGCAATCTGCAACTTTTTATTCCACACTCTCCCACTTATAATTAACTGCCCCAGCTTGCTGAGGCCCAAATGGGCACTTCTGGAATTCTTTGTGTATTTCTACAAAGCATATTTCATGCTCAATTGAACAGATTTGAATACACTTACTCCAAGTTCCAGTCAAATTTAATTTACAATCGTTTATTGACAATGAAGTTTACTTGCAAACCTGGAGAAGCCTTTAAATAATTGCTTCAAAATATCCTAGATGTGCTGTTGAGGGACAGATTGGTTATTTCTTTGGTAATTTTTTTTTTAGTTCCAACTGTACCCAGAGGAAATAGGATTTAGGAGGCAGCAGACTGAGGTCTGGGGGAGATGTTCTTGCAGGAAATGACAGAAAAAGAGGAGCTCTGGGAAATTTGAAAAGCATCAATAGAGAATCAATGTGGACACAACTGACAGGTTCAGCTCGAGCAAGGGAACTCATTTCAGAGGAAATGTCGCAAAGATTGAAGTGGTAATGAAGAAAAACAACAACAATAGTGAGAAAAAATAATAAAAATAATTTTAAAAAAAATCAGAAAATGCCAGTGCAACTCATTAGATTTTAAAGAGCTGATGGGAATACAACCCTCTGGATATAATGAATGTCAATACCTGACGTTGAGGCAGTGCCAAATCCACGTCTCAGGGAAGAAGGTTCTTTTCCTCTTCTCTGCTCTGCTAGAACAAGAAATTGATCCTTGCAAATTGATTCTTTTGATAAGATGTTCACAGCAGTCACTGATAAATCAGAGTTAGCACCTGACTCTGGCTCACATGACCAAAACTCTGGCTGGTGCAGATTAAGGAGTGGATGGGTGATCACTCCTAACACACATTACAGTCTTTGGAAACAATCCCTTTGTGTGCACACACACCCTGCAGACAGAAACAAGAATCTAAAAAATAGAATAAATGAGATAACCTTGGAAACTCGCAGAAATAATGTAACCCAAAATAAAATCAGTTTGTGATCCAGATTCTTTCACCAAATGGGAGCAAGGGGAGCAAACTCAACACACGACTTCCAGCAGCAGCCACTGCAATCACTCCAACCCTTCTCTTGGGATTGTCTTGATTTCTAACATTTCAATAATTTAAATCAGCTTTCCTATGCTTTCTAATGCTTCATTATCCATTTCTTAACTAACCCCAGAACTTGCTCTGCTAAGAGAGGCTGCCAGGGAGTTCAGGATGCAGAGGGAAGGCCAATCCTCAGGTGCAGCATCACTTGCAGCACTTCACAACCTTTCCTTCGTGACCCTCACTCTCCTGATTTTAACCTCCAGCTGAATGGTCCAAATCAATGGAGGACTCTGCAAAAGCTTGCAAATATCCCAAGGAATTCACAGCAAATTGCAAAGAAATATTCTTAAGTGACAATTTAGGACTCTTTGCACATGTCATCTTTCCAGAATTAAATTCAATTAACAAAGCAGTTAATTTTTTTTTTTTTTGTATCTACCAAGCCATTGGAAGAATTTCCCCATCACTACCTTGTCTAAACCTGGGGGCATGGAGGTGAAAAACAGCTGAGAATAGAGTGAAAAACCAGCGAGGAGTGTCACAGACAGTAGATACTGAACCCCAAACGTTACCTGGGTGCTATTCTGGAATGCATGGTGGCCACCAAGGTGCCAGTGTGAGGCTGGAAGGCTGGGACAGCCTCATCTGTGTACATCCCTCCATTCTGCCTGTGGTTCAGGCTGACTATGTCAGTCATCACCACCAAGCCAGTTTCCTAGACAATGGAAAATCAACACCACAAAAAAAAACAGCAAGGATAAAAAAAAAAGAAATAAATAAAAAGAATTAAAGAAATATAATTGAATGTGCACTGATTTTTTTAAATAGAATTCCTCAGTCCTATTTCAACATTTATGGGGAAATCTCAATTGAATCTTGAGGAATTTTGTAAAGCTTTGTATAAAAATGACTGTTAATGTGAAGGTGTATAGACAGAGAAAGCTCTTGTCTGCTTGGAAAATGGATTTACATCAGTACCTAACATCACTGGGCAAGCATGACAGGTAAGAAATCATTACATGTATTTTTCCCCTGGAATAGAACATCCCAGCTTTTTACCCTCCCTGGAAGTCTGCAGAGGGCAGGCAGCTCTCTCCTCAGGCATCCCCAGTTCTGCCCTGCCAGTGGGAATGAAAAGTGTCCCCACAGGGAGAGCACAGAGCTCCCGAGGGAGCTGCCAGCCCTGCCCCCTAAATGCTTTTTTTTTATTCCTGAGGGACAGCAGCACTACTGGAGAATGAGCTTTGTGCTCTGCACACCCCCAGCTCCTGCACACCAGGTGTGCAGCCCCTGCTTTCACACAGCTGCCCAAAAATGAACTTTTTCCCAGAGTTTGCAGCTCTCAGTAAGGACAAAAAAAGCTGCATCAGAGAAAAATACCCCTCAGAGCCCAAGGGGAGAAGCAGCAGTGGCTCCTGCAGCAGTGGGCAGAAATGAGAATTTAGAGTTTGTAATTAAGAGATGGAGGCTTTGGGGGAATGTGTGAAAAGGGTTTAAGGCAAGATAATAAAACTATTTAGCTAAAATCAGAGGGAGAACTAAGAATGAAGAGATGGGGGATCTGTAGGCAGCAAGGGCCATAATTATCAGCAGTTATGTGAATTAAAAAGGGAAAGAACAAAGATCAGAGCTGTGCCACTGGTCCTCCAGGCCAGCCTGCATTTCAGAGGAGCAGTGGGAGAAGATGATGTAAAGAATATCAAACATTTACAGCTCAGCCTTTCACGTGGCATCTCCTTGGCTCAGGGAGCAGAGGTTGCACCCTGCAGAGGTGTGGGAAGCAAGGAAGGGATGTGAGCAGAGCCTGAGAGGGTGCATGGACTCTGCTATACAACTGTGGGAAGAAAGAAAGGGCAAACAAGCAGGACTTCTCAAATAGATGAGGGAACACCCATTTTAAACAAAAGCAAAGCAAAAAGCTCATGGAAATAGCAGTGTGTCTTAAAAGCTACAAATGACTGTTTTTCAGCTTAAAAGTCTGCACTGTTAGCATGCAAAGCAATGAAGAAATGATTAGTGCATGAGTACATTTAAAAACCCCAACTTGTTTTAAATGTTCAATTTGCAACTTGATTTAAAAGCACAGCATAGATCAAAGGAAACCAGATTTTTAAAATCTGGCCAGGTTTAACTGTGGAAACACCACATAACTGTAAATATATAGCATTGAAGTAGTAACCTGATCAAGGACATAAAGGTCTTTCATGCAGATGGCAACAGAAGCTGGGAGAACCAGGGCAGGAAAGAAACTGAAGTGATTTCCAAAGGCCAGTCCCAAAGGCTACAAGGAAAGATTCACATTCCACCTTCCTTCCCTGTTGGAGCAGCTGCAGAAGAGACCTGCAAGCTCACCCACACCTGGAGGAAACCTTCTGGTGCCAGATTCTCCAGAGGATCAGCAGGAATTCCCTCACCCAGCAGGATAACTGGCCAAAATCAAACCACGTTCCTCAAACATCTTCACTAGAACAGCGCACCCTGCTCTCAAAAATTACTTTTCATCCTACCCACCCTGGAGAAACAGCTCTGCTGTGGGGCAAACCCCTTGCCTATGGAGCTGAAACATGAAAGCACAAAAGAGACACTGCAGGGAGGAGGGAGGCTGGGTCTTCCTACTGTAAAGGCGAAGCGAGCGTCCTTGGTGATGTCCCAGTGCCAGGGGAACACAGAGGATCTGCGGCGCCTCCGGGAGGACATGCCAGGCCACCAGAAGTGCCCTTCCTCCTTTGGGGCTCCAAAAGCATCAGACACATCATACTCTGCCAGCTCCTGGAACACCTGCAGGGAAAGGGCACAGCCTGCTGGTCCTTGGCTGCTTCCTCGAGGGACACAGGGGAAAAAAAGGCCATCAGTGCTTGGAGCTGGCTCTACCTGGCTGGCTGTCAGCTGGAAGCCTGGCTTGAGCAGGTAGACACTCTTGTCCACCGTGGCAATGCAGACACAGCTTCCTTTTGCAGCTCTCACCTTGATGCTCACAACATCCCCAGGCCGGGTCTCGTTGGCAGAGAGCGTCACAGCAACCTGGGGAGGAAACTCCCTTAAATCCCAGGGATGCCTTAAGCTCCAGCTTTCATATTTTCCAGATTCTGTACTGCATTACTATAGAACTCTGAACTTCCTATAAAGTGTTAGCAAGGTCTCCTCCCAGCTCAGTCACATAGAACAATCTTTTTCCAGCCCAGAACCAAGGACACCAAAAACTGCAAACAGCAGAGAACTGAGGAGAGAAGCTGGGAGGGTGGAAGTGGACACTGGAGCTGGAATGGGACAGTTAACCCAAATTTGTAAATGGACCAAGACTTATAAAAGTGTGAAAACTTGTGACTCAGGGTCCACGGCCGGGGTCCTGTACTGCCCAAGGTGCATCCTTTAAAAGCCTTTTAATAAATCCCAACTTTACTCCTTTAACTCTGTTCCAGGGAGCCTCTCAAGGCATCACCATGCTTGCCCCAAGCCCAAAGGGCGAGGCCCAGCCTCTCAGTACCTGGTTCTCCAAGGAGGGGCTGACTGGGAACTGCAGGCTGTCTGTCACCCCCTCCCCGTTCTCCCGCACGTAGAACACGAGGAGCCGGCCCAGGGGGGCCATGGAGTGCACGACCCAGAACCTCAGGAAGGTCACACACACCTCGACCTCTGCTGCAGGCGTGCTGGGAGGTGCTGAAACAGGAATTGTGGAGAAAAATCGCTTTATTTATTATCCCAGCCACTCCCCTCCTGCCCCCTCCTAGTGCTGACGGGCACAGGACTCTCCATCCAGGACTTGCATTCTTCCCTGGTTCCTGCTGCACACCCTCTTGAGTTCAGAACCTTTTCCTTCTCTTTGGGGAAGGTAATTAGCACTCATCATTTAATGAGCAGCATGGAGAAGGTGGGTAGGGAAGGACTGCTCAGAGTTTTTCCAGCCATGAAATCAAGGAGACACACAGTTAAGTTACCAAGCTGTTGAAAATAACCAGAAAATGTTACCTACTGCTGGAGAATGCTGATGGGAGAAAAGGAATGAGTTTGGAAAAGGATTATGCAGTTTATAGAGCAGAGAATCACTGGAGCTGTTGAACAGAATCACAGAATGGTTTAGGTTGAAGGGTCCTTTAAAGATCCTCCACTTCCAGCCTCTGCTGTGGGCAAGGATGATTTTCACCAGACCAAAGTCCCACACAACCTGGCCTTGAACTCTTCCAGTGACAGAGCAAGCACAAACCCTCTGAGCAAACTATAAAATGCAGCAGCTCAGAACAAACCTTCAGTGCAGAAAATCATCACAAATCCAAAATGACTGATTGCCAGAAGCTTGGTGGGTACACGGAGGGAGGTTCCAACTCCCAGAGTGGTTACCAGGACAGCCAGACTTTTCCTTGGCAGCTGTGATCTCCATCTTTCCAATCCCACCATTTTTTACCCCAAATCCACCAGATTTTTGTCTCTGTTACTCCTTGTACAAACCAGGAGTCCACTTTTCATTTCCCTTCCCCCTGTGGGCTGTGTGATCTCCTTTATCAATCCATTTAATTTTCCCTTTCCATCTAACATCCCCTACTCAGCTTAAGCTCAACCCATTTAACCAACTGCCCTACACTTCCCTGCCACTCCACTCCAACAAAAACATTAGACTTTCCTCAACTGAGAAAGACTGCAGAAAGACCAAAGAAAACTTTCCAAGAGTTACCCCTCCTGGAGAATTTTTTTACATGACTGATGGCAATAGATCTCACTATTTTTCTTGCACAAAACCATCTATATTCTTTAAGGAGCATCACATTAAAAAGGTTGTGGAAAGGCGCTTTTTTCCACTGAAAACAGGGTCGAGTTGCACTTGTGGTGCTGGCTACCTGTTCCTGGGAAGTGTGTGAGGTCGATGCTCTCCTCAAAGGGGGTGGTGGCTCTTCTGCTCCTCTGCTGGGTGACATTGCTGGGCTGCAGCCCCGACAGGACAATGTTCCCCCTTGAGGCCACCTCGTAGTGCAGAGTGAAGTTGCAAGGACACGTGGACTTCACTGCAATCCAGGCCTCCTCTCCCACCTGCAGGCAGGGACAGAAAAGCCAAGGATGTGCTCTGTTAGGAGATTTTGGGTGATCAAGCACCGAAACCTGCTTGGGCTCCTCACACAGGAGGGGTGAGCCCTCTCCTAACAAGTGGGTGCATTGCAAAGTGTATTTTTACACTGTTCTCAGGGACTTTCTGCACAATAAAAAGGGGCCCGTGTTCAGCTGTGCACTCGCTGCAGATCTACAGGAGAATGAGCTGGGGGTTGTATGCATTAATGAAACAATAAAGGAATCTCTGGAATCCTGGAAGGTAAGCCTTTTGGCACAGAGCAGCTGTCAGAATTCGTTGAATTTTAGACACCCCTCCAGTAGGCCAGCCCAAAATAGGAAGGAGTTGGGTTGGGGGTGGGAAGAGATGTGTTTGAGAGTCTTTGCAGTTTAATTGGGATTACATTCGTGTGGCAAATACCAATGCAAACGTAACCATGAAATGACTGGGAAGAGATCCGAGGGAAAAGGCTTTCAAATTACACAAAGGCTTGGTAACGATTTGTAAGTTGGGCACTCAGGGAGGTGTCAAACACACAAATAAATGAGAAGAAAGCTGCTTTTTTTTCATCTGGTTAACCTATCTGATCCTGCAATAGGCTCCAGAGCAGCACAGCAGGGTGGAACTCTGCACCCAGAGGGGCTCACTGAGTCCTGAACACCCCAAACAAAACAAACAAAATCCCCCAAATCCCAGCAGAACAGAGCTCAGCCATGGGATCAGCACTGGTCGTGTCTGGCTGAGTAATAATCACCCTGTGGACTGTCCCAGGAACACAAACCCCTTCCTCCTGGGATCTGAGGAGTGGCTGCCACTTGTGTTCTGTAGGATTTCTTCAGCACCTTCCCCTCCTCACCCTCCTGCCATTTAAGCAGAGCAGTTCCCAAATAAAATCATTTAGGCTTGACCGAAAATCCCAAAGAAATGCTTGGAATAAACCTCTCTTTTTTCAGCTCCCTGCAGAAAGCACACCTGGCACAAAGCAAAAGGGAACAGAAGGAGCTGCTGCTGGTTAAATACAGTGAGAATGCCACAGAGTCCAAGAGGTGCCTCGTGACATCAAATATTTGAAGTATTAAGAATTCCCCTGTGCAAATGATGAAACAATTCATTAAAAAATGAAGGTAGCTAATTGGAACACCCAGTAAGAGCTGGCAATGCTTGGAAACAGTTCCCACATCAGCTGGCCATCCAGCTCCAAGCTTTCCCACAGAAGAATTAGTTCTAATCAGGTTATAATAAGAACAATGTGTTCAGATTAGCAGTGTATAATCCCCTTTCCATACCTCAGGAAACTTGTAAAAGATTAATTAGCCATTAAACTTCCATGAAATGCAATGATAAAAAAATGTTCTTATTTGGATACAAAGAGTCTGAAACCAACCTGACAGACCTGCTGATAACAAATCTCAGTGTTTACTGTCAAAACCCACTTTTTTTTTTCCACTGAGCAGTTTGCAGACTTTCAGAACATTTTCTTGGGTAAGAAGAAACCCTGAGCAACTCCCAGAAAACATTATGCAATGGGAATAATGGTTAAATCAGATCTTTTCTGTAGGAGAGAAATCCCAACAACTTTTATAGGGCAGGATTACATTTTTAGAGAGGCTCCTACAAAACCTACCAAAGAAGAGAAGAGAATTGTGCTTATAGTTCAGTTACTGGAAGATTGAACAGATCCAGCTGAGATTTAAACTGGAAGTTCCAGTGAGACTACACAGCCTTAATTTTGGTCTTCAGTAACTCAGCCACTCCCACCAACATCACTTCCAATCATTTTCAGCAGACAATCCATGTCTGAGTGTTACTGGAGGTGCACAGAACACACATTCACACCTGAAAACCTGCAGTGTTTTCCATGCCTACAGCCAGCCCCTCTCTGAACAGAAAGGGCTGGAAAAGAGGAGCTGCAGAGCCCCAGGGGAGCTCTGCTTTGCACCCTGTGTAGCCCACGTTCAGCAATTATTTGGTGGCTCAAGTGCAGCTCCTCCATCCTTTGTGGTGGAAGCAGCTCAGAATCTCAGAATCAAGAGTGTCCAGAAATATTTAATTAGAACAAAATGCTTGAAGCCAAGCAATGCAGTGGTTTCCATGAAGGAATGTGAAGCCAACATACCTGGAAAGGTTTATCTGGTGCCTGGAGCTGGATGTGACACTTGCTGGGTGAGTACCAGCTGCTGATGGACAAGTAGTTAGGCAGATATTGATCCCCAGAGGGTTTCCCATCAATTGCTGTCACTTTGGTCTTAATTAAAAAAAAAAAAAAAAAAAAAAAAAGCTACATTTGAATTTATGCATATAAAGCTCCTTTTGCTCCATCTTCATCTCTGCTCTCTTCCCCCATTTTATACCTTCCACCCTTCACCTCTTGACATTTTTATTCCCCAAATATTGGACTCCTGTTACCCTGCTAAGCTGCATTTGGGGAAAACATCTTTTCCTGGTGGTTATCAACACCAGTTCTCCTGGCAGCCAGAACCAAGCCAGTGTTTGCTGTGTTGAGATCCAGAAGCTGAAGCTAAAAGGCACTGATCTGTTTGTAGCACTGATTTATAAAGCACAGGTTTGACAAGATTAGTTACATTAAAGCCTGGCTAATCCTATAAGGAGCCTTTACCCACCTCCAGCCAGACGTATTGGGCAGCTGTGGGGATGGAGGGGATTTCAAACTCCACCAGGCCATTCCTTGAGACCAGTTCACTTGTATAAACATTGTCCTTCGGTGTGAGCTCAGCTTTAATTCGGATGGTGACTCTGTCAGCTGGACTTCCATCGGGGTAGGTGACTTCTACCTGCACAGTGGGGCATTTATAGAACAATTGGCTTTAAATTCTCAGCAACTCCAGTCAGTGCCAGGTGGGGAAACTCACTGGGATCCAGTCAATACAACTTTAAATCAGCCACACGTCCACGGCTCTACTTTTAATCTCACCTTGCCTTTGTAAGGCAGCCCAGGTTTGAACTGTTTTCTGGTGTCCTTGGAGTACCTGATATCAATCAGCTGTTTCTGGACAGGTGTGGAGTCATCAAAGGTCACCTGCTTGCTGCCATCAGAGCTGATCACCGTGGCCCAGATGTTGACTGTGCCTCGGAAATGCTCGGGGACGTCGGCGGGCATCATGTCCCTGACACACACATCGAACAGGGCAGAGCCCTCGATCTGGGAGGGAGGGAACAGAGAGGGAGGAGGATTTCCACACCAGACAGGGCCAGGAGCCTGGCAAAATGAGCCATCCCCAAACCTAAAACACAGGCACCCGATGGGAGTTGGCAGCAGTGGATGGGAAGGGGGAGAGGAGAAAAAAAAGGGGGGGAAGAGAAGGAAAAAAAAAAGGGGGGGAAGAGAAGGAAAAAAAAAAAGGGGGGGAAGAGAAGGAAAAAAAAAAAGGGGGGGGAAGAGAAGGAAAAAAAAAAGGGGGGGGGAAGAGAAGGAAAAAAAAAAAGGGGGGGGGAAGAGAAGGAAAAAAAAAAAGGGGGGGAAGGAAAAGTTTCATTTTCCTCCCTTACCCATGGTCTGGACTAACTGTCACCTCAGTCTCCTGCTCTCCTCAGCCCCATACGCACTTAGGACAGATTAAAACTATGCCAACAAATTCTCATCCCACCGAATCCCAGAATATCCTGAGCTGGGAGGGACCCTCAGGGATCCAGTCCAGCCCCTGTCCCTGCACAGACCCCCAGCAATCCCCCCTGCCCATCCCTGTCCAAAGGCTCCTGCAGCTCTGGCAGCCTCGGGGCTGGGACCATTCCCTGGGCAGCCTGGGCAGTGCCAGCACCCTCGAGGAAAAAGAGCCTCTTCCTAATATCTAAAATCATAACCACACCATGTAAAAATAAGCAATATTTTTATTATGCTGGCCCCCATTATAATATTTACTCCCTCATTGTCTATCTCCCATCAGCAACCAAACTGAGCAGTGGGATAAATGTTAAAGAAGATGAATCAGGCATTTTATCACAGGGGAGTCCATGGTCTCCCTCACCTGGGTGGTCTTGAGGACAGGGTGTCCCACTTCGTGTCTGTAGTACCCAACACCATTTATAGTCATATTGACAATTAACTTCCCTGTCACTGGCTTTCCAAATGTGTACCTGAAATACAAAGAAAATGATTAATAACTCCCAGCTGGTTTATGTCCTCCTGGTTATATAAAGACAATTACCACGTTACCTGCACATCTAGAAAACAGTACCACAAAGTTTTCCAGATTGTTATTTTTACCATGTTTTTGAAGGCTCTTGCATCAGAAAGCTTCTGATGATGATTAGAAATCACCTGAAAAGTCTGCAGCAGGTGGGATCCACGCTCCAGTGACTGCACTACAATCCACAGCAATGAAGAAACTTGGGCTGGCCCCTGTTCCTACCTGGCATGGACAGTTCCTTTTTCACACAGGGAAAGGTCACGAATGTAGCGAGGGGGGTCGATCAGCAGCTCAAACTTTGGCAACACTGCAGTGAAAAGAAACAGAGCAGCATCTTTTCAAGCAGATCTCATTGCTCAGGTTATAGCAAAAGTCCCCACAGCTCTGACAGGACCCTGGTGTTGATTTAACACCCACAGAGGGTCAATCAACAACAGCAGCAAACCAAAACCACCTTGGCAAGGTGACCTTAGCAAAGCTCCCAGTCAGCAGGGTCTGCATCCCTGGAATACATGGCTCTAAAGAATTTTACCTCATGGCATTTTAAATGCACTATTTCGGTGTTTCACCTCAAGTGAAAGCATTTCACAGTGTTCTGTTCTTCCAAACATACCTGGGTTATAACTCACCGTATTTCTGCACCTCAAAGGATTTGTTGTAAGTGTGTCCCTGCATCTCAGCAAAGATGAGCCATTCCCCCAACACTGGCTGATCAGACAGAGGAAAACTCATGTTGACAATGCCTGAAGAAGGAAACAACACCCTGTGCACTCTGTCACTCTCCAGCCCCACCAAGCCTTACTGAACACCACTCAGTGGAAGCAGAAGAAAAGGGAAATCACAGCACACAGATAAAAAAAAAAATAAATCTGGAACTTACCACAACAAAATGGCTTCAAGTTATTCCATTCAATCATCCGAGACCCCCGAGGATCCTGCAGGGTGGTTTAGGGGGGAGAAACATCACAGGGAAAATGAGGATCACTCACACATTTAACTCAGTTTGCAGCAAAGGACTTCCTTTTGTAATATTCACACCTCCCTAACAGCTCAAATGTAACCAATACCTGTCAAAAATGTCCCAAAAATACCTTACCAGGGGTATTTGCTTTCTGGGATTATTTAAGATTAAATTATTAATAATTTATTAATTTTCTAATTAATTAATTAATTAAACCAATCCTTCTCAGGCAGAAAAATGGGATTGGATTTCTGAAACTGAAGTAGGAAAGGATATTTGCTGATGATAGCAAAAAAACCAAGGCACAGAGATCAGGTGAAAACACAGGGATAGAGAATTGCATAGGTTAGGGGTGGGAATGGCCATAATAGACAGGAAAAGCACAAATTTGTTTCTTTAAAGGACACACAAACCTTGTACCTGTACAGGACTATGTGCCAGATGAGCACACAGATACTCACCACCACATAAGCTTCAATCTGAAAGAAAAAAAAAAAAAAATAAAAGGCTTTAAGAAACAACTTTTCTGCTTCTTGTGATGAAGAGTTAAGTCAACATAAGCAAGGTGAGAGACCCAAAGTGACAGTTTGAACATCTTTGCTAAGAGTAGCCTGAGAAACACATATTTAATTCAGACATCTAACTTAAAAAGTGATAATTTACATATCTGTGCACTACCTAAAAAAGGTGCAAGTCTCTGAAAAATTCCTGTCCCTGCTTTGGCAGAGCTGCCTCCTATTTGCCAGCACTCCAGAAGTTCATATTCTCCTCCAGAAGGAATATAATCAAGTGAAAAAATCTAAATTACAAATAAAACCATCTACCACAAGTGATACTTAAATTGGTTAAAAATCCAGTTCTGTTTCAGCATAAGTGTACATTTAAATAAAATGTACAAGTACTACCAAGCACTCCATCATATTTGCACAGTGTGAAAGGAAACTTTTTCTTTACCCTGTCGTTGACTGGCCTCAGGTCAGAAGTCACCATAAAGAGATTTATCAACACTAAAAAAAGGAAGAGAGGGAATTTATCAATCACCAGAGCTGAGACTGAACAGCAGAGCTCATCCTAGAGCTACCCTTGAAAGCAGCCCTAGCACGTGGCAAACTGTCCCAGCTGACTTTACCTTTCTGCTTGGGTTTGTAGACAGGTTTGTCCGTCTGGATGAACACTGAGGAGCCCTTGCTGTCGATGGTGACCGTGGTGTAGTTGTGGAAAATGTACCCTTCCTCTGCCAGGTGCCTGTTGCCCCAAACCTTCAGGTGTGCTTGGCCACGAAGTCCTGAAGGCACCTGAAAAACACACCAGGAGCTGAGGAACACACAGAAAAGCCTTTGAGCTTTTGGGGAATGTAACTGATGCTGAAGTGAGCAAGAAGAGCCACCTGCTGCGTTTTGGTGTAATTCTGTGTTGGTAGTGAAAAGAAAATTTAGGACATGCTAGGTTATCTATGATATATCAACTTCAAAGGAGGCAAAGCCATGCTGAAAATGTGGCAGGAAATTCTCTTCTGCCCTTTGTCACTCAAGCAGAGTGATGGGTGATCCATGTGCAGCTTCCAGTACAGGAGGTGTTTTATGTGGGGAAATCAACCCACAGCTCTGCCAACAGAGGGAAAACCCCAACAACCAACATGAAAAAGTCCCCCCCAAAAAGTGCATGCATGTACATGTTCAACCAATTGCTCAGAGAAATAAGTAAAAATTTTAAAAATTAAATTAGATTAAATTACTTCAGCATAAAAGTGACAAGAGTAAAAAATCTGATACCATTCCAGACACCGACCACAACTGAATATTTTGTTCCACCATCTCCCTTTAACATCCCAAAGATGACAAGCCCAAATTAAGTCCCAAGTTAAGAAACCCAACACTTTTAAGGGCTTGTTCTTCTAGTCCAGCTCTATTTTGTCAACATTTGAAGTCACAACCCCCACACAGAATTCTGTACTGCCATTCTTATAAAATAAACCCCAGCACAAAAATTTATGTGGAGCCATGAGCCACTGATTTTCTTCAGGGGTGTAAGGGCCTGGCAGGTGAGCTGTGATGGGTTGAGCTTTGCTCTTTTCACTCTCCACTTTTCCTCTGGTGAAGGCTCCTCAGTGTGCCCCAGGATGTGACATTTATTTGTGCCAGAGAGCAAAGCTTGATCTGGCTGAGGGAAAGTCCCCTATATGTTCACTGAAAATATCTTCAAATAATTGACACTCACCTTCAGCTTAATTGTTCCTTTATCTAAAATAGAGAGAGAACAAGAGTTATTCTCAGGGTAAGGCACTAGGATTTCAGCTATTTGCAGTTGAGTGGAAGAAGAGCTGCTCCCTGCAGTATCCCTTGTTAGGATTTCACCTGAAGTAATTTTCCTGCACTGTGTAAAACAGTTTGCAGGGTAAATCAGTAGAGCTCTCCGAAATAAACCTGGTGCACATTTATTTATAACTTTTGCCCAATGTAAACTGCAGAGTTCTCTGTGACTGGAGAGCTCTCCCAGGGCTCTGTAATTGTTTTTCTGTAAAAAGGACCTGGCCTTTTTGGGATTTAAACAATTCTCAAAGCAAACACTCACGGGACCCGTTTGGATTGCTTGGTACAGCCATAACTAGGGGTTCTCTTGAGCATTTGCTGCCCACGTGTGTCAGCACCACTCCCTTTGAATTGCTTTGCAATTGTCAGCCACTTTCAAAGACATCGAGGGGAGGACACAGCCAGAGACAATGTGCTCCAAGAAATGGAATGGCTTTCATAAAAGCCCCAGTTTTATCACACAGAAGGGCTAAAACACGAGGGTTAAAGAGCCTGACTGACTTGACTACACTACAGCTACTGACAGTGGTACCGCAGGGCTTCACTTTCACCAGTGTAAATTCAGTCAGTGTTCAGTTGGATATGATCAAATCACATTGCTTTTACTCACAGGACAGAGGCATCTGGCTTGGATTTTAAATTATCCATCTACACAAACATTCAGCAGCACCCAGTCCTGAAGATGGGGAGATTGTGTTCCCAGCACTTATTTTGGAGAGAAGAAATTGATGATGATGTAGATTTAAAAAAAACCCAAAAAACAACTCCTCTTATATAGATGTTTCTTATATGGCCCCCCACTGATAAATATTCAGGCATCAAAAGGAAGTACAATCACTATAAACTCTAGATTATCAGTTATATTGGGTCTCTGTATGTCTTGGTGCTCCAAAGTTACCAGCCTTAGGTGTTTGGGACCACACATCAAACCCACATTAGCACCATCAACTGAGAAGGTGCATGTGGTCTGGCTTTCCAGGCCTGCAGTTTCTGAGTTTCTAGAACTGTTTTTTCCTGGTGTTTATGTTCAAGCTGTGAGAACAAACTTCAGAAACCCCCCCAAAAAAAATCAGTAAAAAACAAGAGTTCTAGAAACTCAGAAACTGCAGGCCTGGAAAACCAGACTACATGTGCAGCAAATCCATTGTTTGATTCCATTACCACCTAAAGCAATTGTTTAGGAGATCTCAAGGTGCTCCCACAGCAGCCCAGCTCCTAAACCAGCTCCCAAGCCCAGGAGCTCACCCAGGACTGTTCCCTGGCTCCGGGACACCGGCTCTCCTTTGACCACCAGCTGGATCTGCACCGTGGTCTCCTTGACTGAGTTGAAGATGGTCACACTGATGGCTTCCTCCACCCCAGAGCGGAAAACAGAAGGTGCTGCAATCAAATAACCCCTGAGGAGCACAATTGGATGTGGTCAGTCAAGACACAGCCACAAGAGTGCTACATTTGTGAGACACTTTTTGTGCAGGGAAAGGACAACAGCAAATACCCTGTGATGTATTTGCCCCTGTAGGGTCAGACTGGTTGTCACCAGCAGTCTAAGCCTGTATCTAACATGTATAAATGAGCAAACAGAGCCTAAGTGGCTACAAATGGCTTAAAAATCCTCAGGATTTAAATAAAACCTGTAATATAGCAATGTTTGTTGCATCCATAATAATAAATACACTCATTTATCTGTTATATGTAACAAACTAAGTGTACAACCAGCTAATCATAAAAGAGCTAAAGCTCATGAAAGAATAAGGAGGTACCTGACTCTCTCATAGAGCTTGGTAGCCAATGCTCTCTTTGAAACAATTTAGATATTTTTGACTCAATCTTATGGCTCCATTTTCATAGTTCAGCTTTGTACAGGAGAAGTAACAGGACTCAGAGCTGATTTTGGAGCTTCCTAAATGTCAGACTCAATGCATGTAACACACCTGAGCTCACGGTTTATGCAGAAGCAGCCCAGAAACTGCAGCTACAAAACTGAGCTGGAATTCCCAGCTCTACTACCACATTCTTGTCCGAACAATTAGATCCTACAAGTTTACAAAAGGCATTATTTTAGGAGGCACACAGAGAGCCTTAAAGCCACCCAAAACGACCTCCCATAGATGCTGCAATGCGAGAGTTTCTGAATGGAATCTGCACCACTCCTCTGTGAATGGCACCGTGCCATGAACTTGTCAGCTAAAAGCACTGCAGGCTCTGAGCTCTTTGATGCACTGGGCTGGAAGCAACACATTTATATTCTCTTCATGACACACCTTTCTGGGGTTTTTTCCCTACCCAAAGGGTTTTTTTTAACACAAGGCAATTCCTCAGATGCCTTTTCAAGCCAAATTTCTCAGCCCATGCCTTTCTACGGTCCCATGAGTCAGGTTGCTTTAGCTCATGATTAATTATCACTTTGGGATGAGGATGATGGTGTTTTACAGCCCCCCAAGTAATCTTTTATCAAATTCCAAGCCCATGTTCCTCTCTCAGCAGGCCTCATTGCCATGGAGATCCCATTACCCCCAAAGGAAGTTCAGAACTCTGTGGCATTTGAGTTAAATTGCACCGGGTACTTGCAGATTCAAAACCTTATGGCTGCCAGGTTTGAAAATTCATCAGAAGGGTAATAAATAACAATAAAAAGTTACTATTGAGCCTGCAAATCCCTGGTAAGAGAGATACCTGATTTAGCTGCAGAGGGAGAAAGAGTACCAGCTGTATTCAGGATGAAATGATCAGATTTAAACTGTCATAAGTCCAGCACTACAGTGCCATGTGCGAAGCACATGTACGCACATCGTTCTGAATTGCTAAAACTCTTTCTGAAGTATCAGTCCCTTGATACAACTGTTTAAATCACTTAGCAAGTGGCATTAGAAAATTAAATGTTTCACTTGGCAATCAAAGAGTTAACTTGTCAGGGACCGGACAGATCCTTTAAGCACATTTAAGTAACAGCTCTGTCAGGTTACACCAAAAGTTGGCAGGACGTGAAATATTTCTAGTAAGCAAGTGAGAATAAGTTCTCCACGGCACTCAGTTACTGCAGCTATTCCCGATGCTGACGGGCTAGAATAACCCAGGGATAAAGAACAAAGCAAACCTTAATCGAAATTAACCTGAAAACAGCTGCGCATCCAGTTCCTAAAAGTCACAGAACTTTCCCCGCACTTTCTCCCCGGCTGATCTTCCACACAAAAACAAAAAAACAACAAAAACCCAAAACTTCACACGCTGCTCCGGAGCGCCCAGCGCTCCCTTCGACCTCCCCCAGCCCCGCAGCAGGCGGATTCCTTAAATAACTGCGGGCAGATCAAAGCGGCCGCAGCGGCCGCGGGCAGGTACCGCGCTCTCCGCCGCGCTCCGGGCGCTGCCCGCGCTTTGTTCCGCGGAGCCGGCGCCGAGCGCAGCCGCTTCTCCCGCCGCCCTGCCCGGGGATGCTGCCCGCGGTACTTACTGGCGCTGGCGGGGCTGGGCAGCGCTCAGGCTGCACAGGGCGAGCAGCAGCAGCAGCAGCAGCAGCGCAGCAGCGGCGGCAGCGCGGCAGCAGCGGGGCGCGGCGGGGCGCGGCGCCGGCCATGGTGCCGGGCAGCCCGGGCTCGGCGCGGGCAGCAGGAGCCTTTTGTTCCCGGCGAGCGCAGCCCCAGGCTCCGCCGCCCCGCGCCCGGGCTCGGCTCCCCGGTGCCTCTGGCCGCCGCCCCCGCCGCGTCCCCGCCCCCGGGCCGCCCCCTCCTGGCCCCGGTGCCCGCTCGGCTCCGGCCCCGGCTCTTTGTCTGCGGCTCCCCGCCCGCTCCTGCCAGCGCCCCGGGCAGGGGGCGCGGCGAGGGGGGCGCGCCCCGCCCGGCCCCAGGTGCGCCGAGCTCTGCTCACCTCTGCCCGCCTTGCCCGGGGCTGCCGAGCCCGACAGCGCCCGGAGCGCTGCCGGAGCTGCCCGCCCTCCTCCTGAGCCCCGCAGACCCAGGGAGAGCGGAGTTTGGAGCTTTTCTTTTTGAGCAAGCCAAGGTCCTGCGGAGCCGCCCCGGAGCACGGCCCGGGGACCGCGTCCCAGCGCCTGATGCTCCTCCATCCTCCTCGCTCCCTAGGCCCTCCTCGGTCCCTCTCCATCCCTGTCCCGCGGTCCCAGGGGCTCGGGACAGGAGAGGGAGCTCTCACTGCACCAGCCCGAGGAAGAGCCCAAGAGCAGAGCTCGCACAGACCGGCAAGAGCAAACCCGAGGTGACAGAACGAATGCCCTCTCCCACTGCATAGACATCTCAGGGAATGATTCCTCTGATCCCTGCTGGAGAAAACCCAGGCACACCAGGATCGCAGATGCGCTTCAGAGGGGAATTCTTGCAGCAGCAATAAACGAAAAAACTCAGTGTAGGTAGTTTGAATCATTTTCCCCCAGTACACCTGGCTAACACACACAAATAGCGCTTAGATTTTTATCTCGTGTGAAACTGACACTCCTTTTGCTGTCTTCTATTATAAATAAAGTCACTAACTCAGTATTTTTTTTATAAATTCAGATTATCTTTAACAATCGGTGACACTGTGAGATGTGGCTACATTTTCCTACTTAAATCTATCCTAAACCAGCAATGTCTCATTTTTGTGGAGAGGCAGAACAAACCTAGGAAAAGAACAAACACTTTTTGACAAATGAGACAAAATGAGGCTCTAGAAGGACAGGGGTCACTTCCCAAAGGAAAGATGAGCTAGGAACTATGAGAAGCCACTTACTAGAAAGTACATTAAAGTGGAATGGTTTAGGTTTTGTGTGTTTGTATGCTTGTTTGGGGCTTTTTTTTTTTTTTTTTTTTTTTTTGAGACATACTGAACCAGGCAAAGAAAAAATCTGGTAACTTCAAATTGTTTTCCAGTTTCCTCCTATTCTCAGCTCCAAACACAAAACCCTGTCTGCACAGCAGCCCTACTGTTCAGCCTCTCCTCAGGGAGACACTTCAGGGGATGCTGAGATCCTATAATTAAGGATTAAAGGAGGCAAAATGAAAATGATGCACCTTTGCTGTGCCCATGGCATGGCAGAGATCAGGTATGTTTGGGCTGAAAAAGCATCATTCTTTTACAAACATTAATTAATTACCTCTACACTCAATCCATAGCTTTCTAGAGCAAACCACAAATGGTTCATTACTTGAACATGACTTGTACATGAGATCTACAGGGAATGTACCCAAAAACCCACAAAATGCCACTAAACACCCATCCTGTCAACCACAGCAAAGAGGTTTTTTTCAAAGCTCTGGGTAAGGGCTTTGAACTAGCAACAGGATTCAGCAATGGACTGATGAATTCAGCAAAGTGCAGCTCTAAAACGGAGTTCCATCATCTTCAGTAAGACACAAATGTTTATTTCTGCATCTCAAAAAGCACAGATAGAAATTACCCTTATGTGAAGTACAGCCCTTTTGAACTGCTCACTCTTTTAAAGGAGACATTTCTCCTAAATTGAAGATTTTCCATTTGATATTTACGGACTGTGAGAAATCTCAGGCAATTTCAGCCTCTGAAGACTGCAAATCATCTTCTAATTATGAAGGTATGTACAATCCTGTAAATAATGCTGGAATCCACTTGGTCTGAAAAAAAAAAAAAAAAAAAAAAAAAAGAGGCTTTAGATATAATTTCAAACTATTTACTTACTGAAATGGAATTTTCTGTGCTTGCCAAAATGAATCCCATTCAGTGTGATGCAACAGGTGTTGGAATTCCAGCAGCCGCCTGCAACCCACATCTGGTAATGGTTAGGAGTTAAAAGGAAGTTCTGTAAGAACTGCTCATGTATAAAAACGATTCATCAGTCAGATCTATGGGCCATATTCACCCACCTGCTCGCACTGTGCATAGCTCGGATTTTTATTTCGTTTACAGAAAACGTAATTCTGCTCCTCATAAAGTCTTAGGAATCTCAGGCACTTGTGAGCATGTGGGGGATTGGTGTTGGCCATGCTGGTGGCAGAAAGGTGAGGGAGGGACAGGGGTTTGGAGAAAAATGTGTGAATACATCTGTGTCAGTTCTGAGCAGACCAAATTCACACCCCGATCACCTGTACGGCCTCATCGTCACACTGCAGGAGGAGGAATCCTCCCCCACCTCCCAAATACCTCATAAAAACACTCTGAAAATTATCAGGCAGGGGTTTGCCAAGCAAAAAAAAAAAAAAAAAAAAAAAATCATTCCCAAGTACTGCCACTCTCAGCTGGGAATCCTTCTGCTTTTTCCCCCACCTCAATTGCCAGATTGAAATCTGTAAGACAACTCACAGGAAATAAGTGGTGGGACCATGCCATCAATAATTAGCCCTTGCTAAGACCGTGCCATCAATAATTAGCCCTTGCTAATTGCCTCAGCATAAGTGGTGTCACTAACTTGTCACTCGGATGATCAGATCCAAAGGTATAAAAGGTAATTCTCGCTTGTTTAAAGATTTTAATACGTGTAAATTGTGCACATAAAAGGTACTGTATTAAACTTTATTAATGCTATTAATCATTGAGTTCTGTGTTAAGTCCTGTACACACTCGATTTCAGTAGAAAGTGAGTGAAAAATAAAAAAAGCCATCAATTTCCAGAATCATTTCTCCCCATTTCCCAATGGACATTGCACAGCACCAGACAAGAACAAGGCCTTAGTTAATTTTTACAGCATTGTATTCATGGTAAAAAAGCCACACCTATTCTTTAACTCTGAGTTTTGTTCTCCCTTCGTGTTTCTGTGACAGCCAGAGATAGCAAAAGCAGAAACTGATAACTGCAAAATAAGTGTCCCAGGCTTTGCCACACTCCTGCCCCTCACCAGCACTGAGGAAAATGGTTTAACAGAGACTCCATCAGTCCAGACAGAGTGGCAGAAACCAGACTGATCCTGCCCCCCAGGAATACTGACATCTCCTGAAGAAATTATAAGGAAAGGATAATTAAAGAGCACTTTTCAACTAAGACTGTAATCTAAGTAGCATGTAACAGGATAATGATATTGAGAACATAATTATTAAATAGTTCTGTCAAAATGGTTATTATTCATCTATAGAACAGGAGAGTGTGATCTTTCACAGTAATATAACATTTTAATTCCAGACAAAGTGACTGAAATAGTGCTAGGAAAGCATTCAAATGGAGGATTTTGAATGATTTAGAAGGAAGAGCTCTGTGCTTATCAGAAGGGGCTGTCATTCAAATGTTTAGTCAGAAATAATTTCCCAATTCTCGTCTCAGCTCCTACATGACTGGTGAAATACAATTTGTGCACAGTCTGACTGAACAGTAGAGCCACCTCACATATGCAAGAGATATTAAACAAAAGAATTAAGTTTATATATCCTCCAGGCCATTTCCAAACATACGTTGTCCACATAAATTAAAAAAAAAATAGTTATATATGAAGGGGCAAGCATAACATAAAATTTAAGATCTTGAATTAGCAGGAAACGCAGTTTTTGCACGTATATTATCCCAGAAACATTTTAAAAGAAACTGATCGGAGGCATTGGAGCCCACTCTGCAAACCTCGTGCTTGCTGTACAGACCACACACAAGTGCAGCGGAAGAAACAACCTGAAATCATTTCTGTGAGTTGAACAGGAATGCTCCCATAATCACTGGAAATGCTCTTAATTGGTGTGGCTCAGTGGTGCATTTCAGAGCTGTTAGATCTTCTGCCGCTCTGGAACTCTTTTCATGTCCTGGCACTCCCAGCCCAGCCAGCAGTTTGTTTATCATATTCAGTATGAATTTCCGGATCTCCAACAAAGTGGTATTTACTCCGAGGCAGGGAAGACTGCAGTAATCCAATAAGTTCTCATTAGCCTAAAATGCAGAAACATCTGCTGGGGTCATGAGCTGCTTTGCTGGCGGTTGATGAGCACAGGCTCAGCTCGGGTAACAAAGACTCGGGGTTTTGGGGTGTGGGCTGTCAGGAGGGGACAAAGGGACCTGGGGATTTCCAGAGCTGCAGCTCCACCCCAGAGCACCCCGGGCAGGAGGGATCCTGCCTTACCTTGACCCCCACTGCAGGGAGCACAGGAATTACAGCAAAAAATGCCTCGACTCAGCCCTCCCGAGCTGCCGGTCAGGGTCTGGCACTGAGGAGAATGTGGCCACAGCTCCCCCTGACACAGCAGCACCCAGGCAGGGCAAGCTGCAGGGCAAACCCAGCCTAAAAGCTTTGCCAAGCTCTTCTTAAACATCCGAGAGTTTTGCAAGGGACAAATACTTCCATTTCTGGGCTCCCCCTTCCTCCCAGGCTCTCACCCACCTGGATCGTTTAACAATTTTTTTCAGTTTTTGGAGGAAGAAAAAAAAATCCTTTCCCCTAAAAAGCACCTTAACACACAAGAATGTTAACAACTGGTCAAGAAGAAATTCTGGCTGAAAAGATGAATAAATAGGTAAATAAATACTGCACAAGTTCAGACAAAACAAAACCAAATCTACATTGATACAAGTTACAGCAAGGAGAACATTATTAATTCCACAGGGGAAAAAAGACACATAACATGAATAAAAAGAGCCTTTAATTTGTTTAGGATTCCAACTGATTTAGAGCATGTGACATTGTCAGAAAATAAGTGGAAAATGCAAAATAAGCTGTGTCACATCTGTTTAGCTCCTGCTCCAGTGATTCTGCAGTTCTTTGTTGTTGTTTGTACAGTGTTAAATGACAGCAGCCAATTCTGTGGCTATTTCAAGGTGGAGGAGCCTGAAACACCTCTGCAAAGAGCCAGAACAGGTCCACTTAGAAAGAACATTTGTGAAAATCAAGAAGAAAAAAAATCTCAGTTCAAACAAGTTTAAAACCTTTTCCTGGAGAGGCCGCTTTAGCTCACACTTGTTGTAGCGTTTGTACAATGAATGACACAAGTGCTCAGTTTAAAGAATGGCCAGAATGCTGAAATTAATGCCTGTGATTCTTCTGAAACAATGAGCGCACATCCCCGGGCACAGGATTGCTCCGGAGCAGCGCTTTGGCCGCGGCCCCGGGACTCGCGGGTGCCTGGTGCAGGATGAGGAGCGCAGCGAGTGCCGCCTGCAGCCGCGGCGCTGAGCCGCTGCCCCGCCACATTTCCAGCCTTCCATTGTGCTCCCAGCGAGCGCCTCCCCGGGGGACAGCCAGCGGCATTCCGCTGCTTCTCACAGGCAAAACCCGCATTGCTGGCTGTTGCCAAAGTAACCTTCGGGTGGAGGTAGACACATCCAGTGGTATCTCCAGGGCAGAGGCACTTGAGCGCAAAGGATGGGAGTAATTTCCAAGTATATCTTAAAAGAAAAATATTTTTTTTTTCGTTTTGAAAAAGAAACTTTTTCAGACTATCAGTGAGGAGAACCATTAAGGAATCCTAGGAAAGATATTCTGATATGCCAGAATGTGCAGAGACATTATTATCAAGACGCTACAACATTGATTTCAATCTCATCCCTCCTCTCTTGTATTTAAGATGACCCTTCCCAGCTTTCAGTCTCAGAATTGACACACTGATCATAAAGAGGTTAAAGGTGTGAGGACACACAATAATCCAAACCAGTTTCATCATATCAGAGCCTTTCCACCCACGTCTCCATCCACCAAAACCCAGCAGCCCACACGTCCACAGCCAGGCTGACTTTGCTGGGCAAAGCTCCCCATCCAGTGGCCAAATTCAGGGATGCAGCTCACGCTCCTGCCCCAGAGCTTGATCCAGCTGCAGGCAGCACCTAGAGCTGATGGGCTGGGTTGCAGCCACCCAGGTGAACTCCCAGGGAAAAGAAATGGCAGATGGATATCTTGAAATAACACTGGTTCAGAGAAGCTGCTGCTGCTGAAAAAATGACACTGATGTTGTATGCAAGGAGGGTCTGAACAGTTTTATGGGTGTGGTATATCTACTGATCCAGTTACTTATTTTACTCCTAATTTTTAATAAAAGGAGACAAGAACCTAGTTACAGCTTTAGTAGTGCCAGGAAGAAAGGCTGAACAGCACCTGAAGGAGTGCAAGGATAGCAATCCAGGTATCTTAGGAACAGGGCAAAAAGCCTTATAGACACAGCTTAAGCTAAAAATGTGAAAAACCATCACAGAATGAGGTTAAAAAAGACTGGTTATAGCATGTCTTCCAGAGAAAGTGCATTTCATGTAAGAAAAAGAAAGGATGTTGAAGAAACATGCCAGATGTGGTTTGTGTGTTCCCAGCACAGCACAGGCACTCAGTAATCAGGGTGGTGGTTTCTTTCCCCATTCCCAACCCTTTGGCCTCAGCATTTGGGGTGCCTGTGGGTGACCACTGGGTGTGTACAAGTGCACCACTGGACTGTACTGGTGTGCTCTGGACTGGGCAGTATTAGCCTAAAGTAAGGCCAGATGGAAACAAAAGCTGCTGTATGAGATCAGTGAACATATTCAAACGTGAAGGCTACTGACAGAGCAATGGAAAATAGTCTTTATTATTAAAAAGAATAAAAACCTTAGAGAGGAGTCAGGTTTATACAAAAAAGCAATTGTGATTTCAATAATTTATTTACAAGATAATTAAGACAACCAGTTACCAAAACTTCTCACTAGTTCAAAGTGACCAGGCTCCTCCCAAACAAGTGCTTTGTACCCACCCAGCACATGCAGAAATATGGGACAAATCAGAGCTCCTGCAGAAGTTGTTCAGTGAGCAACCAACACTCAGGCTGTAGGTTACCACACAGGTCAGATTTGCCAGGAATAGCACTTTTTATCATTTAGCTTTCAGTACTGTCAAGGCAGAAAGGGATGGAAAACCTGTCACAGAAACAAATCCCCATTAAAAGCGAGCGGCGAGGTCTCCCTGTGGGACAGCCTGCAGAACAACTCTCCAGCTCCTGTGAGCAGCCCCGCTGCTGGCTACTGGAAAACTGGGCAAGTTTTATGTCCACACAAGAAGGAAAAGGATAAAAAGTCTGCTGGTTTAGAGTTAGTCCCTACCCAGTAGTAAAACACTAAAGAAACTCAGCTGAAATACCAGCGTTTCACAACATCTACTCCATGATTCTCTTCACACACGTACTGGTTATGCAGAGAGACTTCTTTACTGGCTTCAAACGACAGGTTCTGCACATCTGTGAAGCTCCTGGAACACAAGAAGCTAAATCAGTGACTCTGAACGACAATAACTCTGCTTTAGCCCAAAGACTACATGCCTGAACATCTACATCTTTCTCCTGCTATGGCCCCACCAGAAGAAAACAAACGCAAAATGTGAATTTTCTTCTCAAAAGCAAGAACTGGGAGGACAGATGGGGCAGTTTGCAGGAGAGGGAGATGAGTGGCTTAATGGTCTATTAATCTTCAAAGATTTTAACTCTAATCTCTTCTAGGGCAATGAGGGAAGGGAAGGACATTAGTCATGCTTTATCTCTTCCTCATCCTCGCAGTGATGCTTTGTATTTGTCACAATAGTTGAGGGGAAAACTCTCTCTTGTGCTCCTTATGCCTTCTCAAGGATGACACATTTGCAGGGTTGTTATTTAAGAGAGTTTGCAGCTCACTTTTCTGTCTCCTGGGTTTCTCCACTCCTACATATCTAAACTTACCAAGTCTATTCTTGCTCAGTGAAATTCTCGGCTGAAGTGTCAGAGAATGGCACACTGCAGGACAAACCCAACCCCAAACACCCTGGTGTGACTGTAGGCAGGGCAGGGACAGAAATGCAGATGACTGCTACAAAGAGAATTGCATTTCGTGCTAGCAAAGCCTCAGTGAACCCTCCTCCAGTCTGAGTTCTGGATATATCCTGGCAAGGGCCACAGATTTTCCTCTGAATATTTAGTCAATGAGTCTTTCCACCCAATTGTTGTGATTACCTTTGAAGCCCTTTACTCAGTTGCTGAGACACTTCTTTAAGCTCTTTCAGTGCACCAAGTGTTTTTGCACTATCCTCTGAGTGGTTTGGCATAACTTCTGTCAGAAGCTCCTGTGTGATCATTAACTGCTTTCCCAGTTCATCTGGAAGATGAGAAGTTAAAGGTATTATTAAAAATGAGAGCATGAATAAAAGGCATTAACAGCTGGAGTAACCCAGAGACAGGTGAACTAGATGACAAAAAAATATTGTTCAGCTTTCACAAAAACACCATGAAACCCAAATTATTTTTCAGTGTTGTGACTAGCACCAGCAACAGGCTATTAAAATTGCTCATCAAGCTCTCATTTAGAGTATGTCAAAGATTTTAAAGAGAAATGCAAGAGAAAAAACAAGTTTTACACCCCCAAATTTCCCTGGCCAGTTTCATGCATTGCTGTTGGCATGTACCCTTCCCCATGAAATTTCAGTCATTTCCTTCAACACTCACAAACAAAAAAATGGACTTACTCCTTTCTAGTCTTCTTACAAGAATTGTAAGTTCTTCAATAAACATTTTGCATTTGTCTTAAAGTGCAAGATTACTGTAAATGATTTAAGAATCTTTTTTATTTTTTTGCAGACCAGCAGTTTAAAAATGGAACTTTTTGTCCAGACTTCAATACAAAATGCATGTACTGATTTATTAAATATTGTCTGATTCAAGACAGCACACAATAATATTTAAGCTCCAGTTCTGCAAGAAACATGAGCAAGGTGATCTGTGCAGGTGACTGGACAGAAACAGGAAAAATCACAGCATTCCTACAATTTGTTTACACAGCAGGAAAAATAAAGGGGGAGGAATGCCATGAGTACAGTTAAAATATATAGGTGTATGTGAAGACTCAGCTAATTTAAAAAGTTCCTTCCTTCTCTGCTGCAAGATAAAAACTGTGTAGTTAAGTGGGTAAACAGAGATAAGAATTTCACACAGCACATGTGATTATTGCTGCAGCCCAGTGTCCACAGGGGCTCTAAAAGCACAGCAAGTTCCTGCAGTGGTCATAAACAAATGCAGCAGTAACAACCTGAGAAGCTTCTTTAACATAAACCCACTATAACTGAAAGCAAATTTGATAAATCAAATTTTCATACCAAGGTAGGTTTGCTTATCTCCTTCTATGTGAATGTTCTTTATGGGTAATTCATGTCTTGTAGCATCCAGGGAAGCTGCAAAGCTTTTGTATTGCTCTTTGAACTGTTCACAGACAGCAACGAGGGGAGACAGCACTTCTATCTGGAAGAGACACACACTGAACAGCACCTCTCCAAAAGCACATCTCCTGCAATTACACACCCAGCTCACTAAAAAAAAATACTTTATGATAAAACCAAATACCACTCTGAAGTGCTTACTGACAGAGGAATTCAAGAAGTCTGTGGTGTAATAATCCTGTCAAATTGTCTATTATGTTTTCCTCTACATCCTCAGTGCCCTTATTTCTGTAGCTCAGAGATACTGGCAGCACAGCCAGCAAAGGGTTTTCTACCAGACCTTTTGACTGGAATTAACAAGTGTATTCTCCAAAAGCCTTGTTCAATTTTTGCAATGTATATTTGTTAAAAAGCAAAGAGATTCAGTTGTGATAAGCATTAATTATTCATTAGAAACCTGGCTTCTTACAATTAGGCCAGAACTACTTGTAGCTAACACATACAAACAAATAAACCACAGAAGCTGCTCACTTCTCTCTGAGGGGTGCCATCTCAGCTCCAACCATAACTGGAGCTGCCTAAGTGTGGGATGTTCACGTGGTTTTTGGGTTCTTTCACCTCCTGGGCAGCACCAGACCCTGCCCTGGCAGCCACTGCAATCCCTGCCCTTGCCCAAGAGCTTCTCCCTCCTGCCTGTCCACAGGGGCAGCTCAGCAGTGACAAAGGCACCTGCTCAGGTGCTGCAAGCCTCAGCTGGAAGGAGGTATTGGTTTTCTTTAGGATGCATAAAAATTGTAACCCTGCAGGCCACAGAAGCAGAGGAATCTCCCCCAGATAAAGGACAACTTCATAAATGAGTTTGTGTAACTATCAGAGAAGCATTAATCCTATAAAACTTACCTGTTTGTCTAATGTCTCACTGAGCTTCTGCTCTCTCTCCTGGAGCAGAATTTCACGTTTCAGCTCCCAGAGCTTCTCCTGTTGTCTCTGCTTTTCTTCACACAACATTAGCAAGTTCTCTTCTGCTTTTTCCTCCATCTCAGCAACCTTTTTTTCTGCCTATTACATCCCAAAAACATTCACAATTAAAGCAATACTACCTCTGAGCAGTTAACATATTCTGAATAAAGAAATGCAAGCCTCAGACCAGACCAGAGTTTCAATTAATGAACAGGAGACCTCACAGAGGAAGCACAGAAAATCAGAGTTAAAGATTCTTGTCCCACCCTTGCTCCTTTTTGTAAAGGAAAACACACACATAGAGCAAAGTCACTGCTACAACCTTCAACTCCAGACAAACTCCCAGTTTTCCCAAAACTTCTGCATCCCCATAATTTCTAAGAAACAGCACTAGCTTAATAAACTGGTACTAAAATCACTTAAAGAGTTTCCACAGCAAGTTTTATGGTTTTACAAATGATAAACATGTACAGTCACAAAAATCCAACTTTCACAGGTCAGGAAGTATTTAAGAAGTTAAACAATTCCTCAATATCAAGTTCTATCTGAAACCCCAAATACTTGACCAACTCTCACCTTTATTCTTAGGAAAGTTAAAAGTAGTGTCTCAGACTCCAGCTCTGCCATCAGATCAGAAGAATCAGTTTCCTTCAGAAAAGAAAACAATATTCTATATCAAGTTTGGTATTTAAACAATTGTTTTTTTCAGTGGTCAAATTAATTACCAAATTAATTACCAATAGTCCAATTTGTGCCTGTAATCATCACTGCCAACAGGCAGCTCAAAGAGAGAAGCTTGTTTTTTAACTCTCATGTTAATTATGTTCCACCACCTTTTATAATATTTTCACCAGATTTTCATAATTCTGGTGGAGAATTAGGAGTTCCAGTGCTACACTGAATGAAACCCTGAATAAGGCACTTTATATTAGACTGAATCAGTGTTAGTTCTCAGAACAAAAATGCCAGGAAATACTTAGTGTGATATAATTAAAGAGTATGGGCAGGAATGCAAGAAGATTCCACCTGAGGAGATGCAATAATTGGAACAGATTCTTCACCACAAGCAATGGAAGGAAAGCTCTGGTCAGTGTCCAGGTATCTGCTCAACACACACTGCCAGCAGTAGAACTGACTTCTGCAAGGAGGCTTTAAGACCCTCCCAGGACCTCAGCTGTAATTCAGATTAAAGATAAACAGAGAATCCTCATTTCAAAATAAATATCCTTACCAATGTAAGCAATGAGACTCACCTCACCGCTTTCTCTGCTTATTTTCTTTGTCTCTGAATCTCCTTCTGAAGCAGATTCTGAATAAGAACTCTTCTTGGGGTCACTTTTATCTGTATCACAACAACAAAGTTAGTGTGCTCTTCTGTCGAGGTCTATAGGGTGGGTCAGTTGACCACCAGGTTCTTTAAAGGCAGAGATAATTTCAAAATTACTGTGTGTACCAGTGAGAAAGATCTGTGCTCTGTTTCTGGCTCTGATATACTCATGAGCAGACATGGATCATGTGAGCATTTAGCTCTAAGTGACAAACAAATGTGATCCACTTTTCAGAAGGGCTGACCCCACCTGTTATAGGAACAAAGACGCAAGAGTACTTTATTCTTTAATTTTTGACTACATTCTTTACTTTTTGACTTTAAACAGAAACAGAGCACCCAAAAGATACTACAAATTGAGAGGTTAATTTAAACTCCAAAGACTTTAGTACCTCTACTTAAAATCCTTTTATGAATGTACAATACAACAATTTCTTATCCCCAAGTTTCAGCACATACATTAAAAATAAAAATGGAAATTTACCATTAATAGCAGAAATATCAAGGTCTGGTAGCTTCATTTTTCCTTCATCTAATAAAGTGGACTGCAAGTCACCCTTCTCAAAACCACTCTGATATAATGAGCTGCGCTCAACACCTGTGGAAAGAAGCTGCTGTGAGACTAAAAGAACAAGAACTAGAAGAGTTAGGTCCAGCACAAGTTCACAATTCCAAGCTGCAGAGGCCCAGGGAAGCTGATCTGGTTGCATCCCACCCCTCACACCCCACTGTGACCTGAGAAATGCTCCTTAGGCCTCGGCCTTGATGAGCTGGACAAGAAACATCCTCTCTTCCCAGGAATGTCTAATAAGCACCTGCTCTCTAAAGAACAGACTTAAAAATTCTCTTTTTTTTTTAACCTCCAAAGAAAGTTACCAACTGGAATTGCAGCCAGAATGGAAAATTATTATGACTAAAGCCCATCCTCTAATGACCCCATAGAGCGAGAGCCTTTGAGATCCCAATTCACAGAAAACAAGGGAATAATTTGTCTCAAAAATAGATCTCTACGGAGACAACCAAGAACTGTCAATAATTTCAGACAGGAATCACTGGTAATAGCAAAAGAAATAAAAATAGATGGTTTTGCAGAGATTTTCAGTCATTCACATTCGCTTTAACAGAAAGATCAAATAAAAAAAGCAGAGTAATGGTGGGGGCATAGGGAAAGAACTGTTCAAAACCTTGTGCAGAAGGCAGGAAAGACCCAATCACTCAATTCCAGAGCCAGGACCTGATTTGTCTTAGCACCACATCAAGTTTCTTAATCTCCTTTACATATAAATAACAACCACCAGTGATGCAAGTAATATAAATTATCAATATCTTAGAGTTGTTAAGAGTTTCATAGACTGGAAATACAAAAGAATAGCTTTTAAACACTGCTAAAACCTACCAGCAGAAGCTTCATGTTTCTGAGAGAGAACCGATCTCGCTTTAGTTCTAGAAGACAGCAGGGAATTATTTGATGAAGAGGAACTTGACGAAGCATCCTGAAAATAAAGAAACAGCTAAGACAGAACATAATCAGCAATATCTTAACTTCAGCTTAAATGCTGACAACGAACAACTAAATCCCAGGGCACCTCGGTGCCTTGCGAACGGTCCCGAGCTCCCAGCATTAACACATCACCCCGGCGGGGTTTTCCGCCGCCCCTCACACCTTTTGCACCTTTCTCTGAGCGACGCCCGAGCTGGGCAGTCTCGGCCCCTTCTTGCCGTCTTTCTTATCGAGCTGCAGGTAGCGAGACTGCACGATTCTTCCTCCTGCAAGGGGCAGAGAGAGCTCAGCGCGCCCCCCGCCTCAGGCCGGATCCCCCCTCAGGCCGCCCTCACCCCGCGCTACCTTTCCGCTTCGCCTTCGGCGTTCGTCCGCCCGCCGCCGGGTCGCCGCCCTCCGAGGACATGGTGCCGGGGCAGCGGGGGCCGGGCGGGGGGCGCTGCCCTCAGGGCGGGGGGCGCTGCCCTCAGGGCGGGGGCGCTGCCCTCAGGGCGGGGGGCGCTGCCCTCAGGGCGGGGGCGCTGCCCTCAGGGATGGGGCGCTGCCCTCAGGGATGGGGCGCTGCCCTCAGGGCGGGGGCGCTGCCCTCAGGGAGGGGGCGCTGCCCTCAGGGCGGGGGCGCTGCCCTCAGGGATGGGGCGCTGCCCTCAGGGATGGGGCGCTGCCCTCAGGGCGGGGGGCGCTGCCCTCAGGGAGGGGGGCGCTGCCCTCAGGGATGGGGCGCTGCCCTCAGGGGCGGGGGCGCTGCCCTCAGGGATGGGGCGCTGCCCTCAGGGCGGGGGGCGCTGCCCTCAGGGATGGGGCGCTGCCCTCAGGGATGGGGCGCTGCCCTCAGGGATGGGGCGCTGCCCTCAGGGCGGGGGGCCGGGCGGGGGGCGCTGCCCTCAGGGAGGGGGCGCCGCTCTCAGCGCGGAGCCGGAGCCGCCGCCGCCGCCATGGCGTTTGAATCAGCGCGCGTGCGCGCCGGGCGGCAGCGCGCCCCCAGGCGGAGCGGAGGAATGGAGCGCGCCCGGGCTCGGGGCGCTGCCGGGATATAAAGCGATAAAGGAGCGTCTGGCAACTCCGGCAGCGCGGCTGGGCGTAAAAGTGCTGCTTGCCTCAGGTCTCAGGGAGCTGGATTCAGTTGGTGAAGTCTGTTCTGGGTTCTTCAGTTCGAGTAAGACAAGGAGCTACTGGAGAGGATCCAGCGGAGGCACAAAGATGATGAGGAGCCTGGAGCATCTCTGTGATGGGGAGACACTGTGGGAGCTGGGCCTGGTTAGTCCAGAGAAGAGAGGGCTGAGAGGGGATCCCATCAATCCATACAAGTATCTCCAAGGGGTGTCCAGGGGATGGTGCCACTGCTCAGTGGTGCCCAGAGACAGGACGAGGAGCAATGGGCACAAACTGAAACACAAGACAAACGCCTTAACCTGGGGAAGAACGTCTTTACATTGAGCACTGGAGCAGCTGCCCAGGGAGGGTGTGGAGTCTCCATCCCAAACCCACCTGGGCACTTTCCTGAGTCACCTGCTCCAGGTGACCCTGCCTCGGCAGGGCTGTTGGACTGGTTGATCTCCAGACATCCTTTCTAACCCAAACAATTTTGTGATTCCGCGAACCACTGCGCCCCAGCTCTCTGGCACACCGAGCACCGGCCACCCTCCCACCACCGCAGAGGTGGGCAGGGACGCTCCCAGCCCAGCACGGCACCGTGGTTCTTTGGCTTTGACAAGAATCCTGCCGACAGACAGACAGACAGACAGACAGACAGCACCTGGCTGCCGCGGCGGGAAGCGGGCTCGGGGCTCGAACCCGGGTCCCCCGCTCCCCCAGTCCGCGGGGGCCGCTCCGCGCCCCCGGCCCGGCCCCGCTGGGGGCTGCGCATGCGCGGGGCGAGAGCGGCGCTGAATGGGCGCGCCCCGGCCCCCCCACCCGGAAGTGGCGCGCGCGGGGCCTGTGGCGGCGGCGGGGCCGGGCCGGGCGGCCGCGCTTCGACACCGGCGCAGGTAACGGGCCCCGCGCGCCCCGCGCTGCTCTTCCCCCTGCCCCACACACCTCCCGCTCCCCCTGCCTCCTGCTCCCTCGCTATGGGTTACCCAGCGCTGTGGTGGCGCTGCCTCGCAGGGACCGGGTCTCGCACCGAGCGCTGTGGGGCGGCCGGGCAGCTCTGAGGGGGCGTGTGGGGGGCCGGCTCTGAGGGGATCTGTGAGGGCCGGTGCCTCGGGGCAGGTGTGAGGGAGCGTGTGCGGGTCTGCTCTGAGAGGATGTCTGGGGTCAGCTCTGGGGGTTAATTCCAGGCCGGGGCAGTCGCGGGGCTCCGCCGCCGCCGTCAGGAGCTGGGGCCGGAGCGGTGCCGGCGTATGGAGCTGGGGCCGAGCGGGCCGGGCCGTACTCGGGAGCTGGGGCCGGAGCGGTGCCCGGGCCGTATCGGGAGCTGGGGCTGCAGCGGTGCCCGGGCTGTACTCAGGGCTGGGGCCGGAGCGGTGCCCGGGCTGTACTCAGAGCTGGGGCTGCAGCGGTGCCCGGGCTGTACTCAGAGCTGGGGCCGGAGCGGTGCCCGGGCTGTACTCAGGGTGGCCGGAGCGGTGCCCGGGCTGTACTCGGGAGCTGGGCTGCAGCGGTGCCCGGGCTGTACTCAGAGCTGGGGCTGCAGCGGTGCCCGGGCTGTACTCAGAGCTGGGGCCGGAGCGGTGCCCGGGCTGTACCCAGAGCTGGGGCTGCAGCGGTGCCCGGGCTGTACTCGGGAGCTGGGGCCGGAGCGGTGCCCGGGCTGTACTCAGGGCTGGGGCCGGAGCGGTGCCCGGGCTGTACCCAGGAGCTGGGGCTGCAGCGGTGCCCGGGCTGTACTCAGGCTGGGGCCGGAGCGGTGCCCGGGCTGTACTCAGAGCTGGGGCCGGAGCGGTGCCGGGCTGTACTCAGAGCTGGGGCGGAGCGGTGCCCGGGCTGTACTCAGGGCTGGGGCCGGAGCGGTGCCCGGGCTGTACTCGGAGTGGGGCTGCAGCGGTGCCGGGCTGTACAGGGCTGGGCGGAGCGGTGCCCGGGCTGTACTCGGGAGCTGGGGCTGCAGCGCTGCCCGGGCCGCCCTCAGGAGCTCGGGTGTGCTCGGGGCCGTGGCCGTGCCCGCCTCCGGGGCAGGTTCGGTGCTGCTGTGTGACTTTGTGTCAGCTGTGCCCGAGGAGCTGGCGGTGCCCGGGGCCAGGGAAGTGTCTGATGCCCGGCTGTGCCTCCCGTTTCTCGGGCAGAGCCTGCCCGCTGAGCACGGCACGGTGTTACTTCCAGCTCCTTTTTTTTTTTTTCTCCACCTCCTGCTTGTGATTTTTCAGTCACACAGTGTTCTGCTTTTTCGTGTGATGTCTCTGACTCTCGGTATGAACAGCCTGTAATCTTTCAGACAAGTATCTCATGATCTTTCAAAAAATTCGTTAGAGCTCTCAGGGTTCTTTTGTTTCTTTGTGTTATTTTTGGGCAGCTCTTGACAGTTGGTGCTGCTGCTGTGCTGAGGTCGTGCCTTTTCGTGATGACTGTCATTGCCCGATTGAATCGCGCCTCTTGCTGTGTGGATGTCGATTGTGCTCTGTCTTTTTGGCAGGCTTGATTTTGCAATCTCTGGGAAGTAAAACTTTTGCAAGCGAGGAACATCCTTTGTCACCTATTTCTAGACTAAAAGTATCAGTCTCCTGACTCATGACAATTCTGGCCATAGGTCTGATACAAGTATGTGTGATCCTGGTGGAAGATGAATTCCCAGTATCATTTTAGCTTTGTTTTCTGTTACTCTGTAAGTATTTTGGCTAAATTCTCGCCCGGCTTTATTTGCAATTCGTGTTTGTGAAAAGCGAGAAGCACTTTGGATGCAAATGAGCTCAGCATTCTTTGATTTCACCTCCTGGAAATGGGTGGCAGTGGAGCAGAGGGCTGGAGATGATCTCAAGCTCCCGGCAGATGCAATTAGCCTTTCAAAGATGTCATCAGCATCCTCCCACGGTGCTCCTAGAGGTGGATCGGTATCGGTGCGTCTGCCAAGCTGTTTGCAAATAAGTTTGTCATGGGTAATTAGGAGCTCTTTGATTTCAGGCCTGTTAGCTGGAATCCGGGGCTGAAGAACTTGCCCTAAAGTTACAGCGTGGGGTAACCTTGCATTCCTGTTGAGGATGTTGGTGTCACACCCAGGGAATTGTAGGGAGCCCTGGGTGTCTAACTCAGAATCTTGTCAGGAACAAATCCATTTAATGTAGGGGAAGCAGCTTGGGGAGCTTTTAATGCATATTCGTATTAGCTCCAAGATTCATTATGGCTTTTTTTTAGAAAAGAATTCAAAAGTTGGTTTTTTTTGTCTCTGTACTGCTATGGGGATTTCTGCCTGCCCTACATCTGAAGTCCAATAACATTGTGGGTGATGCATCCAAGGCCACTTCCTCAATCTTTAATCCTTAATTATTCACATAAAACTCGGGAGTTACTGCAGTAATGCAAAGTGTTTTATAGAACTGTACAGTTTGGAGTGGGTTTTTTTGGGTTTTTTGCTACTTTTTTTTTTTTGTTTGTTTGTTTGTTTGTGCTTGAACGTTTGTCTCAACAAAATGCTTTTTCACAAGTTGAGTGTTGCAGCTCCTGCAGTGACAGCTGCCTGCACAAACTGTCCATTCCCAGTGGGAGGACTCCCAGGTCTGAGCTTTTCTCTGGAACCCAAAACGCCCATGGAACTGAATAATTTAGGAAGAGTAAATGCAACTGATGAAAGATTTAAATGAGGTTCACCTAGAAAGGAATTCTCTGTGCAGACAATTTTCTGACCCATAGTGATTCAAACATTAGAACTCTTGAATAATCCTGTGCATGAATAACATCTTTGACTCACATGCATGCTGAGGCTAAATATGGCCTTTCCTCAGCTAGAAGGTCAAAGGGCAGGATTTGCATATCCTAGGCATTTAAAAAGGAGGAATTCCTTAAAAATGCAACAGTATTGGCTATCTCAACAGTCAAGGAAAAGAGAGAAAGACTCTGATCCAACAAAATGTTTTGGCTCAGTGCTTTTTTGTGAATTTGAAGGCTGAAGGTGTTTATCCCATTTCTGAGAAACAAGGCCTGTTTATGCTAATGTCAAGGAGAAGTAAAGCCCGAGATGCTGATAAGGGTTTATTTTTCTTATAAGAAGGACTAGGAATGTCTTTATTTCACAAAATGAAAATTCAGAGGTTTTGTCTGTAGAATATTGTGTTTTCTTGGTGTATCAAGTGACTTAAGCGTGGCTTGTGGAGTTGCTTTTATCAAAGCTTTATTGTGTTGTGTGTCTCTGATTACCAAATGAAACTCAATGCAGATTCCAGAAAAATCTGCCTTTTCTATAAAGACCATTGGTATTAAACAATAAAAGTGCTTTTAAAGCTATTTTTTGACATGTGTACATTCTGTTCACACCAAAGTTCAGCCTGAAAGTTGCTTTAAAAATTTCTCATCAGTGTAAATGCAATATTAGAGCAGTGAAACTTTTATTTCCTTTTTTGGCAGCTGTAGTGCTGTTAAGGAAAAAAATAGAAAAAACTACAAAAAGTGGTAGAATGGCCCCCAAGGTTCTGTTGGCTTGCATTCTTTACCTCTGATCCTTCCAGTTGCTTTGCCTTGATTCCCCAACTGGACCACATTTCTGAATCATGCTCTCATGTGCATCTGTAACTCTGTGAGATCACACTTTTTATGAGGTAATAACATCTACCATCACTGCAAAGCCTGATAAGGTATCTGTGTTTGGAGGTGGGATTGTACATTTGAGTCACTCTGAGGAAGAGGAGGCTGCCCCAGGGTTTAGGGTGGGGATTGGGCTCAGGGTCCCAGGTAACTGAGAAGGAACTGCCTGTAACAAAAGTGATTTCTTTGACTTTTTCCTGTGTTACACTACATTGCAGCCCAGCTTCTCCTTTGTCAGGAACTCTGGGGCAGTAACTTCCCTGCAGGGTTGATTGCAAAGAGTAGTAACAAGTGTGTTGTAATTTTTGGGAGGTCCATTCAGAGCTCCTCCTTTGGAGCAGAAAATCCAAGAGCTTTTACTTAAAGAGAACCAAGGATCTAAAGTTGTTTAGTCCAGCTGAATTTTTTATAACCAAGGAAAACATTGAAGTGTGACTAGAACCTGAAGTGATTTTCAGGTAATCTACAAATGCCTGGAATATTGAAAAAAATGAATATCAATTATGCTCAATTAACAGCATCTGTCTTTATGACATGAGGTAGGACAAGGATCTTTACCTGTTAATTGCCTTACCTGTTAATTGCACAATTAATTGTGGAAACTTTAAGGTGTCTCTGTAGCCTGATTTGCTGGAAGTTCCTTGCTTTGGAAATCAAGGTCAGTAATAGCTGAATATTTTTGAAACTGCTAAATGTTTTCAATTTGACCAGACATTGGTCTGTTTTGGGGATGGTCGCTGGCAGTTCTGCTGTTTAGGAATATCAAAGGTCAAGTACCTGTGGTACATTTCCACTTTTGTGTTTAGAATTGCTTGGTGAGCAGTGGGAGAAGCTGGAATCTTTCCCTTTGAGGAATGCAGCAGTGGAAATGCACATGAAAACGCGAGGAACTGGAATATTTTACAGTTCATCCTCAACAATTTTGCTGTAATGGTAGCTTTCCCTTTTTAGCTTCACCATGATTCATTGACTAAATATGTGGCTTCAGATTATGGCCTTATTTAAACTAAAGAGATACCTTGCACTGATTGGGGCAAAGCTCTCTGCTGGAGTTCCACTCTGTTACCAAGTGGACACTGTTGGCTTTAATGCCTATTAAAAATTAATTGGCTTAATGAAATCTAGAAAACCCATATAAAATTACCATCAAAATTACAATTTAGCATCAGAATCTTTTGGTTTTGTTATTAAAATTGTCTGGGCAAAAAGTAAAGTTACAGATTTTTTTCTTCTTCCTCATATAGAAAAGGGATTTCTTATAAGAAAGGGTATTGAAAGAACTTGAGGTAAGTGCAGAATTTCCACCTCCAGACAGAGCCCAGCAGTGGTGGTTGGCCTGCTGACCTCTATGGTTTCAGTATTACCTTCTTTCTTGTATTTCTCCTTTTACTTCCAGTATTCTCTATACCTGAATTCAGGCTTGTGCTTCCTTGAAGATCCAAATCACAGTAAATATTTCACTTGCTTAAAAATTGTCTAAATAGTTGGAGATCATAAAATGAGAAGGAATGATTGCAATCATCTCTTCAGACTGCTCTTGCCATAACCAAGAGGGTGGTACCTAATTAACTCTTCTAATTATGAGGCAGCTTGGTTACTGGGGTCTGGCTGATTTTCTGAAAAGAGCTTTGGCAGCCAGAACTCATGGGTGTCAGGGAAGTTTTTGCAGTGCAGTTGAACCTTGTGGTGATGTTTCTGTCTTATGTTTGCCCGAGTTTGTTTAGCTGTGAATTCCAGCCTGTGCCTTGTGTTGTGGCTTTGTCCTCCAGCCTGGTGATTGTACCCAAGAGCAGGTCCTGGGCAAGGCCTGCCACTGATAACAGTGTCCTCTGTGTGCTCCTCCAGACAAAGCTTGCAGGGTGTTTGCCTGTAAGGGGGGGTGTTTTCTAACAGATTTGGGTTTGTTCTTGTTGTTGCTGCCCTTAGCTCCTTAACTGAAATTTGGATTTATTCTAGATGCTGTGTTGGTCATGTATTTTGTGAGCACAAGGGTAATATGGCTGTCCAACAAACTATTCATTTCTCTTAATCTGGAGAGTGCATTCACTGTCATGCTTGTGGTGCTGTGGTAGAATAAATACCATGTTCAAATAATTCCTTGCTATGCTTTCAAACCTATTTCAGGATAGCTCCCCTGCCATCCCTCTGATATAGATTGGTTCTTGGCTACAGTTGAAGTTTTATATATTTGTAAACTCAGCTGAAAATCGTTTAGCAGTTGTTTTTTTGCTCCCATATTACTGAACTATATAATTGATTTAACTTCACTTACTGCCTTCTCGATCTCTCTATGATATGTTCTTTATCAGTAACTCTTTTCTTTGTTTTAGAACCATCATGAAAATGTTTACTTTGATGCCAGGAATCCAGCTTCACTAGGAACTCCTCCAATTGCTTGAAGACACCTGTCCTTAGTTGAATACTGGGACTCACTAGGTAACCAATTTATAATCTGTCCAGTGAATGCTCTTTTGCTTTTATGTTCTAATTCATGTCTTGTAAAAATTGTTTAGTGGGAAGCCAGAGGTCTGTCTCTTTCAGAGCAACATTGTCATCAAATAAATTTGGTATCCTTTCTAAGAAAATCACAAGTAGTAGGAGACCAACAGGCTTTCCTCAAATCTCTGCAATATCTGGACCTACTCAGATGGCAGAATTGAATTTTCCAGTCATACACACCAGAGCAGACCCTACTGGCTCTAATGGCCTTGGGTACTCATAGAGGAGTGGCATCTGCACTCTTGATTTCCCTTTGGAAAGTGTTGAGCTGGGATCTTGAGCAATGTCCCAGATTTTGGTGGCTGACGTGAGACAAGGTTAAGAAATGTGTGTTAGTAAAGTCACAGGTCAGCACCGAGGTTCAGCTCTTTTGTGTTGGCAAAAAGCTGGTGCAACTTTTTTTAGGGAGCTGTTTTGGCCAAAATGCTTACTGAGGGGACTTCCTCTAACTCATCAGACTATGTGTCTGAAACTAATTGCTGGGGGGTGAAAAAAGGAAGTCTGCAACAGGCTGAGTCCCTTGAACTGGCTGAGTAGCTTGAGAGGAAAATGGTCACTTGTTCTATTTTTCTGCCTGTGCTCAGATGGATCTTCTCCATGAGCAGCAGTCTGCTGTACATTCTACTTTGTCCCAAGGTTTGGGCTTTTGTATATTAAGAATGCTTAACACTTGCTTAATTACTTCAGAGGTGTTCAGACTTCTTTACTGGTCGGTGATAATTCCAGGAAATGGAGAGGGCACTTGGAGCTCACTGCTCCAGCCTTTTGTATGGCCAGGTTCCTGGAACCAGCCCTCCTTAATGAGCAGAGAATGACATTTAATGGGGAAAAACATTCTTGGGTGGATCATACAGTTTGATCAGAGATGTATTGTGGTTTGTCTTGCCATCTGTGGCTTATTCAGCTTTCCTTTTGATGAGTAGCCACTACAAATGATGCAGCTTGTGTGGCAGTGTCTGCTGTGAGCTGTCTGTGCAGAGTCCCTGGAAGCACAGCTCCCTCCTCAGAGGCTGCTCATGAGCCACAGCTATGTCATATGTTTTGTGAAGTGATTCATTACTTGCACTGGAAGTGGCAGCTAAAAGCCTCCAACCCTACTGATTTTAATTGGAAATGATTACTCTCTGTGGCCTTGTGCAAGTTCCTGTGCAGTTGTTTAGTGGCAAAAAGTAACTTCTTTGGCATTTCTCTGCCTCTTTCCTTTTTTTTTTTTTTTTTTTTTTTTTTTTTAATGCATTTGGCATGTCAGTGTATAATTAGAACACTTTGTTCTTGAAACAAAAATTGAACTGCTATTCTCAGTATGGTTTTACAGACTGCTAAAACAAAGGGGTACTTCATTATCCTTCTCCTTTTAGTACCCCTTGTTAAGCAAAGGAGCTGTGGAGCTAAAACAGCATGAGCAAACTTAGTCCTGGTGACCTGTGGGCCCCAAACTGCAGATGAGAGGAAAAGCCCAGGCACAGATGGTAACAGAGTCTAGAGACTTTTAACTTGGCAGTGAGGAAGAGGTTGTTGATAGGTTGGAGTTACGTGTCTGGCCTGCACCGAGGCCGAGGGGAGGAAAAAGCAATTGCAGTGAATAGATTTTGGAGATGTGTGAATGAGGCTCCTGACCAGTGAGGAAGGAGTTGATGTGATGGCTATAAAGGCTTGTGAATGAAGTGGGTTATTCAGGATCTTGTTTACTGCTGAAAAGTGGCTGCAGTAAGACTTAACTTTAGTTTGTTGCCTAAGATGGAAGATAAAAGTCAAGTTCAACCCCTCTGTAGCAAGGATGTGGTTCACTGGAGTAGCAGTCTCTTGGCTGTGTAGATGATTCGTGTTGTTCATCCCTGGTGTGTGTTAGAGGGGGCAGACAGCAGTGTCTGGAGGGGCTCTGCTTCCTGAAAGCTCTGTGGGGTCCATGCTGTACCTGTCTTGTGTCTCATGGAAAGAGCTCAGTTAAGGAAAATAAGGGGAGAAAAAAGTGGTTCTCAGGGTCAGAACTGTTTTCCTCCTTGTGTCTATGCTCTGATCCCCCTGCCATAGCTTGTGGCTGCCCTAAACTGTCACTGCTGAATTAAGAAGTGACCAAACCCTGTTTCTGCCTCAAGCTGCTGGTGCAGCTTTAAGGAAGAGTTTCTGTGGGAGGGTGAATAAATGTTTGTGTGGACCAGGTCAAGGAAAGCATCTGGGCTAAACCTAACCTGGGGAAAGAAGGGAGTTTTAGTTTGGACATTGATCCTGGCTTGTTTTGCTTTGGCTGTGTCATGATAGGGAGGAAGGGGTGGCATGGGAATAGAGGGAAAAGTGAAAGGAGGCTGGGTGCTGTGGCAGCTCCCCACTCCATAGGATATCCCAAACAGGCTGTTAGAAATTATATCACTGATGAAAATTATTAAAGAACAAATGCATATGTAATAACTGTAGTCTCATCCTGCAGAAAATAACACCTTGCCTTAATACCTGTTGTACACACTTTATAACACCCGATTTTTTTTTCATTTTTCTTTTTTTTTGCAGACAATGGGCACTGCATGTTAAGCAGGGGTGGAAGACTGAAGCCCATCTGGGGACAGAATGAGTTTAAAAGATGCTGACAGTGCAGTTTGCCAGGCAAAGGCAGCCTATAATCTTCACATTTACCCCCAGCTCTCAACAGAAAGTGCTCCCTGCTGCAAAGTGACAGCAACCAAGGACAGCACATCCTCAGATGTCATCAAGGATGTGATTAACATCTTAAACTTGGATGTCTCCAAGCATTATGTGCTGGTGGAGGTGAAGGAATCGGGTGGAGAAGAATGGGTCCTTGACATCAACGATTCTCCTGTGCACAGGGTGCTGCTGTGGCCGCGCCGCGCTCAGGACGAGCACCCGCAGAAGGATGGGTACTACTTCCTACTGCAGGAGAGGAACACTGATGGCTCCATCAAGTATGTGCAGATGCAGCTGCTCTCCAAGGAGACAGAGGCTCGACGCTTGGTGGAGAGGGGTTTCCTGCCCTGGCACCAGGAGGACTTTGATGACCTTTGCAATCTGCCCAACCTGACGGAGACGACGCTCCTGGAGAATCTCAAGCGCCGCTTCCTAAAGCACAGAATCTACACCTACGCAGGCAGCATTCTGATTGCAATTAACCCCTTCAAGTTCCTGCCCATTTATAACCCCAAGTATGTCAAGATGTACGAGAACCATCAGCTTGGGAAGTTGGAGCCTCACATTTTTGCCATTGCTGATGTGGCCTATCACACAATGCTTAAAAAACATGTTAATCAGTGCATCGTTATATCAGGTGAAAGTGGGTCTGGGAAAACCCAAAGCACAAACTTCTTAATTCACTGCCTCACTGCACTGAGCCAGAAAGGGTACGCCAGTGGTGTGGAGAGAACCATTCTGGGAGCTGGACCAGTTCTGGAGGTAAATTCATGCTCAAGTTGCCTTCTATGCAAATTGTTGTTTAAAAACTTCAAATAACTGCTGTTGAATGCTTCTTTTATCTCACCTACTTGGTTTAGGCTTAAAATGTCACTGGTTTAGGCTTGTCACTTGGTGTAGGTTTAAATGTCACTGGGCTGCAGTGGTGCTTGGCAGCATTGCCTGACTACTTCTAATTGGCTTTCCTTATTATGTTCACTTGACTTCCTGTTGCTCGTAATTTGTATATTACTTAACTTTGCACCACTAAACACCAATAATCTGGGGCAGATGTTACCTGTGTTTTCCATCTGAAAGTTTTGGTGGCATTTGAATCAAATCATAAGCAAATTTTTCATAAATATTGTTCTACTAAGACATCAGCTGCTTGGTGTGATCCTGCCTTTGTTTGTGAGCATTTTACCGAGCTCACTTTTTGAGGGAGGGAGTTCTTCAACTTTTGTGGAAGTTTGTGGAAGAGAGCAACATTTTTAGTTGGGGGGGAAAGTGGGAGTCTGTTTTGGCTTTTAATTATTACAGCATTTCCAACAGAAAGCAAAACTAAACCTGTGAGAAGGAGGGGGTACAGCTGGCCTTGGAATGTCAGGATGAACTGCTCTGTTAGGCCCTTTTATCTCATAAAGGAAAAACTCTGGGAGTGTGGATGGATATAATGCTCAACCATAACAAAATCTTCAACAACAAAGAGCTTGGACACCACCATTGTCGTTTTTAGGTTTAGTTTCAAATGTAGTAACCAAAAGTTCAAGCTTTTTTGAAAGCTCTTCTGTAAAGAATGAGGAATATATGCAAGTTCTTTTTTGTGTTGCTTTCAGCTGCTTGAAAGAAGAAGTAAAATTGAGGCTTGTTGGTTGCTGGAGTTCAAGTCTGCAGTTCTAAATAGAAAACAGGAAGGGGTCACAGTGGAAAGCCCTGTTTGATCAGCTGATCTCTCTGCCTTTGATAAATTTAAGTGTTTCATATCCTCGTCTGCAGACCTGGTACAGCTGTGACAAACCAGGCAGAGATTGAAAGTCCTGTGTGCCTGTTTGTCTGCTGAGTGACAAATGACAAATTCCTGGGCTCAGAACTAAAATTCATAACTTTGCTGGAGTCACAGGCTGTTGTGTAACTCTGGGCACGTTCATAAAGAGATATTTGTGTTTTTCTATGCTAAGACTGGTTGTCTTAAGGACCACATTTTCTTCAGACTTCCAATAATAATACTTTTCATGAGAAAATAGTCTTTCGGAATTGAATAGTCTTTCAGAATCATGTAAAGTCAGTGTGCATCAAAAAGGTAGGCTTAGAAGGTAAGAGGTAAAATCCAGTTATCCTGCTTTGATGTGTCAGAGTTGATTCAGCTGACAGTGAAGCTTCCATGTTTCCCAGTTTCAGTCACTAAGCATAATTTAAAACAACTCAACTCGTTCCTGGGGAGGGATGCACAGAAAGCTTCTGTTGCTTCGTGGAAGTTAAACTGACTGCAGGCTCCTCTTAGAGCTGGTCACTTCTAAATCCATCTGTGGTGACTCGTTTTGGGTTTTTACTGAAGGGAACTAAAGTGCTACAAGGGAATTTTTCTTTAATGGACGTTTCTGGGTATTTTTGCACTAGTGGTTTTACAGTGTGCCCAGACTATTTGAGAATGTTTTGTTTAACTTTGAAGTTTTATTCTGAATCTTCATCAAAAATCGAAAAATGTATCCTTGACTAAAAACTCCCATGATGTAGAAATGGGTTGCATTCTGGGTCAGAACTTCCTCATTTTAGTGATCTCTTATTTTTCTGCTACCTAAGTAAAATGGGGCTGCCCTTCTGGGAAAGGGGTTAAAGCAGCTTTTCTAGCACAGGGTGTGAGCACAATTAGGGTGCACAGTTATGGAGGTGGATTTATGATTTTATCTTTTCATGCTTAGGGAATCAGAAACATTTCTTACTGAAGCCTGTTTCTGAGTCTGATTAATCTGAGTTCAAATCTCTAAAGTTTACAGATAAACAATTGTTAATATTTTTGCTCCCACGATTTCTAGACCGAAGAATGGAGCTACAGCTGAACCACGGAAGAATTGCTGTTAAATGTTGCTTGATGTTGCCTTGTCAAACATCTGAGAGATGCAAGCCCTGATGCTGAGACAGTGTAGTTAAAAATTACCCCTGGTATCAGCACATGTGCAGTCACATGGGCTGGGAGAGCAGCGTGGTCATGGGGCAGCTCTGAGCCTCCTGCTCCATCCCAGCCCCCTTGGGGCCGCCTGCAGGGCTCCTTGCAGGGGAGCTCACCAGCAGAGAGCTGATGATAATTCTGATTGTGTCTGGCACTGCTTGCAGCTTTCCAGAGAAGAAGGATCAGGAAGGGAGGCTGCTTCCATGGGCTGTGGTGCCTAAAGCTGACTTTTGTGCTGGTCTTTAACAGTTCATGGGCATTCAGTTGCCTTTCCTATATAGGAATTGCCCTCAGATTGTGGTTCCTTGTTTTCTTTTTTGTTTTAATTGTATCTCCAGGCTAAGGGAGATTGTCTCTAGTGAAGAGCAGTTTCTTTAAAACTGGTGGGAAGATAAATATAAGCTCTGTTTTAAGATACTCCTGACTTTTTCAATCTTTTCTAAATTTAGTAATTAAAATACAGCTCCCTGACTTGAAGCTTTGCCTTCTTGTATTGACTAAGTTCAAGTTACTAATAATTGAAATCCTAAGAAGGATTTCAAGTCAGATATGGAATAGTGAATCAAACCTTGAGGAGCTATTATTTGGGTCAGATTTGGAATAATGAATCAAACCTTTGTTTATTTTATAGTCTCAAACAAGCTAATTAAACCTTTCCATACACACTGAAGAAGTTACCAATAAATTTATATTTTCCTTTCATCAGGGAAAAATGGCTTAACTGCATGTTTCAGCTATAAAATGCACAGCATGCTATCTAAGACTGAATTTATTTTGGAAACTTGAAGTTAACTTATTCTTCAAGCCAGTTAATTTAGTAAAGTGGCAGAAAATTGAGTTAGGGGATGGGAGCTTTGTTTTCTGGCAGCAGAGCTCCCCTTGGCTCTCTGTCTGTTGTTAAACTGTAACCCTCAGTGTTCCTTTCCTTACAGAATTTCAGTTACTTTTTGAGCCTGCTGAAAGTTCATTTCCCTCTGAAATGGGAGCTGAGGACAGCTGGGACAGATGAAAATATTTGGGGTGTCATAATTCTTCACGTGTTATTTTGAAAATCATTGCTTATTCCCATTTGGATGTGTTCCTGATTTCTCAATGATGCCGAACCAGTCTTTAGAAAGAATTAAGGCCAAATAAAATGGAAATTCCAACAGGAAGCTGTCATTAATTGGTCTTCTAAAGAAGAATTATTATTGACAGCACAATCAGGTGGAGGGGGAATCAGATTTTCCAGAACTCACCATATTTAAAAACTTTTAAAATTTAATCATAGCAAGTTTTATGCTTTACAATTCTGTGGGGGAGAGCAGAGCAATTTGCTGCCAGCTCTGTTTCCCTGGTGATGGGCCCTCTGTGCCCCTGGCTTTGGGCTGACATGGGCTGGGGCTCAGTGGGGCTTCAGCCCTGCTTTACATTTTTATTTGCCCTCAAAGCCTGCACATGCACCTCGTGGCTGTAGCCTGCTCCATTCCAGGGCAAGTTTTGTTTTTAGGCCATTCATTATCTGCCTGGGTTTGCTTTAAGAATCACAATAAAGGAGCAGTGGAACTTCCTTTTTCCATCTGCTTGCACGGCACTGGTTTTTCTGTAGAAACGTGGTGTTGCCTGCTTTTCCCTGCTGCACACAGCTCGTGGGGAAAAACCAGCTTGGTTTTCATTCAGTCCTGTCTTGGGATTGCTTGGAGCTCAGCAGGAGGAGTTGCAGTTGCCCTGAACACTGCAGTTTGCTGTGCTGAGTGGGTGTTTGAGCAGGCCAGTGTTAAACCCGGCTGAGCTCTGGGGGAGCCCTTTCCTCTGCCAGCTCTGGGATTGGAGCCTGCCCTGTCCTTGGCCCAGCAGGAGCTGGGTCTGTGCTCTGGTGGCTCTGCCAGGGAGCTCAGTGCTTCACATGAAACCCCAACAGCTTCTTCAGATTTTGGCAATTCTTATGAAACAATTAAATGGGTTTTTTTGTTGTGTTCCTGTGTATCCTGTGGGATACAACTCCTGACACAGACTCCTGTGATTCTTTCAAGGCTGTGTGAAGAATGAATTTTATTTTTAGGGATTGTTCCCCTTAAATACAATTTTCCACAGATCACTGTGATTGGTGAGATAAAGACAAACCTCTTCACCCACATTGTTCAAACCAGAGGGACATCAAGAGAGATCCCTCTGCAGAAAGAATTCACACGTATACTGTTACAAAAACGATCCTGATGTTTATGTTCCTTCTCTGGGAACAAGTTTCAGAAGACCCAAACATGAGAAAACCAGAGCTTTAGAAACCCGGAACTTCAGGCCTGAAAGCCAGACTACAGTATATGCTGGGAGCATGTGTATGAGAGTTGGGGTTTTTTTTAACAAATGAAAGGAGAAATTAGTGATTTTCTGCATACTTTTATATCTATCCCAGTTGTAAGAGTTGTGTCAGGCTCCAGTTTCTGCCTCTTGCATTCCAAGGCAAGAGGATGGCTTGAATGACTTCCTGCCTCCCAGAATAGGCAATCCCAGCTCTGATCCCTGCTGCCTTTGCTCTGCTATATTTGACTCACCCTGTTTTATACAGCTGGTGTTGTGCATTGGAGTGATTTAGTTTTAGTTTTTTGATTTTATTTGTGTTCTCATGGACTTGCAAGGGAAAACAGTGAATGGGTTTGCTTATATAAAGGATTAATTATCTTTAGCTGAGGTTTTCTTGTCTCCTCAGATTTTCTGAATTTATTTTGTACTCTTCAAAGTGTTTTGAAGAACATGGGAACAGTAATTTAAGTTAAATGTTACAAAACTAAAATACCCACCCAAAATGTTGCCTGACTTGGAATGGTCTTAAAAAAGTTCTAGATGTTAAAGGATCTTCTGAGGAAACTGGTACATGAAAACTTTCCTAAAAACTGTTAACATTAGATCAGCTTTTAAGAATTTGCTGTATGCTTTGACTAAATACCAGACACATGAGATCATAAGAGCCTTTAGTTTTAAACTGTATTCATTGCTTACATGAGTAATCAGTAAGAAAAGTTTTTCAGGAAGCTTGAGTTATGGGATTTCTTAACTCTATAATGCCAAAAATACTTATTAATAGAAAATAATGTTGTGAATGTAGCTGTACTGTGGTTTGGCTTCTTGGACATAGGAGGTGAACTGATAGGTCACTGGTGGCTGAAGTTGGAAAACTTTATAAAAATGTTTTCTGGGATCTTTTGCAAGTCTGTGACTCTGTAGCCTGGCAAAGTTCACTGCAGCAGGTTTCCCAAAGTCCAGAGTGGGAAGTTGGCTGGGGTTTTGCATAGAACAGGAGCTGAGCCACTGTCCTGGAGAGGAAGAGGGCTTTGATTTACTGACAATTCACTGTGCTGATGACACAGGACTTTCACTGCTGGTTTGGCAACTGCTAGGAGCTGACCTGGACTCTGTGCATCTATTAATATGCACATGAATGCAAAATGGGCTCTAAAAAAAGGAAATGTGGGGGATACATTGGAGAAATGCTGCAAAGAAATACTGGTGGCTGGGCAATGCTTGCTTTGAAAAATCTGAGTGGGGATGCTGCTGGCACTGTAACATGTGTGGTGTGGTCTTGGAAAATCCAAAGCTGGAGCTCAGCCTCAGCCATCTGTGAACACTTCTGGATCCAAATCCTCTCCCTTCAGCCATCTGGATATAAATCCTCTCCCTCCTGAAGCCTGTTGGTTTTTCTGGAGTTGCAGCACGGTTACTCTGTGCAGGAAAAGCTCCTTGAGCTTATTCCTTTAGGTCAGGAATAACAGTTGCCTGAAGAATTATGGACATTCTCCCAGTTTATGAGAAGTTTTTCAGATCCTCTAAATACAGAGAGTAATGGAAATCTGCTTGTGGAAGAGCTTGGAGAACCTGGTCTGGAATTAGTGCCCCAAAAGTTCCACTGCAGCACTGCTGAAACCCTTAAGGTAGTTTGAAACAAAACCAGAAGAAGAGGGAAGACTTCCAAGGTAGAGATAATGATGATGAGAGTGTTTTCCATGGAAATCCCCTGCAAGTGGGTGCACCCAGAGCCCTGTGCTGTGTGCAGTGCACTCCCACTCCGGATGTGGGGGCAGTGCCTGTGTGTGTGCAGGAAGAGGTTACACAGCTCTGGGCAATCATTTCACAAATCATTTCACAAGGCTCCTGTGTTAGGGAGGAGGATCTCCTAATGGGGGACTCCATTGCTTGGAGCTTGAAGAGGAAATAGCTGTGGCAGGAGATGCTGGATAGTCTACCCTGAGCAGGGTGCTTTTGCAAGTAATTGCATTTTGCTGAGGTTTCCTTCTTTAGATGCTGTGTGGTAGAAGGGTGACAAGTTTCCCTTGCCCTTGGAACACATAGTTAAGAGTTGATAAAGTTATGAGTTATTCCCAACAACTAATGGTACTGGACTTTTACATGTAATAAGTTTCCTTTGTAGTTCTTAAGCATGGCCATGCAGAGGGTTTTGTGTTATGTGTGTGTTAGCAGCTGTCAGAGGACTCATGACCTGATAGAAGAATTAGAGATGCACAGTTAGGGTTTGTGCCATATGTATTTTTTTCTTTCCTAACACCTCATCATAAAACTCCATTTTTCAGTGTTGTGTAGCAGAGTAGTTGCCCAATGAGTTGTTCTGTAAACTAAAGTTTCTGTTTGTCCTTTTCCTGGTTTTTTGAATACACAACTTTAAAAATTCCTGGGCTAACTTTATAAATGAGATATTAATGTTCTCTCTCTCTTGAAGAAAAGTTGTGTTTAATGTGAATTTTTTTCAGTGGTAGCAATACATGGGGGAATAGAATGTGGCTTGTGATTTTGGTATTAAAGAGGTGATTTCATGGTGGTTGTGCTGTCTTCACTCTGCTGAATGTCTTCTCTGGGTCCTAATTGTTACTGATTGAGGCTGATTTGCACTCTCTACCTGTGGTTGCCTGTGCTGTGCTCCTGAAAACATCAAAAAGTGTTATTCCCTTCCCTCAGTCCCACAAATATTACTGCAAGGGTGAAATAATAAACACATATAGTTCTGTGAGGAGTATGGGGGCTTCCTGGGCTGCCTTTTTGGTGTTTGTGTGCTGCAGTTCCCCCAGTATTCTGATTTATTCTGGAAGCCAACAGGAATCTGAACAATGAACAGAAGGGCTTGGGAAGCTGTGCGTTGACATATTTAGTTTGATTGAAATTAACTCATTTTGCTTTATTGCAGGCATTTGGAAATGCAAAAACAGCACATAACAATAACTCCAGTCGTTTTGGAAAGTTCATTCAAGTCAACTATTTGGAGAATGGTATTGTCCGGGGGTAAGTACAGGCTGAGCTGATTCTGGGGGTGATCTGTGCTTTAGGAACTGGGAAGTCTCTGTTGTACATAAAATGCTGCCTTGTTGAAGCTCTGCTCATATGAGAATAGCTTGGTGCTGTGGAGTTTTAAATTCTGTAACTGAGCTTTGTGGAATTGTCAGGTGATGCACAATATTGTGACTTTGCTGTACAGCTGGCTCAGGTTAAGAATCTGCTGCTGGACCTTTACCTTCATGCTAAATGAAGGCTTTTGCATAACAGCCCTGCCCTCTCCATTTTGCATTTAAAAACAGAAGATCTGAATTTTTAAGAGAAGTGGAGAGAAGTGAAATAGATTTGAGGAAGCCATTTTAAAGAAACAGTTTAAACATCACTTAGAGAGATAAAGCTATAAAATTACTTAAACAAATGTGTGTGTTTATATCTGAAGGTTTTAAAACATTTGATATTTAATGCCTACATTTGCTGGTTCTGAGGGGCTGTGGAGTGTCATAAACAATCCTGACCTTTATGCTCCAGGGTTTCTTTTCTTTGGATCTTCCTCTCATTTGTAGTAGCATGAGTGACTGGGAACTCTGTGCCACATGTGCCTGGAGTGTTATTCTCAATGAATTTAACATATTTTCAGACTCAGTCACTCTTAACTCAGGAGATTGTTACAATTTGAATACACTTGTTCTGTTTTCAGCCTGAGAAAAAGGTGCTCAAATTTTGTCCTCAGTCATTGTACCCCTTGTCAAGGACTTGGAATTATTGTTTAGGTTACTTTGTCACCCTGTAGGGGTTTGGCTGGCTGGCTGGCTTCCATTCTGGACTGAGGTCTTCACCAACATAAAAATCCAGCAGATTTGTTGGGATGAGAATCATGGGATGTTTCTGAGGCTTGCCTTGGCCTGCCTTGTCAGATGAGTGTTAATCTTCCAGGATAACACGTTGTTACCACCCTGTGGTCTTGCTGGCAGTTTTCATCAGCACCCTCCTTGCTTGGTCTGCCTGTTCTAAGTTATCTGCACTGAGCCCAAGCAGGGAGGTGTTCCTTGGGTGTTTCTTTGCTCCAGTCACAATATAGGGCCTACTGGAATTCTTGGGTTAAATTTTAGGTAATGTCTAAGCTCTTCTCTTCACATTTCAGTGCAGATCTCATTTTTTGAACTCTCTTGGCAGTTGCTGTCTGATGTTTTCTGAGGTCTTTTCGTTCTGCCCTCATGGTTATTTCATTTTCTGTGGCTCCCTTAGGGCTGTGGTTGAAAAATACCTGCTTGAAAAATCTCGTCTGGTTTCTCAAGAAAAAGATGAAAGGTAAGAGAGAAATATAGTTTTCCAAGAGAGTTAAAACAAATGCAGCTGTTTAACAGCGTCTGAATTATATAGAATAAAAGAAAATCCACTATATTTTCATGAGAGAAATGTATTGACTTTGCAGGAACTACCATGTCTTTTATTATTTGCTACTTGGAGTCAATGAGGAAGAGCGTAAAGAATTTCACCTCAAGCAACCTGAAGATTATTTCTACCTCAACCAGGTAATCTGTGATTTACCAATGCATTGATAAGGGCTGTCTGTGTGTTGTGTCAAAGATGAAAGGAAGGAGAATAGATTATACTGGGCCTTTTGTGATGTTTGGGTTTCTCTCTTTGCCTTTTTTTGTATTTCTCCGTGCAGCATAACTTGAAAATTGAAGATGGGGAAGATCTCCGACATGAATTCGAGAGATTAAAGCAAGCCATGGAGATGGTTGGCTTCCTTTCAGCAACAAAGAAACAGTAAGTGGAATTCTGTAAGCTTTTGTTACTGGCAGTTGTTGTTCCTGGGTTGCAGTGGGCAGTTGGGATCACACATAGTTCCGTAGGGAGCTGAGTGTCTGAGAGCTTACAGACTAATTCTTGAGGCAGAATTAGGTCTGCTAACCTGTTGTAATGAACTCTCTTAAGAACAATTCTGACAGAATTCATTTTTTCTTCCTTAGGATCTTTTCAATACTTTCAGCTATTCTGTATTTGGGCAATGTCACATACAAGAAGAAAGCCACAGGTCGGGATGAAGGGTTGGACGTGGGACCTCCTGAAGTGTTGGACATTCTTTCCCAGCTGTTGAAAGTACAGTATTTCTCTTCGGCATTAATGTGTGGTACACCTCTTTGTCATGTTCTACCTCAGCATTTCACTGGGATATCCCAATTGCTCTATCTAAATCTCCTGGGTGATACTTCCACAAAATTTATCTTGTGGAAGGGGAAACAGAAAATTAGTGCGATTACTTGGGTTGGAGATGGAATATAACCTATAGCATGGAAATAGAATTTGTTGACTCACCAATCACAGAGATGAGCAAGAGTAGATTCAGTGTAGGTGTGTTCATTGCCACCACAGGCAAACATCTGAATGAATGTAAACAGGATAATTCCAACAAGCTGTAGGACTTGTAGAGCTACTGATGGACGATAAATGTGGCTGTTGTCAAAGAGCTTCTCTGAAGAAGTTGCATGTCCACTGCTGCAGTCTAATAGCTCATTGAGGAGCTTGATGGTGACAGCAACTCTTGTTCTCTCTTGTTTTGAAGGTTAAACGGGAAATCCTGGTAGAAGTGCTAACAAAAAGAAAAACTGTGACTGCTAACGATAAGCTTATTTTGCCATATAGTCTCAATGAGGTGAGTAATAGAGCCCTTGTAGAGAGATTTTAAATAATTGAAACTTGTTTTTTTTTGATTAGAAAAGCTATTATGGTACACTTTGACATTTTGTGAGGGCTGGTTGGAAAGTTAGAAGTTTGAATTAAAGGCAAATTGTGGTTTTATTTATCTCTGCTGGGCTCGTAACCTGTGAGTGACACTGGTTTGAAACGGAAATGATTAATTTTTTAAATGAAGTTCTGAAGATTGTTTGATCTGCAGGCAATAACAGCTCGTGATTCCATGGCCAAGTCCTTGTACAGTGCTCTGTTTGATTGGATTGTTCTGCGAATCAATCATGCCCTCCTTAACAAGAAGGACATGGAGGAATCTGTTACAGTAAGTCTGACAAAACCAAGTCTTTGCAGGCACTTGTGTGTTTGGACCTAACAGTCAATGCTAGAGATGATGTGTTGTGATAGCTGGGATAAATTTTGATCCTTCTCAAGCCCATGGTAAATTTCCTGGTAATATTTAATCATCTCTGTTTTTGCAGTAGACAGAACTATTAAATATTTAAAATCTTTCAGCACAGACTGCAGTGCTTTCTGGACTGTTTATCTGTTGGGGGTTAAGGCACTGTATGACAGATTGGTAACTGGATTTCCACATCTTCTTTTAGTGTCTGTCCATTGGTGTACTTGATATTTTTGGATTTGAAGATTTTGAAACCAACAGTTTTGAGCAGTTCTGTATAAATTATGCAAATGAGCAACTTCAGTATTATTTCAATCAGCACATTTTCAAATTGGAACAGGTAAGAAATGAGAGTGGCTGAAGTGAAACCTGTTTTTATCAAGCGTTTATGTATTATGCAAACTTAGCCTGTACTCTGCACAGCCCCATGGCATGATTGCTTGAATATTTCTGAAAGTCTTTCTTTTAAAATTTCTTCTTTCACTCTTGCTTGTTCTTGTACTAACGGGGTCTTTCTTCGGAGCGCTGGCACTAAGTTTCTGCTTGACTGCAAAAACTAAGATAACATTCATGTGATCCCAGACAGAAGTCAGCTAAAACTGTGAACTTTGGTATTGGATGTCTGTAGGTGAGAGGTTGGATTCAGATGTTTTTGTTTTAATGGTTGGGAAACAGCTTCTCTTATTTTTATCAGTCTGTAGGTATTTAATAACCAGTCTTTGCTGCTTCTCCCACCCAACTGCACTGAGGGGATTCAGCTGTGCTCTGCTCCTGGCAGTGGTTCTGAAATCCTGGTCTTGCTGGCATGTGTTGATTGACGTGTGTGCAGGTGGTGTCACCTGACAGAGCACTGTGAGTGCTGCAGGAGCAGCAGGTCCTGCTCCTGGGCTGGGCTTTGGAGGGGGATCTGCTCCAGACTTGGGTTTTTTCTGCTTTCTGCAGAAGGAGGTTCTCAGGTCACTGCTGAAAGGAGTCATTCTCTAGTATGTGGTATTTTGTCAACAACTTTAGGCAAGCATTTTAAAGAAAATAAAATTGCCAAACAACCAAACTTTGTGTGTAAACATAATGTTGAGGTCCCTGGTTTGTAACTTAGGACAGAATTGGCTATCCAGGCTGGCCAGAGTAAATAGTTACATTGTCTTCTTATTTTTTTCTAATGCCATTTTTCCAAATAAGCTTAATCCTTGAATGACCCATTTCCTGTATCTCTTGCAGCCTGAGGGCCCTCAGGGGGATCTCTATATCTTTTAAAAGAAAGGCTTTTTTGTCTGTGGAGAATAGCATTTCAGTTCTGTAACACGGTGTGCACTGTGTTGGGCAGACTGAATTCCACCTACTTAAAAATAATGTATTTATCATCATCATCATCATCTAGAACATGAGAGGTGCTCTTTGTCCTTTGTTAAATATAAAACTTACTTAATTTTCTGTGTGATTCTTTTTTTACTTTATTACCTTATCATTAGCTTTTTCCTGTGGGTATTCACAGCATTAAGAAAAATTGGTATTTTGCTTCTGTATCTTAGTGGGAAGCTTGTCTTGTCAAGCATTTGAGGGATTGTCACTTCAGCAGAGGAGCTTCATGTTCTCTTGTCAGGGAGCTCCAAATGTTCTGAGCCTAAGCAATATCCATTGCTTCCTTAGGAAGTTCTGCAGCTGATGTTGTGTAGGCCTTGACTGCCTGTTTTGAAACTTCTGTTATTTCCTCTGACAGTGCAATAGGAGAATCCTGGAACTTGATATTTAACTATTCTCATTTCCCATAATACAAAGCTTATGGAAGAGAGAGTAGTACTGAACCCCTCTAGGTCTGCCCACTTTTACTGGAGTGCTGTAATGTCTGACTCCAGGGTTGTAGGATTGCTGGGAAGGCACAGCACAAGAGAACATTCCTTTCACAGCTTTGGTTTTGAAATAGTTTTACCCCAAACAGACCCTGCTGAGTGACGTGCCTGAGGACCTTTGATCTGCCACTCTGCCTGTTCTTCTGTTCTTATTTATAAATTCTCCTTATTTTTGTCTCTGCTGCCTGAACTAACAAACTCTACTTGCTGTAGCTGTCCAAGGCTGTGTTTTAAGCACTTAGACCACAGGACATCAAAGGTCAGGGAATCACTGTACTGATAAGGGTGTTTTCTTGAGCTGCACAGGAGGAATATAAGAGTGAAGGGATCACTTGGCACAATATTGACTATACTGATAATGTGGCCTGCATTCACTTAATCAGCAAGAAGCCCACTGGTCTCTTCTATCTTCTGGATGAAGAAAGCAAGTAAGCAACAAACATCTTCTGAAAAAACATGTGTGGCAGGGGGGAGGGAAGGGCTGTGAAAGGGAACAGAAATGCAGCCCTTGAAAAAGACGAGGAATGTTGTGGGAAGCAAGGGGTTATTTATAACTATGATTTACACTGGAGTTTACTTCTAATGACTCCAGTATGGTGGTAAAATACATTGATGCTAAAACTGAACTTTGGCTTATGCAGACTTAGGAACTTCCATGTTTGTGGCTTACCATGGAACTGCAATTAAAGTAAAATGCATGTCTGTGAGTCTTTGGAGCATTAAGTAGCAAGTGTGGTAAATAGTTGATGTGGTGCTAACTAAATTTGGCTGGTGAAGTGGGAGGAAACATTGACGTCCATTTGAAACCTCAGAATATTCTGCTGTGTGTGGAGCTGCTTGGTTTGGGTCCAGAAATTGAGCCCACCTTTAACATTCAAAGCAGGTGTAGAGGTCTTGGACAATTAATACTTTCCACAAGGTTCAGTAAGTGTTCATTCTGTCACCCTAATAAACATACCTGTATTTGAGAAATAGCTGACCTCTTTTGTCTTGTATTCCCAGTTTTCCACATGCCACCAACCAAACTCTACTGGCAAAATTCAAACAGCAGCATGAGGAGAACAAGTTTTTTGTTGGAACCCCAGTGATGGAGCCTGCTTTTATCATTCGCCACTTTGCTGGCAAAGTGAAGTACCAGATCAAAGTACGTGGTAGAGCTGATGGGCACAAAACAATTCTTTGCCTTTCTGGGAGTTAATAATAGTCAGGATGTAGAAAACTTGCTGGGAATAGGCTGGATCAGAAGGGCTCTCAGAGGTTCCTTTGTTTTGGGTTTGTTTTTTGGCTGGGGTGTAGACTGGAAGGTACCCCCATATATCTGAATAACGAAACGAGAGCTTTTGCGAGATTTGTGGTTCCATGTGCTGTTTTGCAGGATTTCAGGGAGAAAACATGGATTACTGAGAGCCGGACAGTGGCTCTGCTGCGCAGCAGCGACAGGCCTTCGTGGGAGCTGCTGGGCATGGAGCCGGGGGCGTGTCGCTGGGCCGTGCTGCGCGACGCCTCCGCGCCATGGCGTGCTCCCCAGGCCGGCGCGAGCGAGCCAGAACGGCAGGTGGGGCTGGGGAGGCAGGCAGGGGCTGAGGAGGGCAGTGGGAAGGCGGATGGGCTAAGGGCAGGGGGAAGGGTGGAAGGGCAGGGTGGGGTAGGGGGATAGGGCAGGGATGAACAGGCAGCAGGTGGGAAGGGGATGGGGCTGGGAGGGCAGGGTTGGGAGGCAGGGGATGGGCATGGGGAAGGGCGGGATGGCAGGGGAAGGGGTGGGAAGGCAGGTGGGAAGGGCAGGGTGGGGGGAAAGGCTGGGCAGGGGAGGGGTGGGAGGTGGGAAGGGCAGGTAGGGAGGATTAGGGCAGCAGGTGTGGGAGCATTGGGAAGGGCAGGGATGGACCAGGAAAGGGCAGTGATGGGGCAGGGAAAGGGGCTGGGAAGAGCAGGGATGGACCAGGGAAGGGGCTGGGAAGGGCAGGGATGGAATAGGGAAGAGCAGGTGGACCGGGGAAGGGCAGGGATGGGGCTGGGGAGGGGCAGGGCTGGGCCGGGGAAGGGCTGGGATGGAACAGGGAATAGCAGGTAGGGCAGGGGAAGGGCAGGGATGGACTGGGAAAGGGCAGAAGTGGGGAAGGGCAGGGATGGGGCTGGAGAAGGGCAAGGATGGAACAGGGAACAGCAGGTGGGGCCAGAGAAGGGCAGGGGTGGGGCTGGGGAAGGGCAGGGATGGACTGGGAAAGGGCAGAGGAGGCTGGGGAAGGGCAAGGATGGAACAGGGAGCAGCAGGTGGGGCAGGGGAAGGGCAGGTATGGCTCAGGAAACAGCATTTAGGGCTGAGAAACTGCAGATGTGGAATGGGAAACTGCAGGTAGGACTCGAAAAGTGCAGGTAAGCATGGGGAAGTGCATGTATGGCACAGGAAATGGCAGGTATGGCATAGAAAACTGCAGGTAGGGCTGGGAAACTGCAGGTAGGGCTCAGAAAGTGCAGGTATGGCTGGGAAATGGCAGGTAGAACATGGGGAAAACTGCAGGTATGGACAGAAAAGTGCTCCGAAAATCCTTAATACTCTACAATTGCTCTGCTGGCAGAATGAGTTTGTGGTGAAACCTCATCAACCAGACACCATCTTTGGTGCTAAAGGCAAACTGAGTGTGGAAATGGTTTAATATTCACACGTGGAGGAAATTGTCACTGTTCTTACCTGAGGTCCCTCAGCTTTCCTCCTCCAGACAGTGCAGCATTTCCAGCAGGCTGGGACAGACTTGAGGGCCTGTTTGTGAGAGCTAGGGGTGATAGATCTGGTGTTCTCATCTTACCACTAATTTTGATCTCCTTAGACCTCTTGTGAAGTATCAAATGATACTCTATTATGTTCTGTTATTCAGGATTAACTACTAAATTTGAGCAGCTGCAACTTCCTTTCAAGTAGAAGGGAGTTTTAACAGCAAAGTACTGTAGCTTGACAAAGGACTGGATGGAAACCCTAGGCCCTTGGAAAAATCCTTTGCTTGCTAAAGTTGGTGGTTTGTTTGGGGTTTTTTGCCTGCTCATACCTTTGACAAAATGCAATTTTTTGGTTATTTCCTAACAGGAGTGATACGTCAAGGGCCCAGAGTTCCCCTTGGAGAACTCCAGAGATCCAATACACCAGTAGAAAAAGTTTATCGGTGAGAAACACATCCTTAACCCCTACAGGGAAAAGCTGAATTGCTGAGTTGGATTTTCATATATCAAATCTCAGCTAGATCTTTCCACAAGGAAAGCAAGCTTTATTTCTTCTGTCTTGTTTTCTTTGGCCTTTTTAATACTATCAAAACAACATTCTAGCTTACTTTATGTAAGACCCAATGCCACCACATGTTGGGGACAGCTCAGTTCCATTTACCACTGGGTTTTTGAGTTCTCTGTGGTTGGTGTGTGCAGCTTTTAGCATTGTGTGCTCCTCTGCAGTGTGGGTCACTGAAGGGGACAGAGGCCAGGCCAGTCTTACAGAGCTCTGTCTCTGCAGGGAGATTTGCCTTTCCATGGATATTTAGGCTTTGTACATGTTCCTTTTGCAGCCGCTCAGTGCTCGATTTCTCATTTGATTGTTCTGAGGATTTCGATATAAATGCTTTTCAAGACATCATTTCTTTTTGTGAGAACAAGAAGTAAGTAGCAAAAGGCCTGAACTCCCAGGCCAGGGAGGCACATTTCCAGGACACAGTGACTTTCTCAGTGTGTTCTGGGTGACAGTGAAGCCATGGAGCACTTAAAGTAGTGACTTCATTCTGCTTCCTAATTACTGCATTCAGCCTCAGTCACCTGGGGACACAAAGAAATAAATATCCAATTTGGGTGAAAGGATTGGTCACAGCTTACCAGATCTGTTTCCTTGGGATACCTTAAATCTTGATATCCTAAAAAGTTCAGAGGTGCCCAGGGAAGCAACAACCCTGTGTAATAATGTTGCTGCCTCTGTGAGCAGCTCAGAATGGGGAGAGCATCTAAGAGTCAGAAGTGATTCTTACACTTCTGTTATTTTTGGTTTGTGCCTCTCTGGAGAGTAAAGAAGGTAAGTTCTATGCCAGGACGCAGCACTTCACAAGCACAGTGCATGCTTGAAGAATGGAACATGCCACAAATTTAAGGACCATCCCAGGCTTACTTTGAAAAGCTAAATGTGAATAAGTTTGAAATGGAGATGAAGCCCAAACATTCTTCAAGTATCCCTCTAACAGCTTGTTTATGACTTACTTTTCTGATGTAGGTCTGTTTAAGTAGCCTCATTTCAGTAGTCAGACCTCTCTATAAAAATGTTTACTGTTGGTTGTAAAGAAGCTTATATCCACCTGAAAAGGTTCCTTAACCAGAAGGGTGCCCTGCCCATTTAAGTGCATTTTGCTAAATTTCCCTCCGTTCTCTGAATTGGTGGCTCAAGAACTTATATTAGAAGATATACTCAATTTACTCTCTGATGCTGAGACCCTGTTAATTAAATTTTAGAGCACTGATGGAGTAGAAAGTGCTGCCTTGTCATCAAAATAATTCATGTTTAGGAAAAAGTAGCCTGGGATTGACCTGCTACATTTTGAAGCACACTTGGTGATGGAACCTTTTTGGGGTTTTAACTCCTTTTTTTCCCCTTCTCTCACTGCTGTGTATCTCTGTTTGCCACCTGTGTTTTGCTGTGGATCCTTTTAGAGACATGCATGAACAAATCATCGCCAGTATTAAAGGACTGCCCTGGCAGGGTGATGATCCCTGTGAGCTGCTTCGGTCCCTCAGTCAGCTTCAACACCACTCCCACCTCCTGTGAGTGCCCTGGGTATTGCTTTGAAAGTGCAACAAGAACCAAACAGTTACTGCAGTCCCTAAAAATGATGCTTGTCCCAAATTTGTCTTTTGAAAAAACACTAAACAAGACAATTAAAAATAAAACATCCCTTCTGCAAATAGGCTGTAGAGAACACCTTGTTGCTTCATTGCATTAGCTGAAAGTTAAACCTGCATCTCATATGAACTTGCTTTAAAAACCCCAAGTATGTAGTATGAACTTGTTGTTACAAAATATTCAATAGTGACATCTCCCCAAGGAGTGACAAACATTTCCTGAAATTCAGGATGTATTCCTGGGTTTAGAGTCCTTACACCTGCAGTTCTGTAAGGAGATGAATCTGTGCTCTGCTGTATAATAAGTAAATGTAAAGTGGGTGGCTCAGAGCAGGAAGTTGCCCTATAGCACAGAGTTCATGTGCTTAGAACCAGCAGGATGTGAACTGCAGCCTGAGAGCTTCCACTTCTTCACCTTCTGTGTGTGGATGAGAGCTGTGCCTGAGGTGTGTCCTGCCCAGACATCCCAGAGTTCCTGCTGCTGGCACATGCAGTGTCCTCCTGGCTGCAGTTGGGAGCTTTCACAGAGGTTCTGGTGCCAGCAGCTGTAACTTCTGAGTTATTTTTATTTGCTAGTGCCTCTGTGTTATAATAATGACCACACAGTTACTAAAGAGAATAACTCTCAGTACAGTAGCCTGTAAACAGTGCAGTTCTGACTAGTTTTAACTTCAGAGGTAATGTTTCACTTTTGAAAGCTTCCAATACCTGCAGAGTTTATTTAAGATAAAAAAAAAAATTGTTCTTGTTTCAGAGCAGTTTGCATTTCTTGCATTGATCACTTGTGAGACATGCATGAACACACCCTGGTGCTGTTGTGCTCGTTTTCTTCTGTCCTTCACCTTGCCTCATAAATTGCTCCAACTTACAGCTTGCTGAAGTAATCAAAAATCACGTCTACTTTTTTTTGCTTAAATGATGTTTAATATTTTAACAGGAAAAGTAAAGGTGTCAAGCAAAAGCAGATCATTCCTAAGGTAATCAGAAAATTTAGATTTCTCTTGGGTTTGGGCTTTTTTGCACTGTGAATTTCATTTTGACAGAACTTGCTTCAGAACTGTTTTATAGTGTAGGAAAGTTGTATTATTTATCCTGACAAGCTAAAAAATAGGTGACAGTTCACTTTAGTAGGAATTGTTTAATTAGACAGATATGGAGATGCCTTAAATGCATAAAGTTAGGGAAGGTAAATACAGTGATTATGGGATTATGATTCCCCTTGTTCACCTTACACTCTTGGGGAGGGGCAGTGAAACAGTTTCACTTTTAAGAAATGTTTTGGCCCAAAATAAAAATAATCATGAAATGTAACACGCCATTGAATGTGGAACTCTGGATAGCTGGTTTCATTCTGACTCATTTCAGGCAAATATTTCCCTTTTAGCTGAAAGACTTGCACTTGTTGATTATGAAAACTTTCTTGTAGAACTTGCTGGATTCCAAGTCTCTGAAGCTCATCATGAGCATGACCCTGCACGATCGGACTACGAAGTCCCTTTTGCACTTGCACAAGAAGAAGAAACCCCCCAGCATAAGTGCCCAGTTCCAGGTAGGTGCCACTGCTCAGGGCACAGGCCCTGCTGGCTGATCTAGGCTGGTCTTGCTTGGAAAACAAAGTGGGTTTTATTCTTGAGGTTTGTTTGAAGTGGGAGTTATTACTTGATTGAAGTCAGAGTACACTTTGAGATGCCATTTATGCTATGAAATGTCAGTTCTCTGACTGATCATCTTTGTATACAGATCTAGTGCTACTGTGAGAGCATGTTCAAACCTGCTTTAAATTCTCTTGAGAAAAGCTAAAAGCAAATACCAAATACAGGGGTGTGCTGAGCAATGTGGGAGAATCTGTTTGGATTTTGTGCAGCCATCAGACCTGAAATGACCTGATTCCTGAGGCAGAAGCTGTCCTGCTGTCAAACATCACTCAAAATGCTGATACCTGAAGAAAAACTTTTGTGACTGTGTCATTTCAGACTTCACTTAACAAGTTGCTGGAGACACTGGGCAGAGCTGAGCCGTTCTTCATCCGCTGCATCCGCTCCAATGCAGAGAAGGTGAGGCTGCCTCAGAGCTGAGCTGCCTGCTGAGATCCAGGCTTGAGCCTTGGAATCTCTTTATTTCAACTTATTCGGTCTCACTCTGTGTGCAGAGAAGGTGAGGCTGCCTCAGAGCTGAGCTGCCTGCTGAGATCCAGGCTTAAGCCTTGGAATCTCTTTATTTCAACTTATTCTCTCTCACTCTGTGTGCAGGTGAAAGATGTGGAAAGAAAGGTGCTGTCCCTATGACAGCAGCTGGGCTCCTCAGGCTCTCACTGGCTGTTTTCTGCTGATCTTTTCCAGAAGGAGATGCTCTTTGATGAGAGCTTGGTGCTGCAGCAGTTACGGTACACGGGCATGCTGGAAACTGTGCGGATCAGGAGGTCTGGCTACAGTGCCAAATACACATTCCAGGTATGGAGGGAACTGGGAGTGGGTTGTGCTTTCAGGATTATCTGCTCTCTTTGGAAAACACATCTTGTGTGTCTCTTCATGTGAGGCTCACGACCACTTGGGATGAGCTGTAAAAATGCACTGTAGTTTTGAGAGAGCCTGCACGGTAAAAAGTCATAGTTAAACTGTTGTGAGTCATCTGCCAGTAAATTCTTCCTAGCTGCAAGAAGGAGAACATTCTGAGTGCAGTCAGTCAGTCATTCTCCATGTGGGAATTAGTTTCCTGTGTAACACTCTGTGTAGGTTTAGAGATCATATCCAGGTGATCTTTCCTGTTAACACGAGGCTGACTGTAGCCTGCATTTTACATTGAAAAATAGCTCAGTTTGGAGTGAGAGGTATTTTCAGATTCCTGTAGCAAAGTGTCTTAAATAGATTTCTATTTTAGAGCTAAAACTCTAAACTTGGGAGTTGCCTTCTAACTTTGGTCTCTTGCTGTCTGTGCTTTTTACAGGAATTCATCGACCAGTTTCAGGTGTTACTACCCAAAAATGCCAAAGCCTCCAAGGAAGACATTTGTGCTTATTTGAATAAACTAAAACTGAATGAAAACTACTATCAAATAGGGAAGACCAAGGTCTGTGTAATTTTCTGTAAGGCACTAAGAAACACTACTGTATACTGTAAAATTCAGTGCAGTTCATTTACAAGTGTTACTCTTCTCTGCTTTTTGTATCTAAATTGGCTCTTTTAACTCTTGCAAGTGGTGACACAGAGATTGTACTTGACCCCTTGGTTTTGACTCCAGCCTGGTTTCTTGACTACAGTACAAATCCATGTTATATAGATACTGTTTGGAAAATCCTTGCTGTTGGTGTTTGTCAAACAGGTCAGTGTTTACATTTTAGAAAGGTTCTGTGATTTAAAGGCTGTAAGAACAGGTGTAAGTTTTGGAATCAAAACTCGGAAATTTAAAAGGACTTTTATGTTTTGGGCAAGCTGTCAGCCAGTAAGGTTTGGTGCAGTGGTACCAAACCATTACCTTATCTATTATCTTATTGTAGCTCCAGTGGGGGCTGAAAGGCTCCTGTTAACTGCTTCTTGTGAACTTTTCTTTAACTGAACAGGTTTTTATGAAAGAGGCTGAACGGCAGATACTACAGGATACACTACACAAAGAAGTGATCAGGAAAATCATCCTCCTTCAGAGCTGGCTCAGGATGGTTTTGGAAAGGAGACGCTTTCTCAGGATGCGGCAGGCAGCCGTTGTTCTACAGGTATCTTTGAGAACTGCCAGCCTTCTTTTCCTAACAACAAGCAAACCAACTCTGTCCTGTAGCTCTCCCCACGCTGGGACAGCCCTCCCTCAGCTCAGAGCCCTCCCTTTGCAGGTGTGCTGGCGCTCCCGCTGTGTCAGGATGGCTCTGCAGAGGAACAGCGCTGCCATCGACATCCAGGCGGCCTGGAGGCGGCACCGGCAGCGCAAACGCTTCCTGCAGCTCAGGGGCAGGGTTTGTCTCCTGCAGGCCCTGGTCAGGGGGCACCTGCAGAGAAAGAGGTAAAGAGCAACGTGGCATGAAAACATCCATTTCATCACCTGGCTTCACCCACCAAGCTCAGTTTGTGTGTTGGGGTGACTTAGTAAACAACCGAGGGAATTGTTGCCCAAGGAAGTCGTGGCTGTCCCTGGAGCCCTGGAAGTGTCCTAGGCCAGGTTGGGTGGTGTAGTCTGGTTTCAGGCCTGAAGTTTCTGGTTTTCTAAAGTTCTAGTTTTGTGATGTTTTAGTTCTCTGAAATTCTTTCGCAGAGTAAGAACATAAACCCCAAGATTGTTTTTGTTACAATATCTATGTTGTACATTCCTTTAAGAGGAGAGATCTCTCTTGATATCCCTCTGGTTTGACCAAAGTGAAGAGGTTTGTCTTTCACCAATCACATTGGTCCGTAGAAAATGGTATATAAAGAGAGACAATCTCTATTAAAAGGACACTTTTTACACAACCTTAACAAAAATGACAAAAAACCTGTGTAGTGTGTTATCCCACAATGACAGGGTGGGCTTGGAACACCCTGGGCTAGTGGAAGGTGTCCCACCCCATGGCAGGGGAATGGGAATGAGATGATCTTCAAGGTCCCTCCCAACCTAAACCATTCTGGGATTGTATGAACTTTAAGGTAGTTACTGCCACGTGATATTTCAGTCAGCATCAAGTGGGCAGTGGAGTGTGGACACTGGGTGAGTGCTCAAGATTTGAGCTTTATTCAGCTGAGATGCACTGGTGCTGCCAGTCCTGACAAGCAGACGCCTCTCTGCAGTCCCACTGGGACTGTAGGTGTAAATTTGGGTCTGTGTTGCTGTTTGGGCTGTGTTTAAGCAGTTGGTGGTTTTTTTGACCCTGGGCATTAAGGATTTGTGTTTTCATATTAAAAATTATTAACAGATACAAGAAATGGTTCTAGAAAGGCGGGAAGCTGAAGAAAAACAGAGACAAATGCAGGAAGATGAAGACAAAGAGGATGATATGAGCAAGGATGAGCAGAGTGAGCCAGCAACAGACGAGCTGCCTGTGAAACACGAGCCAGAGCCAGATCAAGCTGTTGAGGATGAAGAGCAAGCTCAAAATGAACAAGCTGAAAACCTGAGCTCATCTGAGAAAGCCACATTGCCCCAGAAGCAGACGATGGAGGGCTCGGAGAAAGTACCAGCAGCCGGGAGAAGCGGGAGTCCCGTCGGCAGAGGGGGCTGGAACACAATGACTTGCAGAACAAGCATGTGCTCCTGGCCTTTGAAGGACCATCTGCATTGTGCCACGAGGAGCAAACTGTTTCTGAAGAGGCCCTGGAAACTGCTCCAGAGCCAGAGAAATCCATGGCACAAGAGGATAATGTCGTTCAGGGAAGCAGCGAGGGGGAAAAAAGTCCAAGTGAAGAGAAAGCTCTTTCAGACATTCCACCATCAAGTGAGACAGAAGAGATAGATAGTGGCTCTGCTCCTGAGCAACCACCTGGGACAGAGGCAGAGGACATGGCAGCTGACAGAACAAAACCACAAGGGAATCAAAATAACCAAATAAAAGGCAGCCAAAGCTTTACCTGCCCTGAAAGGCCAAAAGATCTTGCACTGATTGTTCATAACACACTGTCTGCTACTGGCAGCTTTCAGGGCCCTGCTGACTGCTGGGCAGATAAAAACAGGAGGCAGAGGGCAACCAAAGACCTGGAAAGCCCCACTTCTGCAATCCAGAGATACGTGGATGACCCAGAGAAGCTAAAGTACAAGAGAGAGAAGTGGAAAGGAAAGAGACAGTCTGATGCTGGCCAGAACGATGTGCTGAGTCAGTCTTTGGATGGAAGGATACGTGTGGATAAGTCTCCTCAGGATCAGCTAGAGTAAGGGCAGCTTCCTTTTTTTCACTTCACAGAAAACAGGTATCTGTAATGTTTAAAAATCAATGTAGAACTCCTGAGAGCCTGTACATTTGGGCTGTTTTATGGGAGCAAACAGAGTTGTGAACAACTCCCGCTTTTCCTTGGCTCCCAGTCCTGTGGTGAATCTGTAAGGGCAGAATGTTTTCAGAAGCTCACAAAAGATGCAAAGCCTGCTTGGCTGTATTAAAATGGAGATTCAGGGCATTAGATGAAATAGTGTCTGGAGTTTATTTTCATGTGTCTTTTACCCATTGAAAACAAGATTTTAGTGACCAGCAGCTTGCAAGCATCATCCCTCTGATATGGCAGGAAATCTGACATTCCCATGCTTTTTCAATTCTCCAGTACATTTTGCATTTAAAAGCAAATTGCAGGGGCTGATCAGGGTTCTGACTTAGATGTAATGTTGATATGTGAGTTATTTAAAAGATATGAAGAGGCCACAGACTTTATTAAAATGTATATTCTGAAACTCACTACAGGAAGAAGGGGAGTTCAGCTTCCTTAAGTGACCTCTCAACACTGGTCCAGACTGTTGCCATGAACCAGGTACTGATGCTATTGTGCATATTTATACTTTATTATTATTGTTTATGAATAATTGTAGTGTGTTTTTGTGTTCCTTCAGGTTGATTTTCTTTTTGCTTGATATCCATGTAAAAACAATCATCAGGAAATATTATGCAGTAATTTGAAACCCTTATTTTTAATAAACAGATTCTTGATCAAAGCATTAAATATACTTGGCTCTTGTATTAGGCATTTAATATCTATTGGGTAAAATGTTTTGTCTTGATGAGACAAACTTACCATTCTAGCTTTTAAAACCATTTAAAGAATCTGTCACTCAGAATGCAGTTTTTGACTCTTCCTCTCTCTTGTAGCAATCACCAGACCCAATTGAAGAAGAAAAAGGCAACAAGAAATACCCTGTGCAGAAGAAGCCCAGTGACCACTTCCCTTCCTCAGACCCGGCCGTTCCTGTGCAGCCAGCGAGTCAGCAAGGGGATGCCAAGTATGGGTCGTGTGTGTGGCTGGCCTGTCTTAGAGAAAAAGGAAAAAAAAGAGATTTTCCATTGGTACTTGAGTTGAGCACCTTGAGACTCTGATTGTGGAGAGGCACAAGTTGGCATCAGCTACACGAGTGGCTGTGTTGCTGCTTCATGTTGCTCTGAGCATGATATCTGACCCTGCTGAGGGACAGATTCTCTGCTTGCATAACACTTTCTGTGAACTGGTTCTTTTTAAAATAAGAACCAACTTACAGCTGGGATTAAAGGTTCATGTAGTGTAATACAACACCAAGAGAAAAGCTGAAGAACCCAGCAAGCATGTAATGCTGCTTCCCTGGCCTGCTCCAGCCTCTGGCATTCTGCAGCTCAGGGACTTCCTGAGCCAGAAGTGATGTTTTGGATATGTGAGGTTTGTCTGTGTGTGCTGAAGGAAGTGCTCTGATCTTGTAAATACCAGAAAGTCCAGGAGTGCTTTCATATGGTCTTTCCCTTTTTTTGTGCTGCTCAGTTTTTCTGCAGGTTGGGCCTTAAATACTCCCCATAGTTGCGAATCCTGTTGTGGGCTATTGTTAAGAGCCTGTTCTTGTGGCAGGGCCAGCTTCCATTATTAATGGGACAGACTTGTATCTGCTTTTGTATTCAGGTCTGCTTTCAAAAGCCCTTTGCGTAGACTTTTGGGGAAAAAGCCAGACAAGAAAATTGCAAGGGAGAGTTCTGATGTGATTGAGGAAGGAGACAGCATCTCCCTCGTGTCTTGTGTCCCCTTTACAGACACAGGAGGAGCCCAGAAAGCTTCAGAAGGTGAGTTTGGAGATTTAACCCTCAGCACAGTGCGTCTGTTCTGCCAGGAATCAAATGCTGCACAATTCCCTCACCCTGCCTGAACGTACAAATGCATTCTTTGGCAGGTTCCTCGGGGCAGCCAGGCCGCCCCCAGGCCATGAAGGAGAGCAGCAAAGCAAAGAAGAACAGAACCATCAAGATCAGCAAGATCTCGAGCGTGTCCCAGAACTGGCGCGCGTCCATGGTCCGCGAGATTGCAAACGCCAATGAGCTGAAACACCTGGATGAGTTCCTCCTGAACAAGGTGAAAGGCTCCCAGCCCTGATAAATTCAAGGCTTTGTCCACTGTTTGGATAGAATTTTAAAGCCTGTTGGTCTAGGTGGAAGTTTGTGCTATAATCTGAAGCAAAAGGGAATTGATTGGATGGTTTGGCTGAGTTAGGTCTGCGTTAGGGCCGTTCCTATTTTCTTCAAGTTGCTGAATGCATACTATTGCATTAAATCCAATACAGGGCATTCATATTAGTTCTTTGTTTACAAACGAGTGGGAAGCAAAGCTTGTGTTAAAAAAAAGTGAGAGTTGTAAGTGAAGGGAGAGTTCTCTAAAACCAAACTACCCAATTCTCCTATTTTGTATCATCAGCACAGTGCATTAAAAAATGTTGTTTTAAATAATTGGAATATTCACAAATGACTAAACCCAGCCACTGAAGCTTAACTGTGTTCAGATGTTCTTTTTTTAACAAAATCTGATGCAGATGTATTTTTTTTCTAGATCAATGACTTACGCTCCCAGAAGTCTGGTGTTGAATGTTTGTTTTTTGAAGCCACAGAGAAGTTCAGAGGAAACATCAAGACCATGTACTCTGCTCCTGTAAGTAGTAAGTCTCAATAAAGGAAAGTTGGCAGGCCATAAATGGGTTGAGTGTGCAGGTTAAAGGCTTGGCCTGCACACTTCAAGTTCAGCAATTCTCAGCATAGAATTCACAGCTGAATGTTAGACTCATTTTACAATTCTGCTGTAATCTCAAGCAGCCTGCTTTGTTTTCCTTTTCTCATTCACTCAGCCATAAATTTATTTTTAGAAATTGATGGATTTTGCTGTCTTCAGCCTCTTAATGCTGCTGTGTTTAAACACCAAAGAGAGGAGCCAACAGCTTTTCCAATATTCTTCTGACACTGCCTTGTGTCAGCCAAGTGCTGTTGGACAGTGCTGGGGGGGGGAAGTGTGTTAACTTGTTTCTGTCATGGGCTGTTATCTTTGACTTTGATCATGGCTGTGCTTTTTCACCTCTGAACTTAAGTACATGAAAATATGAATCTGTCTCAACAGTATCAAAAAGGAATGTCTGACAAGTATTTTTCCTTCTTTAGAATGGACAAATCCATGTTGGCTATAAAGACCTGGTGGAAAATTACCAGCTCCTAGTTACAAACCTGGCCAAAAAAAGGGAAGAGAAAGAAGTCAAGCTGGTTTTGAATCTCTTTCTATCCCTTCTGGATGAATTCATCAGAGGATATACAAAGAAAGAGGAATGTGAGCAGCCCAAGGTATGAAAATTATTCTGTTACTGGTTTATAGGATGGTGGAACACTGTTCCTGGCTTAACACAGGGGACCTGTGTTACCTCAGAGGCCTTTTCCATGGCATTCTTTATTATTTGGGAAACATTTGCCATGCACACATCACATGTGTAACAAATTCTGGTTGCTGATACACCTTTATGGAATTGTTAATTTTTTAACTTAGTATTTTCAGAATCTAAAAGTGTGCATTTTCTTTGGTGAAAACATAGGAGTTCTCTGGAGGTTTGAGAGATGGAGTTCCTTTGTCATCAGGCAGTGAGCTCAGTTGGTTTTTAGGAAGTTGATAGTGTGAGCTCAGACAACCCTCAAACCAAGCTGAAGCTGCAGGATAGTGTCTCAAATGTCTGGAGGTGAAGTAAAGTCTGGGAAACTCAATAGGGGGAAAAAAAGGAACGGAATGTCTGAATTTCAAAGACTAAGGCCAGTTTTGTTTCCCACTGTAGCAAACCAAAGGCCAGAAGAAGAAACGGAAACAAGATCGAGCAGTAAGTGCTTTCTTTTTGCAATAATCCAAGTCCTCAGGTGCACTCAGAGAACACAAACACTCTTTGAAGAGCTTGATTTTGTACTGACATTCTGGTTTGTTTTGCATGCTCATTCACTTACCTCTTTTATGAAGATATGACAATATAAAGCTGGTTTGCACAAAGCAGAGATCTTGCTCATGCAGTGATGGGTGGTACTCAAGCATTTTCTTGCTTGTCCATAGCTTCTTTTAAAGTCTAAAGGCTTTCTCAATCATGGGCTGTTTAAAGGAAAACAACTACTAAATATTAATAACAAAACTGTAGCTCTTGTATTGTACTGATGAACTTTAAGGCAGCCAGTCAATTATGAACTGTTCCAGCAAACCTAACTGCATTAAGATAGGGTGAAATTTGGCTTCAAGGTGAAAGCTTACAGCAGCAATTGTAAAATAAAAGGTGAAGATCTGAGATAGGGTAGATGGTTTTATTAAAATAATAACTTTTAAAAGGCAAAAAGGGTTCACTGTTTCCTTGCTGTCTCTCACCAGATTGAAGAGCACAATGGCCACGTGTTCACAAACTACCAAGTGAGCATCCGGCAGTCGTGTGAGCACTGCTCCTCCTACATCTGGCCCATGGAGAAGGCCTGTCTGTGCAGTGGTGAGTGAACACACCTCAGGAGTGCAGACTGCTTGTAGCTCTGGCTGCCACAGGTGGGCCCTGCTCAACAGGCCGTATAGAAAGTGGGTAATTCAAGATGCAGAGTGTTTCAGTGTGATTTAGATGCTTACAGCAATTGCTTCTTTCTCTAGTTTGCAAGCTGACTTGTCACAAGAAGTGCATGTCCAAAATCCAGAGCAGCTGTACTTCCTGTGGGAAAAAGGTAAGGCCTGTGGATCTGGGATGGGGTTCTGTGGTTCCAGAAGTGGTGCATGAAAATGCTGCCTTTATTTCTCAGTAAATGAATAGTGAGTGTCCAGGCAGTGAATACAAATTGCTTAAACAGTTCCCTCCTCTGTCTGCATGTAGTCAGAGAGGGTGCTGCACTTGCAGAAGCAGAGCATTCTCCTAGGAGGTGATGCTTGAGCTAATTTAGCAACCCATCTCACAGAGGGTATGTGCAGGGTTGGCCAAACTGATAAAGAAATCCTGCAGTGTGAGCCATAAAGGCTCTTCATTGCTGCAGCTCAGGAAATCTGCCTGACGATGGAAAGCGTGTAGCAAGCCAGAATAAAACACTCAGCTTTAGCTTCTGGAAGCATAAGGGAGTTGTAGCAGGCAGCCATGGCATTGTCTAGCTTGGGAAGGGGAATTCCCAGCGGGATCACAGCTGTGCCACCCCCAGGGCGAGGCGGATGCCGAGCGCCGGCACTTCGGGGTGTGTGTGAGCGCCCTGACCAGCGAGAGGAACTCCGTGCCCGTGGTCATGGAGAAGCTGCTGGAATACGTGGAGATGCACGGGCTCTACACAGAAGGCATCTACAGGAAATCAGGCTCAGCAAATCGGATGAAGGAGCTGAAGCAGTTGCTGCAAGAAGGTCAGGCAGTGTTGTCCACCCTTTGCACTTCATTGCATGCTATCAGTTTTCCCTGCAATTCTCTTCTATCTGAAAGTATCTTTTATTTCTTAGTGTTCAAAAAACAGCCTTTTGTTGACTTTGCAGGATGTATTTTTTTTTGTTGGCTGCCTAAAACTGTTCAGTACCTTTAAATTACTATATTTTGCCTACTTTTAACTTCTGAATTGTCATTTAGATTCTGTGAACAGGAGTTTTGAATGTTTCTAATCTTATTTCTATGGGGTATCATTGTGTGCATCAGAGGATTCAACTGCTCTAAATAAAACATTTCTTTTCAGACCCAAACTCAGTGAAACTGGAGAATTACCCTATTCACACCATCACAGGGATCCTTAAGCAGTGGCTGAGGGAATTGCCAGACCCACTGATGACCTCGGCACAGTACAATGATTTTCTCAGGGCTGTAGGTAGGTTTTAAAACCTATCTTTAAACATCTCTTCTTTAACTCATTGTGTCCTTGGGAAAAGAAATTCTTAAGCTACTCATGCTGATTAAACAGCTCCTTCCAGTGCACTTGCAACAATGATTTCAGACATTTTACATAAAACACTTTTCAGGGAATTTCTCCTCTAGCTTACTTGATCTTGCTTCAGAATTTTATTTTATTTTTAAAATTTTTAATGTGTCACAGCTGCTCTTTCTAAAGACTGAATAAGCGTGACAATAAGTTTCCTTTCAGGCAGGGTTTTTCTTCTTATTATTCTGAACCAGATCTGGATATACAGATACTTTAAAATCCTAAGTTCTTTTGACTTCATGGGATTAAGGCTCCCTAGATAGTGTTGGAGGTCTTAGTGCATCACCTGATGATTGCTAACAGCAGCAGCATCTGAAAATGCAGCATAATTGAAGTGCCAATTGCAGTTGCTAAATGAAATGACAGTACAACTTATCAAAATTTAGGAATTTTAAGCTTTCCACTAGCCTTGGACAATAATTAATATCTTATGTTTTTTCCCTTTGTGCAGAACTGCCAGAGAAACAGGAGCAACTCTGTGCCATTTACAGTGTCCTGGAGCAGCTCCCACAAGCAAATCACAATACCTTGGAACGACTCATTTTCCATCTTGTCAAGTAATGAATTTAATTTCTTCATTTGTAGAGAAACTGTGACTGTGAATGCTTCTTGGAAGCTTTCTGAAATGTTAAGCACCATCAGTGTCAGTGTAGGGATTCTGTTGGTTTAAAAATTAAAGAATTGCAGCTGGTAGTTGTGCTCACAAACAGGTGTGTGGTCACTTCTACCACCTGGTGTATTTGGATCAAACCAGGTAAGAACAACTTTGAAGACAAGGTAGATCTCAAAGATTCCCTTGGTGAACCATCTGAGCACCAGGATTTAGACAGAGGGGCTTGTAGTGAACTGAGGATAAACATATGTGAGTCCCAGAAGCAGGGATAAATGGTGCTGGTAAAGGGGCTGCTCCTACCCAAGGAACCTGAGGATTTTCCGAGCAGCCCTCTTAACATGGGCGAAAGGGATTTTTGAAGAGAAGATGCTGAATCACCAGAGATGCTTTTGAGAAGCTACCAGACTAGCTTAGCCTGGGTGACTCCCTGATCCTTTGGTACATGAAGTGTTGTCTGCTTGGTAGCTACGAGATAATCGTAAAGCTTCTTTGGACTGCTGCACACACTGAGTGTCCAAGAGGCCTCCTTACACGTCATTTGGGAACTCTGGCAAGGTGATCAGGGTGTTTGTGTTCTAGCAAGGGCTGCTTAAAATCTCTTTTGCTGGCTGTTGGCTTTCAGAGTGGCTTTGATAGAAGATGTGAACCGCATGTCCCCCAACGCCTTGGCCATCGTGTTTGCTCCGTGCCTCTTGCGCTGTCCCGATACCTCTGACCCCTTGACCAGCATGAAGGACGTTTCAAAAACAACCACGTAAGTGTTGGCAGTCTGCTGAGAAGCAGTGTTTTGGAATGGGATGGAAGGTCAGTACCACTACCTGTGTTTGTTACAATTTTATTCATATCCAGCTGAGAATCAAGAGTTGTTCAGATCCAGCTCTGCCAGTACTGCCAATTTATACACCCCTCTCAGACCTTCCACCTGTCTCCATTTTACTAAGCATAAAGAAGGATGATCTATAAGTCTTAACTATCAGGTTTGTGTTTTACATGAAGATAATCTATTTTTGGGGGGTCTTGTACCCTAATCGTCTATTTTGCTGAGATACAAGGCATAATAAACAATATGATACAGAATTAAGCTGTCTCCTGCATTCTTAGAACCCCCTGATGATCTCTTCTGAATTGTTCTTTGAATTGAAGAAAGTTCTGTCCTTGACCCTCTCTGTTCTCCTCACCCTCCAGCAACTCTGGCTGTGAGAGCCCCTCACCATCCTCACTACATGGCTAACCTTGCCTCTGCCTCCAATGAAAACAGAGTTTGAAAAATGACAGCTTTTGTAACTTCTTACTGACCCCTGGGGCCATAGAGGTGCAGAAGGGCAGTTGCAGGCTCGTTGTGTCTCTGCCAGCCTCTGCCAGCACAGGGACAACAGGTAGAAGCAGCAGGAGCTGTTGGCAGCTTTGATAATGTCTGTCTGCTCACCACTGTGTACAGCCAGCATGGGAGGCTCTGGTGATGCCAGGAGGAGCATGTGCCATTACCTGTCACCATTACCTGTCCTGTTGTGCCTGCTGTGTTGGACTCTTCACCAGTTACTGTGTTCTGCTGTGAGGGGTGGGCTGGGATGCTGTGGTCACACTGCAGCCACGTGTGTGTGACAAACACCCCCAGGCCAGGAGCAGCATCCCATCCCACCATGGTTGTTTCACAACCTCCATGGTATGAGGCAGCTCAATAAGCTCTTACCTTCCTCACAGGTGTGTAGAGATGCTCATAAAGGAGCAGATAAGGAAGTACAAGGTAAAAATGGAAGAAATCAATCAGCTGGAAGTAGCAGAGAGCTTTGCTTTCCGACGGCTCTCCTTGCTTCGGCAGAACACGGTAAGTGTTATAATAAAACACCAGCTTCTTGGGGAGGGAGTGCTACTGACCCTGTTCTTACATGCAGTGAGTCAAAAATCAGTTGGGAAAAAACCCAAAGCTGTAGGTAGGAGCTAAACATACAGCTGCCTGAAGTTCTGATAAATGAAGGGTGCAGGGGTGGGAATCTGCTTTTGTACTGGTCAAAATCCATTCCCATGTAATTCTGTCAGTGGAACAAAGATTGAGTGTCTGACATGGCAAAAGAGTTCCTTCACTCCAGAGATGGCTGGTGTGCAAAAATGTGCTGCATTCTAGGAGGGAAAATACACTTACTCTTTGTTTTTGTTGTATTGATTAATACAAACCAAACTGTGTCTGATCAGAGGCTGCATATAGTGAATTTGGTCTTCATCTCTCTCTAGCTCTGGCCTATAAAACTTGGGTTCTCTTCCCCTTACGAGGGGAAGCTGGTATGTACAACTGCCTGGCTCCAGTGCATGGGTTTTTCTTATGGTACTCTTGCATGACTGAAATACTTACACGGGTTGTAACTCAGTCTTAAACACTCCTTTTGAAAATTAGGACTGCATGTACTGGTGCAACTTCCTCCCCAGACTGCATGCAGGGCTGCTGGCCTGTTCTGTTTTCACATGGTGTTTTGTGGACACTGCATGTAACTTACATTGGATGTAATAATATTACTCATTAAGTGACTACTAAAACTAAGCTGAGCCTGACAGATCAAAAATAGGTAACAAAATCCTGTAAATCAGGTGAATAGGAAATTCTTTTACTCTTTGAAACATATGTATGGACAACTAACAGCTCTTCATCAATTCCATCAGCCTCTCCTTTGACCTACTCATTTGTCTTCCCCGCTGAAACTTTCAGACAGGTGTAGCTGCTTATGACTGACAAGTGTTACACGTGAATCTGTCTTGCAGAGTAAAAGCTCTCAGGTCAAAGGAAATGACAGTGGCACCTCGGAGCTGGACTCGGTGCACGAAGAGGAGGATGTTTCTGAAGCCAACCGGGAGAAGGAGATTCTCATCGATCGCATACAGTCAATAAAAGAAGAAAAGTAAGTTCCCCTTTACCTGGTCAGACCATGCCCTTTGCACTTGGAGGTGACACAGGTAGTAAAGCAGGATACCTTTTGTCCAAAAGGATCTAACTGTTATGTAGGCCTTTATGAGGGGGAAAAGGAAACTACAAAGCATTAGGTGAGAGAAAATACCTTGAGCATTAATAGTTAATGACTACACGCTTTACCTCTGAACATGAGCTGCACAAAGGTGCTTGTGTCAGAGGTGCTGCAGCCTGTGTTTGATGCAGGGAGGACATCACTTACCGCTTACCTGAGCTCGACCAGCGAGGCTCTGACGAGGAAAACGTGGACTCGGAGACCTCTGCGAGCACAGAGAGCCTGCTGGAGGACAAACCAGGCCGGGTGGATACCGAAGGTCAGTATTAAGGTAGTAAGTGCTTTTTTTTATTCTACATCTTTCACTGCATACAGCCAGGTGACCAAACATTATCTGGTCGCAGTGGCTCGTACCAAGTTACATTTTAGGCCTGCTATCAGTCTCTAAGTATCTTCTTTCTTTAAAGCAATTATTGGATTACACTGCCGTGCTCAGAGCTCCAGCGTGCCTGCCAAAGACATTTGCAAAGTGCCTTCTCTCCCGCAAGCCTCTTCAAATTCTTACTCTGCATCCCTGGCTTCAAGGCGCAGATACTCCTTAACACTGTCCAAGATTAAAGTGCCCCGTCGAACTCCAGTGATGCCAACAGCAAACATCAAACTTCCTCCGGGGATGTTCAAATGCACAGACTCCCAGGACAAGGTTTTTGCTAAGGAAGAGTGTCCGATGGTGCAGCGGAGGGAGCAGCCAGCGAGGCGGACTGACAGCATCCACTCGGTGTACATTGCACAAGGGTCTGCACTGGCCCACGCTCAGGAACTCGGGGATGAATACGAACCCACAGCAAAACTCAAACGCAGGTTCTCAGACCCTTACTCTCACATTCCCTGTGTGGAGAAGTGAAATCCTTCAGCTCTCTGGACTCGAAGTTGACCACAGCTTTGGCTTTAACCCTTTGAAGGCTGTTAACTTGATCATTGTCTCTTAAATGATCACAGGAAAGGCAGCCTAGAAATGGACAGTACTGTAAGGGTTAAGCAAGGCTGTTTAAAGCAAATATTCTCCACTTTAACTTAAAACCTTGCAAAGAAAGTAAAGCATAAATGAATGAATAAAATCATGAATTGAGTGTACAGGAAACAACCCCCCCCATTCCGCTGCTGTGCCTTTTCCATTTGCTTTACAATGGACTCTTACAGGACCGAACAATGAGTTTAGGTCAATGTGTGTTGCCTTAATGTTTTGTATGGTTTTATGACAATTTTCTCTATGGTTTACAAAACTGTTAATATTGAATAGCCTCGATTGAGACCATGTATAAAACGTTTATTAAAACATTGCACTTTTAAAAAATACCTGTGCTAGTTTATCGATATCTGTCTAACAAGCAGTTCATTCCGAAGGAAGCCTTTCCCCGGGCTGCTGTTTTTATGAAGTACTGATACGGGCCCGCGGTGTCGCCGGGCAGGATTTCGGCGCTCCTGGGCCGAGGCGGAGCTCCCGTGCTGGGTGTGCGGAGCAGCGGCCCCTGCGAGCCGGACACACCTGAGGGCGGCTGCGCTCCCAGCGGTGCCCGGCCCCGCAGGTCGGGGCGAGGGAGGAGCTCAGCTCGGCCACAGCGCTGCCCGTGTGCGGCCCTTCGCTTCGGCGAGGCTTGCAGGAGGGTTTTTTGGGGTTTTTTTTAAATAAACCGGGGCGGTCTCGGCCCGCCCGGCGCTCCCCTCCCCGCGCCCCGCCCCAAGATGGCGCGCGGCGCTGAGGCGACTTCCGGTGCGGCCATGGCCGCGACGCGGCGGGAGCTGAACTTGGTGCGGCTGCTGAGCCGGTGCGAGGCGCTGGCGGCGGAGCGGCGGGACCCCGAGGAGTGGCGGCTGGAGAAGGTGAGGCCGCCGTGCCCCCGCCGCTCCTCTGGCCCGCAGCACCGCGTCCGGCCCCTCAGGAACCGAGACAGGAGCGCTGTGGTGCGAAACACGCGGCCTTTGCCAGGCCGGGTGTTTCTCCTTAATGCCGTCGCTTAAAGTGTTGTTTTTGCCCTCAGTATGTGGCTGCTCTGGAGGACATGCTCCGGGAGCTGAAGAAGCAGTCCAGGTGAGCGCTCTGAGCCCCTGGGTGCCCCTCGTGGGTTTGTGCCTCAGGGAAAACGCCTTCAGGGTGTGCCAGGGAGGTTTAGGTTGGATACCAGGAAAAATTCTTTCAGTGAAGGTGGTAAAACATTGGAACGAGCTGCCCAGGGAAGCGGTGGAGTCACCATCCCTGGAAGTGTTCAAAGGAGAGCAGACGTGGCACTTTGTAATATGGTTTAGTGGGAATGGGGGGATCCAGTCGAAGGTTGGATTTGGTGATCTTGGAGGTTTTTACAACATTAATGACACACTGATTCGATAATCTTCCTTACCTGTAAGTCAGCCATAGTCCACAAACACCACAGCAGTGTGTGCTTCCCTGTGGAAATACCTGTGCCCTGATCCCTCCCTGCCTTGGAAAAGGTGATTTGCAGAGGGTTGCAAGTGTATTCCCTACCTGAGGCAATTTCTGCTTCTTTGAAGAACCATGTGGAGTTTTTTAAGGAATCTATTTGAAAACAGAACAGTACAAAATGCTGATAACTTTTGGCCTTCATCTTATTGTCTTTCAATTCCAATAGCAAGCCAGCCCCAGAACTGATGAATGAGTACTCTCGCAAAGTAGACTTCCTAAAGGGACTCCTTGAAGCTGAAAAATTGGTAAGACCTACTAGTTCAGCTTGAAAAAACTCCACTATTCTGTGTTTATATTCACCTGTTGCCTGGTTCCTATGCTTACTTTTATCTTGCATCTCAAAATAACAGTTGTTAGAATCTCACTAGGCAGTCCTTGTGAAAGCCTGAATAAATACATTGGATCCATGTTTTGTTAAAAGGAGGTAGTGTATGAAATTTTTTTCCAAAAGCAAAGTATATATACCTTGCCTACATCCTTCTCACTCCTTTGCTGTGAGATGCAAGGGCAGGTACTGTCCCTCAGGCCTGACACCTCTCTGGGGTGGTGCCAGGTGCACCTGGAGAGCTGTGAAATGGCTTTTAGCCCGTGAGCTGCAGGCAGTGCTGCTGTTCGGGCTGACTTCCCTGTTGGGAGGCAGCTGTGGGATTGCACCCCCCTGCTCGTGGGTCACACCCCAGGTGCCCCACGCTGCAGAGTGTCCTATCCATGACTGTTCCCTGCTGCTCCCCACTCCCAGTCCTCCTCGACAGAAAAGGCTCTGGCCAACCAGTTGCTGGCCCCTGGGCGCACCCCGACGACGGCCAAGGAGAGGACGCCGGCCACCCAAACCGTGCACCTGCAGACCAAGGCACGCTGCACGGGCCAGATGAGGAGCGAGCTGCTTGGCACGGTATGTTCAGTGCTGCTGCTTTACAGACTGTCCTGGCTGTGTTCAGCTGCCTCGGGAGGCTGTGTCGCAGAAGTGTCCCAGGCTGGGTGGGCAGTCACCTCTTTGTCTCTAAATCCTGGGCACGGGCACTCTGCCAGGCCTGTGGGGCTGTCCTTTATCACTGACCCATTGTAATCTGCAGTTTTGGTTTTCTTTTCCTCCCAGGACCCCCTGGCTACTGATGGTAAGTTTGATCTGTTGTTTCCTCTTAACTGTAGTCAACCTGAGTCTTACAGGGAGGGGAAGAAGGAGGTCAGGTGTTCAAGGTTTCCCGAAGTGTACTTTTAATTTAGTGCCTCACTTCTTTTCAAGACAACAGATTTTAAAAACAAGCTAAACCAAAAACCCTGACAGATGAAAGCAGAAGCGTTGTTGTCAATGGTGGCAGGGACTTGCAGGAAGCTCTTTTTGTAGCATTCATGCAGAAACAGACATTCTAATTACAGAATTAGCAAGGGCAATTTATTGTTGCTCCTGTTCCCTTCTGCTCTGAGCAAACCATGTGACCCTGGGTGCTTTGAGTAGGTGTTGTTCAGTTCCTCTGGAATACACAGCCATGTTATTCACGTAGGGAACTGGGAGGAATTAATTTGAGGTTTCCATGGCTACTGTTAGAGCAGCTGGAGCTGGGCCAATCTAACGTGTCCTGAAAGAACACCGAGGCACAGGGCTGAAACCCTGCCCTCAGGGATGTGATTCAGCTGGGGTTTTTCCCCTGTTTTGATGTTGCATGTCCTCTTTCCCTGCTGAAAGCAGGTAGGCATTTGACACCTATATTCATTAGGACAGAGGCTAAGTAGGATTTGGATATCCTAAAATCCCTTACAGGAGACTTGTTCTTTCAGCCTGTGATTGCAAGGGAATCTATAACATGCTAAACACTTTTTATTTTTCCAGATTCTGAGGAGTTGAATATAAGGAAGCGAAAGTAAGTCAGAATTTCTCATTCCAGCACTCAATGTTTTGGGAACTGTTTTCCCAATGACCTTTAAATCCCAGATATGCTTTAAATTGGGTGAAGTGTCTGCTCATAGAATCCAAAATATATTGGCTTCAGCTGACTCAGTGGGCCTTGTTGTCTTGTAAAGATGTAAAACCTGGGGAAAACTTGTGAGATTGACCCACGAGGAAGTGCAAATCCCGTTTTTTCCCTTGTGCTCTTGCAGAGGCCCCACGTCAGAGGAGAAGCAGTCAGCAGTGGAGCTGGATGCTGTGCTGCAGCACCACCAGGACATGCAGGAGAAACTGGCTGAGGAAATGCTCAGCTTGGCTCGCAGCCTCAAAAACAACACTCTGGCTGCCCAGAACGTGATCAAACAGGACAACCAGGTAGCACATCCTGAGCTGTGGCCACTCGGTTTTGCAACCCATAAGGTTCAAGTGCTGATGTGTGAAATCCTGTAGCTCGATTCCTGGTGGGATTGGAGTGGGGAGACTGGGGCAACACCTGGCTGTAGTTGAACCTTCTCTCTCTTGGAGGAAGCTGCCAGACCTGGCAGCTGTGAGGCTGACACTGTTTGCTCTCCTTGCTCCACAGACACTGTCACACTCCCTCAGGATGGCAGACCAGAACTTCGAGAAGCTCAAGGACGAGTCCGACCGCCTGGAACAGCACGCCAAGAAATCTGTCAACTGGCTGCTGTGGATAATGCTAATTGTAGTTTGTTTTATATTCATCAGCATGATTCTCTTCATCAGGATTTTCCCCAAACTGAAATGATTCTGTTTCATTTTATTTAAAGCTGCCTGCAGTGCAGTGGGAAGGCTGAGCTGGTGTGAGAACTGTCACAGTCAATGTCAGTAAAGAGGCTGTCCAAGGCCTACCTGTGCAAGCAGTGGAGTGTTTCCTGAGGAAGGCTTTCCACATTTGGATAGTTGTTTACTTGGTGGCTGTTGTTGCCTCTCGAGGAGAGAGCTGAGGGAACTGTGAGAATTTACACTGAGCTGCTAACAAGCTCTTAAGTGGATAAATACACTCATTTTTAATGTGGTTGTTACAAGTGTTATGACTCTTAAAAGGCATTTAGTCAATACAAATTTAAATAACAGTTGAAGTCTTACACTCTTTCCTGTCTTCACAGCTTTTCTGTACTTACCTAGGAGCTTGCTGCCAACAGGATATTTAATTTCAGTTCTGTACATACACAGCTGCTGGTGTAGGAGGAGAATTCTGCTGTTCAGGTGCTTGCTTGGCTCAGATTCAGAGTATCAACAGGTAAAACTCTTCTCAGGCTCACCTTTTGCCCAGATGGGTATTTGGGACTTCGGACTTTACCATCTTCTCCAGTTTAGACTTACTACAGGACTGGAGTTGCTTTCTGTGCAGCGTTTGCTTCCCTTTTGTGCGTGCAAATGTTCTCACTTGTCATCGTTGTGTTGATGCGGTTGCGTGAAGGAAACTCCGTGACCCTGCCACCTTCAAACTGTACACACAGTGCTGCAGGTGGCACAGACCTCACCTGTGCAAACATGCTTGCACTGGAAGATGAGGGCAAAGGAAGGTGGTGTCTTCAAGATGGAAATAATAATTTAAAAATACTCAGCCTTTCTTTTTGAGGCTTTTTGAATTATTCCTGTTAAGCGTTGTCTTAAGCGTTCCCTAAAATAAACAGAGGAAGAAATAAACTCATATTTTTAAAACAGTGTTGCTTCTAGAAAAACTTGGAGACTGCTAAGTAAAGTGGGGTTTGTGTTTGTGTTTGTGCCTGAGAGTCTCTGTAGGTGCTTGTGATAAGCTGAAGGCAAACCCTTCTGCATCCCTGCTGGTCAGTGATCAGGTGTGTCCCATGGAGGAGGTGAGGGGCAGCAGGTGACCCTGGCTGTGCTTTGGCCTGGAACCAAACCATGGGGTGTTCCAGGCTGATCCCAACAGCCCCAGGACAGGGCACGGTGGGGAAGAGCTGTTAGTCACAGTTGGGTTCTGAGGAACATCCAGCCTTGCTTTGAACACATCCCAAAGCACCAGGCTCTGTGTCAGAGCTGTGCTCTCTTCTGTACAAACCCATCTCTAGTAATGAAGACAGTTAACATTTTTTACACAAGGTATTTCTGTTCATTTAACATGATGTTTGCAATGTAGTATGTAAACATGTTAAATGAACTCACTTATGGATTATCAAATGAATAATTATATTATGAGGTACAGCTTCTAATTCCAGCTACTCAGATATCTGTGATATACTCCTGTTTTAGTTAGTTTAGTTCCTTGTTTAGTTCCTGTCGTAGTTTGGAAAAGATGAGTTTTTTCTGAACTTCAGTGGTCAAACCAATGAGTGCTCAGGTTTAAAGACTGGCACCTGGTGTGGCCACTGAGGACAAGGATCCGCCTCTGAGAACACAAGGGGTTAAAAGCAGAGGGCTCCCCGGAAAGCTCTCTCTTGGTTCCGGTCCCTGAGGACGGAGGGATCTCCCCTGCCCAGCGGCTGGCTGGGCGGGGCAGGGGAAGCCATGCGGCCTGGGTGAGGTAGGGCCGGAACCTCGGGCACAGAGGGGGAGAGGAAAATCCTGTAGGATGGAAGGGTGGCAGACAGCCTTCTTTTCCCTTTCCCCCCCCCCCCCCTTCCCCCGGAGAGAGAGAGACTGAGAAAAACTGGGTCTGTGATCTTCGTCACCTTGAAATTTGATATCAACAACTAGACAGCACGGCCGAAGGAGTATGGGGGGGTGGCGCGAAAAGAGTGCCCAGCAGCAAAAATACCGTGAGAGTTCTGGGAAAACAAAGCCCAAGATTTTAACTCTTTTTGTAAATGATGGAAACTTTATAAATGCTAATCCTCTTGAATTTGAAGAAGACAGATAGAAAGAACTGAGCAAAGATGATGAAAGTTTGTGTAAGTAGAAGATTGTCAGAGAACGCTGAAAAGAATCCTAGGTGGGAGGAGATGATGGAGTGGCTTTGGCTGGACTCTTTTGTATAACCATGGACGGACTCATTTTTTTTCCCTATAACATAGAAGCTGTATCTGGGGAGAGGCATTGGCTTGGAGCCAAGAGTGGACAGTAGTGTGAACAGAGATGAGAGGAAGAGCTCTGTTCTCAAGGCCCCTCGGCCCCAGGGGGTAATATTGGGGGGGACTAGTGTCCCAAACTTGAAAAGCTGTCGTTTCTTGGAACTAACCAAAGCATCTTTAAAGAGAGAAACCCTAGAAGCAGCTCTGGTCCATGCACAGTGGTGAGAGCACTGGACATGGAGGAAGAGGCCACGATGTGGTGCAAGAAGGACTCCTATCTCTCCTCAACGAGCTGAGTACTGATTATCGGAAGGGTGGTAATAGACTGAAGATTAATTATCTAAAAGGTGGTAACGTGATGGGGAATTTTCAGTTTGTTTTGTTAAGTTGAAACTGGTGGGGGGGGGGGAGGAAGAGTGTTTTTTTTTAAAGTTTCCATGTTCTTCTGTATGTGTCTTCTTTGCCTATTATAAGTAATAAAGTTTTTTTCCTTTTGCTTTCTAAATTAGACACTGTTTTGCTCTGTTTTTGGTCACATCTCACAAGAGATACCAAGGACAGTATATCGTTATAGGGGCACTGGCCTTGTGCCAACGTCAAACCTTTGACAGTTCCTTAACTCCTTTAGTTAGTTTAGTTTTACAAGTTTAGTTCCTTGAATTTAGAGAAATTTATAATTGCAGCAATCAATTTATGGACATTTCTGTATTTCCAGTTGTTTTCCTTCATCTGTATGTAACGTTTGACATTTCACTGCGCTCCATTAGTCAATGCTGTGTCACCAAATTATTTTTCAATTCTAATTGTTCACTACTTTCCCTGCAGGCATTTCAATGCCAGACTCTTCTCTTAGAGGCTGAATGTGGTGCTGGAATGGTTTTTGTGTGTGAGATTTTGGGATGCAACATTAATGCTTCGTCATCCATTACACTGTCCTCTTTATTACTTGAAAGAAATTGCTTTTTCCTAGCTTGCAAAAGATTTGGTGCATCATTGCAGACAAGTTTAAAACTGAGTTTTGCTATCAGCAAAATGGGTTGCCTGTAACTTTTTGGCACTTATAAATCAGGAAATTTTTGATTGGAAAGACTTGAAAGGGAGCTGCTAGTGATAGCTTGTCTCCAAGAAAACATGCAGCTCTCCAAGTCACAGATACTGATTTACGAAGAAGCCTGCATGGAGTGAGTTCAAAAACCACTTAAGTTCTGACCATTGACATTTCATGGGTGTTTGTTATTTTGAATGAACAGCCAGGAGTGAACGCTGTAACACTTTTTGTTATCTCCAGCAGCCGTTGAGCACTGAGCCTCTGCTTCCTGGGGCTTCTCTCCCAGGTGGAAGAATGTTCTTCCCCCAACCCAACGGACCCACTGCCTCAGCAACCCCTGCACACAAAGGCTGGGTTGTTGTCTTTGCTTTTCTGGAGTTCATTTAGCAATTGGAGTCATTCAACACCACTTTGAAGATGGGAGCTGGTGCTATTTAGAATAAACAATGACTCAGGGCTTTGTGACATATCCCAGATGAATGACAGTTTTTATTTTTGACTGACCTGTGGGGGGTGGTGGATGCTCTGCTGCTCCAGCCCTCAGCTCCATTTTGTGGCACAGGGCTCTGTGCAGCTCTCCACAGAACAATATGTGGAGAATATGTATAGAAATGGCCTTCAGTGAGAGTTGCTTAACTTTCCCAAAAGCTTGGGAAATCCAGATGGGGAGATGTTTATCAGCCACAGGGCTGGGCCTTGCTTGGCTTCTTGGCAGACTACCTGCTTTGAGACAGCAAGGAAAATTAAACCAAAACCCTTTTGGAGGCTTGGGTCATGTCAGGCCAGTAGACACAGCCGTTCAGAGTCTGGCAGCAGCAGTGACTCTGGGTCAGTGTAAGCTTTTCTGGCAAACCCCCTTGGTGGCAGAGGCTCCGTGTGTTCCAGTGCTGTGTTTGCAGTGTCCAGGCACAGCCAGGTGGGATGTGCTGGAAGGATCGTTCACAGGCTGTTGGTGAGGCTGCAGGAATGGCAGGAGCAGAACACTGCATACAATGGCTCCTGTGGCTGGGCAGTCCTGGTTTTGGGCACGTGTTCCCTTGAGTTTTCTTTCACTTTGTGCATCAGACTTGAGGGGCCGTGAGCAGCTTCCCCAAACTGGCAGCTGTTCTGCAAAAAGGGAATGTCCTGTAGAGTGAAGGGAGTGGGCAGAGCAGGGTTCTGCTCCCAGCAGTTCCCCTGTGACACAATTGCCACCTCCCTTCTCACTGTCTGCTGTAAACCTGCCATGAAACCTCAGAATTGAGTCTTAGGACTTATAGTTGTGATTTAGTTTCTTCTATGAAAGAAATCCTTCTCTGTGAGGGTGGGGAGGCCCTGGCACAGGCTGCCCAGAGAAGCTGTGGCTGCCCCCTTGCTGGAAATGTTCCAGGCCAGGCTGGATGGGGCGTGGAGCAACCTGGGATAGTGGAAGGTGTCCCTGTTCATGGCAGAGGATGGGATGAGATGGGACGATGGGATGGGATTTTAAGATCCTTCCAACCCCAACCATTTGGTGATTCTGTGAATCATAAAAACCGTAATGACAGTGCTAGAGCAGCTTGGAGCAGATACTCAAACGCTGCAGTGTGCAGCAGAATTCCCGATGTAATTCCCAAGTCCCAGGGCCTGGCACGGGGCTGGCTGGCAGCTCCTGTCCTGACCTGCCCCACTGCTGGGAATCCGTGTGCACTCGCCGTGTGTCCCACTGAACGGGAGTGACATTAAACCCCACCGGCACTAAATCAGTGCCACCTGTCACATGATGCCACCGTGACATTTCTGGCATGAGCGCTCCCGCTAATGGGAGCTGGAAGTGGGAAGCAGCAGCAGTTAGTGAATAATGGATCAGATACGCCTGATTTGTAACATTTACAGAGGGAGGGCGTGTCTCCCAGCGACAGAACAAACCGGTTATCAAACGGGAACTGGGAGTTCTGGCTCGTCCAAAACGCAAACCCTCAGCAGTGCCGAGCAGAGCCGGGGTTTGTGAACCCCTGGTGCTGCCCAGGGCGCTCCCTCCGAATGAGACTCAGGATCAACAAAAACAGGCATTAGTGTCAGGAAACAACCAAAGGAGGGGCTGGGGTGAGCTGCGGCTCGGCACTGGGGTAGCCGGTGGCTGTGCTGGGGGCAGAGTGGCTGATGGAGAGCAGGGAGCTGGCAGCAGGTTGTGCAAAACACACCTGGGGCTGCCTGAGGTGAGCAGCAGAAGCTGTAGGGAAGAATGGAGGGTGAGGAGGCTCAGGGGGATGAGGCCACATCTGTCTGGCTATCTCACATCTGGGCACTGCTACCAGACCCAGGCTGGGAATGCTGACAGTACTTTGGTTTTTTCCAGCTGAAAACTTTGATGCTGAATTAGAACAAAACCATTCTGACAAGGAATTAAAAGTAAATTGGATATTGCATCTGCCTCTGTGACACACAAAAATCAAAACTGCACAAAATCAGAAAGTGGACAAAAAAAGGCTGAAATGAGGCAGTGCTGCAGCTGGCCATGAAGAACTGGGATTTTCATCCTTCATCTCCGGAGTCTTTGACCTGCATGTAGCAGAGATGCCCTCTGCCATTTCCACCCTGGTCAAAATTTCTATTTGCTCATGTAACCATAGAATTCTCCAGAAGGATCTGACAGTGTTTCCTGTTCCAACAGTAAAAAGTGAGACTTCTGTCTTTAGCACATAAAGTGACCGGATCTCCATCCTCTGAGCCTTCTCCCTGAGAAAAGTCACTTATCGGATTTGGTGTGGACGGAAGGAAGGGTAAGAAAGGAACTCTGTCAATCCATGACGTGAAATATTTTATATTAAGAGATTTGGCAAAGGGTTTTCTGTGACTCTAAACAGGATGAGATAATTTTCCAAGGTCAGCTCTCCTGTACTCTCAGCTTTAGATTTAGTCACTGAGAAGCCAATCCCGTAAACCTTTGCAGCAACATCCTGCCAGTGATGCAGAGACTTGGCTGTTGTTGACTTCAACAGCAGCTCTGCTGCATCTTCAAAGGGCAGGAGGCTGCATAACGTGCAAATTGCCTGGTGAGAAATGTGTGAGCAGGAAAGAGTGCCTAGCAAATCAATAAAAACAGCAGTCTGAGCTATGGGGTAACTCTTCACCCAGGCAGTGACAACTTGCTGTTAAGAGAAGGCCATGGTGAACTGGTGGAGCAGAAAGGGAATTCTGACCTCAGCTCAGCCTCCAGGCTGCTGTGTGGCTTTGGCTCCTGAACTGGTTTTCAAGCAGTTTAGTTCTTAAAACAGAATTGGTACCAATGAACCTTCTTGGTGAGTCAGCAGCTCCAAAGCTCCTTTTGGGCACAAAGTTTGTGTTCCTTGACTATTCCCAGGCTGGTTAATTAGTGAGGAACTTTAATTTGTGTGGCTAAAGACACACAGCCTAAACCCCCCCCCATGTGTTCCAGTGTATAGAGAAAAAGATGTGTTTGGTTTTCAAGGTGTGAAGCTTTCAGTAAGCTCCATGTGATGGTGGTTGGGAGCTGAGCTGGGTTCCCTCTCCACAGGCACTTGTGACAGTACAAGGATGTCAGTACTGCAGCATTTGAGCTGCTTCACAAAGTCATTGTCCCTGTGTGTGCAAACGTGGTTCCTGCCCCAGAGATGGGCTTCCAAAGACTTCGGAGCAGCATTGATCTGGAGGAGGGATCTGTTGGGAAGTTGGTACTCTTAGGTTGGTTTGATGTGGAGGCATCTTTAGGAGAGAGCAGGAGACTTTAGACAAGGGGTGGAGGGACAGGACCCAGGGAATGGCTCCCACTGCCAGAGGGCAGGGCTGGGTGGGATATTGTGTTGTGATGTGTTTGTTTTAATTTCCTAGTTTTTTATTTACAGTTCAATTGTTAATGGCTCATTCCAATGTGCCCCTATGTTTTTCCCAAGTTAGTCTATCCCTACTGTTGTGCCCACCCTTGAAATTTCCTAAAATGGGAAACCCTGCCCTATGTTCAGCTCCTTCCCTGTCAGGCAGTGTTTCCCTGCCCAGCTCCTTCCCATCCATCACAGTGGTCCCATCCCCTGTTCCAGACCCTTCCCTGTCAATCCTCCCTCCAGCCTATCCCCTTGGGGTGTCCCCCAAACCTCGACGCCCCATTGGCCCACGTGTCCCCAGTCCTCCCTCATTAGTTCAGGATGTTGTCATTCCCACCTTGTACCCCTCCCCTCTCCCTACCTTATTGGTTGTAAGTTTGTGTCTCCCTGGGATCCTCCCCCTATAAAGCCCCCTGCACACCCCAATTCTGGGTCCTTTCGTCCCTGACCCTCTCTGGGGAAGTAAGCTTTTGGAAATCATAGGAAGGACCCCTCTCTGGTTTTTGCCCTAATCCTTGACGCCTTTCCTACCTTGGTGCTGCAGAGAGCAGTCTTGCTGCCAGGGGATCCAGCAGCCACTGCCTTATCTCTACCTGGGTCTATTCCAGACCAGGAGAGACCACTGTGGGCACAGTCCAAGACCAGGGCTAGCTGGGGAACCCTCTCGAGCACTGTGTCAATATTGGGCAGGAATTGTTGGCTGTGAGGGTGGGCAGGGGCTGGCCCAGGGTGCCCAGAGCAGCTGTGGCTGCCCCTGGATCCCTGGCAGTGCCCAAGGCCAGGCTGGACAGGGCTGGGAGCACCCTTGGGCATTGGAAGGTGTCCCTGCCCATAGCAGGGGTGGGCTGGGATGGTCTCTAAGGCCCCTTCCAACCCTAGCCATTCCATGATTTAAGTAAGGAATGGATCAAACCAAAACAAATAGGTCTTTGTAGGGTCAAACAGATGGATACACACTATTGCAAGTCTGTTCATATTTTCGTAGGAGCATTCACATCTGAACCCCCATGGTCTGTGATTGTCACAGTTCATAGCAGACACTTATCTCTGCTTATTTCCAAACCATTTTAACTAAACCATAAAACATCTGTAGTGGAGAGAAAGAAATGCGACTGTTACCAATATTTAATATATCGAACTAGTGATTTTAGTACTGTGGGAACCAGGACATGCTTCTGACTGTCCTGGCAAGATTTATAAGTCACAAGAATTTAGATAGAATGATAATTAGCATGTCACAGGGTGAAAAAGTAGAATTTGGGGATTCTAGAATGTGAGATCAGGGGACAAAGATGGAGGAAATGGGGTGTGTCCCTGAGCTTCTTCTTCGTCCTCTTGTTCTCCATCTTCTGTGGTGGTGTGGCACATTTGGGTTGGTTTAGAACAAAAGTGCACTGTACAACATAGTGGATAGATATTGGAGAATTGTTATAAATAAAGCATCAGTAATTTTCAGTATAAAAGATAGTGCTGTCCCAAGGGTGGAGAGACAACAGGGAGACAACGCGGACTGAGAACGGGGGGAGAGAGCACTGGCCTGCAGAGCAGACCATGGCAGGCCAGGTAATGAACATGAGATAACAAAGAATAAACAAATTCCTGAACACGAGAAAACAGACGACTCGACCTCTTCTTCAGATGCAGGGCTGGGGGAAAACAGAAAGGCTTCACAGAGACAGAGACAAGTTAAGTCAGGTGAAAGCCAAGCTCACAGAGCTCTCAGAAACCCCAGGAAGGCCCAGACAAGAAAAACAAAACAGCAGAAAAGAAAACATGTATTTTTATATTTTTAAAAAACCTAACAAGTACCTTCTTGAATCAGGAATTAAAGAAGAGCCTGCATTGCAGCTATTAGAAAAAAAAAAAAAAGAGTAAGCAGGTGTTGGCTTAGTTTCTAAGCGCCCACATTGCTCCTGTTGGTTTATCTGATTGCAAACCAAGTGCACTGTAGCGTGATGAATATGTAGCAGTGAATGTATGGGAAAGATGCTGGAAAGGTTGCACCCTGATGTTCTTAATCAGTAATTAGAAACTAAAAATAGTATTTTAAGGAAAGATAATAAATCTGTAGCCTTTAATCCTCATGTGCCAATGTGTAAGCTGATATCCTTATTACATGAAAGGCAATGAGAACATAAACGAGTAAGCAAAAGCAGGTTGCAGTTACAGTCACAGTATAAATTCCACACAGCCCGAGCTGTCCAGGTGATGTTTGGCTCTGTCTGTTTTATGCAAAGTCTACAGTCATAAAGCAGGTTAATTTGCAAGCAGAGAACGCATACTTTTGTTGTTTATTTCCATTCCTTAACTGCCCTTACTTCCTGAAGCAGTCCAGAATGAGTGGGGTTCCAAGTCTCTCTGCACTTGTCAGCTTGAGGCAGCAGCATGGATTTGGGAAAAAAGGACAGAAACGGGGGAAATGCCTTCCCCTGACTGTGGTTCCAATGGGCTGAATCAACAGCTCCTGTGCTGTGCAGACACATCTGCTGTGCTGATGACAGAGAAAGCATCCCCACTTAAGCAGAGCCTTTCATCTCAGCATTTAAATAGTCTGCAAATGCCAAGATGTAGTTATTGTTGCACAGGTACCATCCCAGCTAATCCTGCTTATGCTGGTCGAATCAGGCTGCCGGCCTTACCCTGTCCAACAGGGAAACCTCAAATAACATCAGGGGCTGAATCACCCCAGCAGAGCCCTGATTTCACTGACCAGCCCTCCTCTCATTCACACTGCAGTGATTCTTTACCTGGAAAAGCATTGCAAAGGATTTTAGGGTAAACTCAGAGTGCAACTCAGTGTCCAGACAAAGGGACTGAGGCACGGTGACCTGCTGGTCACCACTGGCCTGCCCAGGGGCCCTTAATGTCATGCAGAAGTGAGAGATCTATTGTAAGCTAAAGATGGTGGGATAAAAATTTTAAAGAATGTCTATTTGCTGAACATTTTCGAATTAAAAAAGGCTTTATTCCAGCAGTTTGTAACTCATTTGTCTTGCAGAAATGGCTGAAAGCAAAAGCCAGATAAAATTACTGGAAGTTGCCAGGAAACGTACTGTCATGGCTTAGCGCGAGTGCAGCGCAGAGATGATTAAAAAAGGCACCAAATGGTGAATCCCACTGGAAAAAGAACCAGAATATGCAATGGCTCTTTGGGTTCTGTGATACTGAAAGCAGTGGCAGTGGTAGACGGTATCCTCATCCCAAGCTCTGTCCAGCTCTGTGGCAATTCATGCTTTCCGACAGGAGGAGGACAGACACAGACACAGCCAGGGCAGCAGCCCCTCTCTCAGCCTGGGCTGGCAGCACTGGGGACAGTGAGACAGAATCCCAGAATGGTTTGGGTCGGAAGGGCCCTTGGGGAACCATCTCATTCCACCGCCTGCCACGGACAGGGACACCTGCCACTGTCCCAGGGCGCTCCAAGCCCCGGGGATCCTTGGACATTGCCAGGGATCCACATCCAGGGCCTCCCCACCCTCACAGTAAAAATCTTTTCCCTAATCTCTAACCTAACCCTACTCTCCTTCCATTTGAACCCACAGCGAGGTGAAGCTGCTCAACTCCTGCGTTTTACTCGCTGAACGCTACCGAGGCCACAGCGGCTCCTCGGGCAGCGCCAGCAGGGCTCACAGGCGGCCTGGATGGGTGGGTGGGGGGACGGATAGAAGGATGGACGGACCGGTAGACGGTTGGACGGCTGGGTGGATGGATGGATGGCTGGGCGGCCGATGGGTGCCGCCGCCGCCGCTGCTCCTCCCCCGGCCCGTCCCGTCCCGTGCCCGCGCTCCGCGCCGCCTCTTGCGGCCGCCCCGCTCGGCTCCAGCTGACGGGGGCAGCCCCTTGTTTACTGGCCGGGGCGCCGCCGCCAGCCCGGCCTGCGCTGCAAGGGGCCACCGGGCCGGGGCCGACACCGCGGGCAGGGAGGGGCCCGGCGCTATAAAGGGGCTCCGCGGGGGCTCCGGCGGCGATGCTCGGCCGGGCCCGGCCCCCGCGCCCGCCCCGCGGGCTCTGATTCGCGCCGGGCGGCGGCGGCCGCGGCAGCGGCGCGGGATGGGACCGAGAGCGGCGGTGGCGGCGGCGGCGCTGGCCGTGGCCGTGGTGCTGGGAGCCTGGTGCGGCCGCGGCCGCGGCGAGAGTGAGTCGGGGCCCGGCCGGGAGGGTTGGCGGCGGCGGCGGCGTTGGCGTTGCGGGCCCGGCCCCGCCGTGCCCTTTGTACCTGCGCGGGGCCCGCGGGCAGCGCGGCCGCGGCCCGGAGCGCTCCCGGGTCACCTTCACCCCCGGCCCGGGGCCGGTGGCGAGGGCCCGGCGGCGGCCGAGATTGGAGCGGGCACAGGCGCGGCGGGGGCAGCGGCCGCCCCGGAGCGCTCGGCAGCGCGTCCCGGCCCGCCGGGCCCCGCGGGCGGGCGCTGGGCCGGGGTCAGCGGGGGCCGCGCCCGGGGCAGGCGCGGGGACGGGCACGGGCCCCTCTCCGGGGCCGCTCTCCGGGTCCTTCCGTGGGCGCTTCCCCCGTCCCTTCCCTCGTCCCTTCCCCGGTTCCTCCCCGGGCCCTGCCAGGGTGCCTTTCTCGGTCCCCTCTCCGGCCCCTTCCCTGCGTTCCCTCCCCTGATCCACTCCCCGGTCCCTTCCCCGATTCTTTCCCGTGTTCCTTTCCCGGGTCCCTTCCTGGCTGCCCTCCCCGGGTCCCTTCTCTGATCGCTTCGCCGTCCCCTCCCCAGCCCTGTGCCCCCGCCGCTCCTCGGCTGCCTCAGAACCGGCTCCGGTTTCAGGAGGGTTTAGTGTGGCCAGACGCGGAGGTTTTGTCTTTAACCACTTTTAGGTAGTGTGCCAAATCCACAGGTATTAAGACGGGAGAGCTCCGGGGGGAGGCTCCGTGTGTACACAGGGGCTTGTAAAATACAAGACAGGGGTATAAAGATGTTGTGTTGGAGGTCACAAGCTTGTTAAACCCACGGCTCGAGGTTAAGCCTTACGAGCTGTTTTGATGGGTTACGTTAAATAAACTTGCTCAGGAAATCCTTTTAATGAGTGGTTCTTTAATTTTGGGCGATTCTTACAAATTTTTTTGACAAAAGGAAAATATTTATTTAAAGGCAGCTGACTGGATCCGTGGGTCATGTCTCCCATGGACAAGCTGTCTCTTGGCTTTCCCGTCAGAAAAAGCAAGAGCGAGAGAATCAGTTCAAGTACAGACAGTACAGTGATGGACATTGTTGGGATATGCATGGGATTCAGGGAATAAAGCAGGATGTTCCTGTAAGACAGCCTATTTTTCCAGCAATAGGACATGTCAGATATTTCAAAAATAACCCAGTTTCTTCCCTCATACATATTTTTACTTTTGAAACCTTACAAGAGGCTGGTGACACTGTGCTACCTAGGGAGGGTCAGTCCCAGCTGCTGTGGGCAAACCTGCCCGCCTCCAACAGAGATGGAAAAGGCAGTTGACATATAGCACTAATAATAAATAAATACGTGTGCAACTGCAGTCCAACAGTTCCTAATTTGAAAACACTATTATTACTGCCACAGCACAGCCTGTGATTTGGTTATTTATTTAAATCATATTTGCTTTTTGGGGTTCTGGCCTGTTTATGTTCTTAACTCCCTAATCTTTGCTGTGTTACAGCATGGTAGGAAAATGTAGGAAAACTTTTGAGTTCATGGGTGGAGGAGCAGGGGCACAAGACAGCAAAACAAAGCCTGGGCTGGAACCTTTCCATATCGTTTTTATGGTGCAAATACTTTATGAAGCATTCTACAGCCAATTCAGACTGTCAGGGCCCTGATTTGAAGGGTTTTCAGCTGCTGTGGTGTTTGATTCTATTTTCTGGGGGCTTGGCTCTGTTTTCTGGGAATGGTGAGGTCACGGAGCCCCACGGTGGGGATGGAAACAACGCGGGGCCGGCACCCGCCTGGCTGGGGGGAAATGCAGGGACGAGAGTTGCATAAGCAAACAAGTTGTTCCCTGAGCAACGGGTCTGATGGAGGCAGCTTTCTTGGAGATCTGTGCCCTGTGTTCCCACAGCCAGGCCCCGGGATGTCACTCTCCAGTGACAATATTCCCCCCACCCGTGGTTTTCCTTGTGTCCCGTAAATTCCTCCCCCCTTTGGTGCATTTAGGCAGTGTTGGGGAAGAGTTGGGGGCAAGCAGCAGGTAGATGGAGGTGGTTCAGGAGACAAATGGAGTCGATGGTAAAGTTCACATTTATTTACATCCAGGTTAGGAGTTTTTCCTCCTTGATCCATGTCATTTTCTTAAGTATTTTAGGAGTACTTCATGTAAGATCTCTCTTCCTCTCTTACATGTGGTTAAAGGTAGTTGCTGAGTTCAGAAATTACTGACAGGAGTAGAAGAAAGGGTTAAGGAAAGAAGGCCTGACCTGTGTCTAAAATGAAGATCCATATATCTTGTTTTGGGAAGAAAGACAGGTTTGTGTATTTTTATTTTTTTTTTATCACTGTGTAAACATAATGCAACTTCTTGAAATAAATCTCACACATGACTCATGCCTGTCAGTTCATTAGCTCTGGTATTTGGGGTGGGATTTACCTCACCTAGTTTTAGGCCTCTGCTAATGGGGCAGCTTACTTTGGGCTCCTTTTCTGGTTAATAGAAAACTGATCAATGCAGTCATGGCCGTTTAGAGTGCTCTTCCTCCCCTTCTCAGCTATTCCCCTAAATTTGGGAGCTGCACAAGTGCTCCAGTACCTGCTGCTGATGTGGGAGTTGGGAATGCAGTTGAGAGATCTCTACCTAAGTCATCCTGTAGGACAAATTGCACTGTGTATTCCTGTAGTAACACACTTAAGAAATAGGTTGCTTCTTAGTTAATATCATATCTGGCTGATAGAGATATTTTTGTGCTGGTAAACTCATTAAGAAACTGTTCCCTGGTACCACCTCAAGCCTGTGTTAATGTTTTATGTTCAGAGACACGGTCTAGAATGAAATTTGTCTTCTGGGAGAGTAAAGAAGGAAAAGTGAGTGCAGAAGGGCAGGGCTGTACCAAACCCTGAGTGTCCTGTCCCTTGTTTTTTGGGGAGAGGCAGCACAGTGACTGTCTCTGAACGGTGTAAGACCCCAGAGCTTTCTGGAGGTCAATTTTGGGGTGAGTGCCTTGTGGAATATAGATGATGTTGGTATGGATGAGGCGTAGAACCTTTGGAGCAGGAGGTGTGTGGGCTCCAGCCTGGAGCCCACGTCCTGGTGCTCCCAGGGTGCTCTCACCCCAGCACTGGTCAGCTCTGCCTGCAAACGGGGCAGGACAGTCCTGTTTGCTGTTTGGGTTTGGAATCAGGTGAAGGGAGCACAAAGACAGCCAAACCAGGCTTTCCAGGCCAGACTTTGAGGGCTCTGCCCTCGGCTCAGCAGCAGTGAGAGCTAATGAGCACCTGAGGTGTTCCCCGAGGGGCTGGGGATACACAGGGCCCATTTTGGAACCCATAGCCAGTTCACTCAGCTCCAGGTGTCTGAGGGGCAGAACTGAAGCTTAAAAATCCACGTTTCACAATTAGATGGTTTTCATGTGTATTAATTGCTGCAGTAGGCTAGAAGGTGTCGCACAATCCTTCCCTCTAACCTGGTACCAGGACGTTTTCCTGTCTGAGAAGTTATCCCAAGAAATACCCAAAAATCCTTTTCTCAGTTTCCTAAAGCCACTTCTGAAAATCAGCCTTATGTAGAATTGTAATGCTTTTGACACAACCCAAGCAAGTGTAATTTTTCTGCAATAGTTTGTTTATTCAGTAGGCAGCAAACACTACTAAAAAAGCAAAATTAACTAATAGTTACCTCAAATGGTTTGTGATCCTTCTGTGCCAGATTTTGCTGGTCTTGATTGTTACAGGCCAGAGCTCTGAAGCAGTGAATCATTAAGGTTTGGTATCCACATGATTTACTATAAACAAGGTTTAAGTTCCAGCTATTCCCCTGGTTAGACTCTATCTTGAAAACTTAACCTCTGGCATCAGATCTGGTTTCTTCATTCAGGACTTGAAGGTTCTTACCAAACCAGTTTGTCCAAGAAGCTTTGGCATCTTGGGATTTGTTTGTTTGTTTGTTTTCTGAAGAGCGTGGCTTCAGCTTGGTTTTCTGGGGGGGCTGATGGAACATGTCTGGGATGATTTAGTATTTTTTTGAGTGAGTAGCTTGGTAGCAGGGATGGAGCAGTGCTTCCTCTGGCAGCTCGGAGCTGTGCTGCTGTTTCTGCTGAAATTTAGGAATTTATGTGTAGTGGAGGTTTTGCCAGTAGTTTGCACAGGAGCAGCTTTGGGCCTACTACTGGAGAATCAATTTGTGATTTTTTTTATTTCCCTGAAAGCTGATTTATGTGTTTTTTGAAACCAGGTTGTCTGTGCTATAATTGATGGCTCAACTTTGCTCTCCTTCTTCTGGGATCAAACCTGCCTTGCCTTCCTGCTGAATGGTTGATTAATTCCCCTGTCCCTGCAGAAGAAATACTATTGAGAGAAGCTGTGGAAAAACACTTATTACTTTGCTTAAAACTGCTTCTTGTTGTCTTGGTAACAATAAATTTATGGGGTGACTTAAGCTGCTACTGCATGAACAGGAGATATAAACTGCTGAAAATTCAAAGGCATGAAAAGATGGAGAAACCTCCAACTAAAAAGCATATTTTGTTTCAGATGTTCTTAAGTGCTTATTATTCTCTTTGATCTTTGAGGTGTTAAAAAGAAGGAGCTTAGATGCCATTTATCACTTAGAAGCTAAATTGAAGTAGAACTGGAAAAATAATTAAGTGTGATTTTTCTCTAAATGTGGGGAAAAGCAGCTGATGAACCATGGGTATCGTACTTCCAGCTCTGGTAGATTTATATTTTTAACTCTTCAAAAGCTTCACTCATCTCTTTTTAGATTCACCTTTAGCTAACCTTTGTTCCTTAACACATCTTTTCAAAATATTTGGAGTTGTTAGCCTTTGGTCACCTTTCCTGCAGCCTCCGGTGGGGAATCTGTGTCAGGACAGGGAGAGCTGGAAGAGAGGGAGGTTTGTACCCTGTGGGGGTGTTCAGATGGTTGTGTTTTTTGTGGAGGTTGGAAGATCTTTGAGCAACTTTGGGGCTGTTTGGACCAGGAGCAATGTGGTTCATGTTAGTGGTGATCTCCAGAAGCTTGAAAGATTCAGGAGCAGAGTAATTTAACAGGTTTTGAGTGTTTAAGGAAAGGGGTGAGGGCTGTGAACTCCAGGGCTGCAGAGACCAGGAGTGCCAGGACACAGAGAATGGCTCCCACTGCCAGAGGGCAGGGACAGATGGGATTTTGGGCAGGGATTGTTGCTGTTGGGAAGTAATTGTTAGCTGTGAGGGTGGGCAGGCCCTGGCCCAGGGTGCCCAGAGCAGCTGTGGCTGCCCCTGGATCCCTGGCAGTGTCCAAGGCCAGGCTGGATGGGGCTGGGATCTCCTGGGACAGTGGGAATGTCCCTGCCATGGCAGGGGTGGCTCTGGATGGGCTGTGAGGGCCCTTCCAACCCAAACCATCCTGGGGTTCAGATCATCCTCTCTGATCCTTGCTGGCTGTGGATCTCTTCCTCTGCCAGACAGGATCATGAATTCCCTCAGTGCTGGGCACCCACCCGGGGCAGCTGCTCCAGACCAAGCTCCTCAGCTCTGTTCCTGCAGAAAAGGAAGATTTCCACAGCCTGGAAATGCAGCCACAGCACTCAGAGGGCTTTGCCCTGACCATACCAAACTGCAGATCTTTCCAGCCCTGCTCAAGGTGCCCTGCTCAGGGTAGTGTGGGTGCAGGGCTCATGTCCAGCCCCTGGTGACTCACCTCATTCTACCCAAAATGATGAAAAACAGAGGCAATTGTGCTCAGGGTATTCATGCATCTCGTGGCCTTCAGCCACAGCAATAGCCTGGAGCTCTGACTCTCAGACGTAATTCCTGGTCTGTATTTTTTGACCTTTCCTTTTCCTTAAGGTCAGCTGTCCATTCCAGCACGCAGCACGTTACCCTGTGCAGCAGCAGCTGGGGCTGGGTCCCCCCCAGCAGTGCCTGTGCCCCCCACATCAAGGAGAACTGAGAATAAATAAGAACCAAGATGCTGGATTTTGAATTTACCTGGTAATTTTAGCTGTGCTGGTGGCTTGCACGTTGAATTCAGTCTTTCATTTTCTTACGTGTCCTTCTGTTACTTCTCCTTTCACTGCCCTGACCTGCCACGCACTTGTGTCTTTGGAAATACCAGTGTTATTTATTACAAATAAATATCCAGAGCACTGAAGCTGAATCTGTTGCTCTCCCAGGTCTTTTATCCCAGGCTGGGATGTGCAGCAGTGCAGTTTGGGGCAGAGAGGTTGCTGCTGGCTGGTCATCAGGTTCCTTTTCCCACTTTTTCCAAGTACATCCTTAATCCTTGAGGATGTGTGCATTGGCTTTTTCCTTCCAGAAAGCAATTTATGAAATGACTTGGATATAGTGCCAAAAAATCCCATTGGGCAATAGCATTGCTTCAAGTCCCATATTAGTATTGCCAGCTTTTTTTTTCTTGCAGTCAGTGGAGCAAAATTTTGAATAATCATTAAGATATTTGCATAGAATTTGGTTTTAACCCCTACAGCAGTGGGCTGTGTTAGACCATGAGGAGTCAGACGATCCTAACTATGAAATATTTGTGTCCACATCAGTTTTGTAAGGCTGGGTGATCCCTTGGAGCTGTGATGTGGTGGTTTTGTAGTTGGTGAACTTTACATATAGTGACAAAAAGAGGAAAGAGCCTGTGTTTTTTGTTCTTAAGTGGGGAGGGAAGACACTTATCCATCTGTAGACAAAAGAGAAAATCCTTTGGGTGGATGCAGTCTTCAGAAAGGAAAAATTCAGGAAGAATCCACCTGGATTTGAGATTAAGGTCTGGCTGATGTTTCTATGAAGTTGGTTTCAAAGGTGTTGTCACAGAGAGTTTTGTTGTCCTGTAAAGGCATGGGGCTGCAAATTTCCTTCTTGATCCTTACCTGTCCTTAGAGTTGAAAAAGTATTTCCCTGTTCAAACCTTTTCCTTTTGCTGGTGCCTGGATTCCTGTTATCCAGTTTACCTTCTAATTTATGCTTCATGTATTTGTTCACTTTGCCAGTTCTTTGTACTGGTTCTCTGAAATAAACTGCCCAGATAGTCAAGACAGGGAGATTTGCACCCTTGAGAAAATGATAACAAAAAAAGCCCCAACACCTCATCTGAAAAGAATGCTCAGGGCAAAAATTACTAATGTAGTAAATTACTCCTGTCAGCAGAGTCTGGGCAGGAGCGTGGGCTGTGCTCCTGTGCATTTCCAGGTTTTTCTGCTCCCTTCCCAAGCTCTACCATCTCTGGCCATTATTCTTTCCTATCTTCCCCTCCCTGCAACCATTCTAAATGACTCCCTCTAATCCCCTGGCATTAATTGCACAACCTGAGACGAGGTAGGTGTTTGCTGGCAGCTCCCTAAAGAAAACAGCTCAGACATCTCTTCCCTTTGTGAGCGCCAAGTGATGTCCCAGGACTGGTGTTACCACTGCAGTCGTGATAGAGGCAGCAGGCAGGACCTCAAGATGGCAGAATAAATGATGAAATACTCTTGTTTTGTAACCTTACACCAGGGAATGTTCCCCACAGTGTATTTCTTAACACTTGAAGCCTGCCTGGCTGAGAGGGTCGCGTGTCCCGGTGCGGTTGGTCAAAACGGAGCGTTTAGAAAGCTGCAGCAATTAACCTTCTGTTAAATAAAGAAATTGTCCTTTGCCTCCCCAGTTTGCAGGAGCATGGACATCCGCAACAGCCTGACCCGGCTGAACATGCTGGAGAACTGCACCGTGATCGAGGGCCACTTGCAGATCCTGCTCATGTTCAAAACCAAGCCCGAAGATTTCCGCGAGCTCAGCTTCCCCAAGCTGACCATGATCACAGACTACCTGCTGCTGTTCCGTGTGTACGGCCTGGAGAGCTTGAAGGGCCTCTTCCCCAACCTCACTGTGATCCGAGGCACTCACCTGTTCTTCAACTATGCCCTGGTGATCTTTGAGATGGTTCACCTGAAGGAGATCGGCCTCTACAACCTGATGAACATCACCCGGGGCGCCGTGCGCATTGAGAAGAACAACGAGCTCTGCTACCTGTCCACCATCGACTGGTCCAGGATTTTGGATTCTGTAGAAGACAATTACATCGTGGCCAACAAGGATGACAAAGAGGAGTGTGGAGATGTGTGCCCAGGCACTGTGAAAGGGAAGAGCAACTGTCCCCCCACGGTGATAAATGGGATTTTCATCGAGCGCTGCTGGACCCACGATCACTGCCAGAGAGGTGGGTGCACACTGAGGGGTCTCAGCTGGGGCTTTGCTGGCAAATTCTGACCTGTGCACAGGGTGCCCAGAGCAGCTGTGGCTGCCCCTCGATCCCTGGCAGTGCCCAAGCCCAGGTTGGACACTGGGGCTTGGAGCAGCCTGGGACAGTGAAGGTGTCCCTGCCATGGCAGGGGTGGCACTGGATGGGCATTGAGGACCCTTCCAACCTTTTCAACCCATCTTGGGATTCCTGGAGGCCTGACAGGTACCTACTGATTGCCACCTGTAAGCACAGATTCCTAAAAGCAGGGCTGAAAATTCACATTTGAAGTTGAGGAGAAAACCTTTGGGATGGGTTTGTTCTTTCACCTGTGTTTATAATGCATCCAGAATTCTGTGTTTGGTTCTTCTGCAGAGTCAGGAACTGCCCAGAGCTCACCATTTGAATGGTCCTGTGTAATAATTGGTACTCAGAGTGTCTTTAGTGGGGTTTGGGAAGGGAATGAAAGTCCAGGCTGGCTGAGAGGCTGCAGCAGGTGGAAGCACAAAGAATGGGGAAAAGTCTCAATGGAATAAACCCCATTCTGGAAAGGTGCAACTCCATCTTTACCGAAACCTTCCTGCCATAAAAAGGTGTGAGATCTGTGGGTGAATGAGCATCATTTGCATAGAAAAGCTGGAAGCTGGGTCAGACCTGAAGGGGAAGGGAGAAGGAGAAGACAGGACCTGGCTGGGGTAGAGGATGAAATAACAGGGCTTTGAGCCCAGGGCTTTGGTCCAGGGCAGAAGCTGTGTTCACTGCTGTTGCCACCTCAGTCCTCAAATGTATTAGAGTTGCTTTTAATTTCATACAGATTTGTTTTTTTCCAAACTTGGAACTGACCTTAAGCTTAGCTTTAATTATATATTGGCTTTGATTTATGTTAAATCTGACTTGACGGGGAGCAAAGTGAATTGAGGTGAGAGTGACACATTTAGGGTTGTCTGCCTTTCTGGAGGTCGTGCATCCAAACGAACCAGTGTGTCCTGAGACGAAATTAGGAAACTTGTGGGTTGGAGAGAAATTCTTGCCAAGCTTTAAAGGGCAGCTCTGAGTGCTAAGTGCCAAATTTGAGGAGGAATTCCTACCAGTATGCACAAACTAATGCAATTAATGTGGTTTCCCCTCTGCTGCTCCTCAACCCAAAATTGTCCAGCTTCCTTTTAAAGAAAGTGGTTATTTTTTGTGGCCAGAATAACAGGGTATGAGCAAGAAGATGCAAGTGTGTACGTGTGTTCCTTTTTTAAAATGAAAAATAAGATTGTAAAGCATTTTATTTATAAACTTTCAGGTATGCAGTTACATCAGCACTGAAACCTGGTTTCTTATACATTTCATTTGCTGTGTTTTCTGCTGTTTCATAAGGTTAAAGGTCTGACTGGCACTTCTTTAGTGCCTAGACCATAACGCCCCAAAATTCCTGCGAATTTTCTGGGGCTCTGTTGCAGCAGACTGGAGTGGATGGTATTCTCTCCTTTAACAAACTGCCTATTTCCATGAAACCTGGAGAAACACAATATTTTAATGATAATATTTTACCATTGGGACAGAAATCTGAGCTCCTGAGCCTCTGTTGCAGGAGTTTTTTGGAGGGCACCTGTCCAGTACCTGCCTCAGCTCAGTCACCGCATCTGTTTGACCCAGAAATGGAGATTTTAATCAGAAAATGGTTTCGAAAGGCACTTACACAGAAATGCTCTGGTTTTGTGTGTCCCTTGCAGAAGGGACAGGATGGAAGCTGTGCTCCTGCAGATTTGGGCTGTGGCTGGCATGCACTTCCCAAACCACTCAACGAGCCAAGCTTATCTTTGTTTGGAACGTTCGCATTTGGACTTTAATTTTTTGGTAGCCACTGTTTTGCATAGGCCGGGATCTGTGTGATCCCGTGCCTTTGACACCTGCCCCTGTGCTTCTGCAGTTGTTTTGACAGCCTGAGAGGTTTTTGAGCCCTTTTTTGTCTGTTTGTGAGTAGCCTTTAGACTCTGAGCACACGCCGATGGTGGAGATTAAGTGACATTTATTTAGCGAACCTGCCGGTGCAATTGCTGCCTCCTCTGTTCTCGTGCCAGCCCTAATGTATCCTTAGCATGTGTAATTGTTTTGTCAAGATTATTAAAAGCTTGTGTGAATTGTATTTTGGCTTTCCTTAGCCTGAAGAGCCTCCCAGCAGCTCCCAGGACCCAGGGTATTAATGTCATGAAATCTTTCCCTCTGCGTTTCTGCAGCTTATCTGGGAATCTTCAGCAGCTAATGCAGTGCTGAAGTCTCCTGGCTCTCTGGATTTAAGTGTATTCTCTTTTATTTTTTTCTCTTCTAACCAGAATGAAATGTAGCAATTTCGGTATCGTTTTCACAGGGAAGTTTGGTTTTGTGTGGAGTTTTTAACCCAGGTTATTTGTACCCCTGGTTTGTTTAATGAAACTTGATGTAGACTCTCCTGGTTTGTTTTTTCTTTATTTTTTTGCATCTCTGGATGGGAAGTTGTTGCTGTCTAAACTGCTGCCCTGGGATTGGGAAAAACCCTTAAAGGATATGTAAATATTGATTGTTTTGATTTTACAGAGTGGGTGTCATTGACAGAGACAAGTCCCAAGCTAACCAGCTTTTCCAGCTTGCTGAGCTTGGAGTCTCACTGGAAAATGTTGGGAGATGGGCAAGAAATCTGGGAGGGCTCCTGTGGGAAGGCTGGAAGATGTCACAGAAAATGAGCTCCTTGGCAGGAGGGGACAGCCAGGCAGGGACTGGTCTCTTCTCCCAGGGGCAAAGGACAGGATGAGAGGAAATGGCCTCAAGTTGCCCCAGGGGAGGTTTAGATGGGAGGCTGGGGAAAACTTCTTCCTGGAAGAGGTTGTGGAGCCCTGGAAGCATTGGAGTCCCCACCCTGGAGGTCCCTCAAGAGGCAGTGAGGATGTGGCACCTGGGGACAGGGTTAGGGATGAACACACTGGTCCTGCTATGGTTGGACTTGATCTTAAAGGTCTTCTCCAGCCTTAGGGACTCTGTGATTCTCTGAAAGGTCTTGTGTGTGTGGGAAGGGGCAAAGTTGGGGCTGGAGGGGGGTCCTGGTGTCCCCCATCCCTTCCACACCGTTCCCTGCCCTTCCCCTGCCAGCTCCCTGTGGTTGCTCCCTCCTTTATTTAATTATTCCTTTATTTAATCAGCGCAAGTATCCCAGTTGACTCCAAAACTAACTTTTCAGTTATAGCCTGGAATTATCTCCAAGGCACACATCCAAGCCTCTGAATCATCCCCGGAGCTACAATTCCAGCCTGGAATTTTTTTTTTTTTTTCAGTTGGTGATAACGTGTTGAGGACAACAAAGTAAAAGATCTTACAGACATTGGAGCAAAGGTTGGGGATGAAACCAGTGGGGAGGAACTGAGATCATTTGTGGGCGGCTGCACCCTTGGAAAAACCAGTGGCAGTATTGAGGGCTCTGTGTCTGGGGGCAGGGATGTGTAGGTGGAGGCACCATGGATTGAGATCCATCAGGATGTGCTTCCTCAGAGTTTTCTCTTTTTTTTTTTTTTTTTTTCTCTTAAATCACTCATGTTGGTGTGAAAACCAAGTCGGTTCAGTTAAGGCCAGCTCATGTTATATTTTGGGTAGGCAGGGAGGGAAATGTGTAGTCTGTTTGGAATTTGGGTCTAGCCTGATGCTGTTTATGGCAGCCAAGTGCTGTTCCTGTTCTGGGGTTTTGTACCTCTTCACTGACATTTCTAACAGGGCTTTTTTTTCACACACACAGTTATTTTATTGCCATCAAAACGTACTTCTTGGTCCTGCACTGCAGAGAGTGTTTTTGCTGAAGAATGCAGACAACAAAAATGCTGGAAATGCCACGTCCTAGACCTCGGTCTGGATCTGCCAAACATGATTTTCATATTTCACATTTTTTCCACATCTTTTTCTTTTTTTTTTTTTTTTTTTCTATACGTCTGTCACTCCTCTTGCGGAAGGAACAATTCCCTCTGAAATAGGATTTCCTGCCAATTCTCCCTGCAGTCAGGCTGCTGTGTCCATACAGGACTTGGAGCAGTCTGATGGGTTTGACAGGCTAATTACAAAGGCGGGTTCAGCCTTTTATTGCACGTCGGGTCATGTGGAAGTGGAGCAAAGCAATAGGAAGGAAAAGTGGAATGGCCAAATAAAAGTCACCAGCAAAATTATCTGCAATATCAGACAGTCCCTTGGTGAGCACTGAAGGGCCACATTCCTGGAGTATAAGGATGGATATCTGAAATAGTTTTTACGGGGCCAAGTAGTGATAGGAAAAGGGGAATGGTTTTAAACTAAAAGAGGAAATATTTAGGCCAGATGTTAGGGAGAAATTCTTGACTCAGAGGGTGGGCAGGCCCTGGCCCAGGGTGCCCAGAGCAGCTGTGGCTGTCCCTGGATCCCTGGCAGTGCCCAAGGCCAGGCTGGACACTGGGGCTGGGAGCAGCCTGGGATGGTGGGAGGGGTCCCTGCCATGGCAGGGTGGGACTGGATGGGATTTAAGATCTTTCCAACCAAACCATCCTGAGATTAATTCTGTAATTCTGTGAACTATAGGCTTCATTCATTAGAAGGTAAGACAGAATTCAAGTTCCCTTGTTCATCCTGAATGATACCTTTTTAGGTTATCTGTTATCTGCTTAATCTTAGTGCTTCTTGCTACCAGGAAGTTTGAGTTATTATGAGTGTGGGCCATTTCAGGTCTGTCAGGAGGCTCCTTTTTTCCTTCTACTATCTTGTTTTTTATGATAAAAACAAAAATTGTTTCTCCATTAGTGCAATGTAGAATTTGTGGCAAAATATTGACTTTGTGGAAGGTGCATTAAACAATTTGTGTCCATTGAAGAGGATGTAAAGCAGCAGATGGAAAGGATGACAGTCTGGAATAACTGACATGTAAAGAGCTGCTAAAGAAAGGTTCTGTGTGAAAATAATAATGTTTTTCCAAGGTTTTGGGTGTGATTTTTAGGGTTGTCCTGTGTAAAGCCAGGAGCTGGACTCGATGATCCTTTTGTGTCTCTTTCAAATCAGGATATTCTATGATTTTTTTTTTTTTTTTACTATCATGTTGGAAAACAAGTCTAGAGACAAAGGGATACAACAGGATCTCCCTTTAATTTCCCTGTGATTTATCTGGAGAAAATTCTGGGACAGATAAGGGACAGGTAAGGAACTGAGAGTCGCTTTGTTCCCAAGTACAAGCAGCACAACAAAGCCCTGAGAAAAACATTGCTCAGCCTGAAATGTCTTTCAACTGCTGTGAAACAGCACTGAGCACTCTGAGCAAGACCAGTGCCAGCAGAAATTCTGCAACTCTGAACATCTTCAAGGCAGGTTTGAATAACAAAGTTCAGAGGTGTGTGTGGGAAATGCTTTGTGATGTTTACTTAGGTAGAAATATTACTTAGCAACAGCTTCCTGTAATTTTTGTGTGCTGGGAATTTCTGTAACCATGAGCTTGGTTTTATTACCTTTGTATGGGAAAGGGGTCTCGAAGCACTGAGCAGGCTCAGCCAACCTCAAGGGCAAAGATATTTTTAAAGCTTCAAACACAAAGGAAATTTTTCCAGTTGCTACTACATGAAGTGGAAGTGCTCCTTTTATTTGGAGATCTGATAAGGGCTGCCTTTTTTTCTTTTCCCTTGCTCTGACAAATGCCAGATGGAAGCTGACACCGGATAATCTCACTGGGGTGTCTGTGCTGACCCTGCCAAGCTACAGCTTTATTGAGGGCCCATAGCTGGGGCAGTGGGGACACTTTGCCAGCACTGAGACATCCTAAACTAATTCACTTGGGCTTATTAAGAGTGGGTAAGAGATTTATGGTGCTTGGGGTTGTGATGCAGCCCAGAATTGGGGGAGAAGGGAAACAACCCCTTCCATACAAATGCCTGTTTAAGGATGTGCTCCTTTGGAAACACCAAAAACTTGGATAGAAGCATCTGGAGCAGCTTTTCTCCACTGAGCTGGGGTGATGCAAGGCTGTAGGAGTTCCATACAAAGGGTCTCAGCTTGCTGAGAAATCCCCACGTGTGCAGCTGAGCTGATGTTTCATCAGGTTCTTCAGTGCTGCACCTTTACTTAAATTTGGGGTTGGGAAGTGAAGATTTTCTGTTCCTGCCCCGGTTCCCAGCCAGCACTTCAGAAGCAACTGTCTGAGCCATGTCATCTTTAGAAATGTAAATAGACAGTAAATACAGAGAATTCCTCCCCATAGTTAAGAGATCTGAATTCCTGTTTAAAAATCTTGTCAAGGCAAAGGTTTTTGATGAGTTAAAAAGGAGATCGAGTTATTTTGCTGCTGAGATGGTCAAAACTGGGAAAGTTTTCACCTTGTTTGGTTCAAGCTGCTATTTCAATTCTTTCACCTCAGCCTTTCCCCAAAATACTTGTTATTTGGGTCTGTGTCTGGGCCCTTGAGGAGGCTGAGAGGAGTTCAGTGCCTTTGGTGCAGTGGTTCAGCCCTGAGGATACTCGAGGTGTTCTTAAATCTCTGTCTGACCCTCAGCACTGACGTTGGCTCCCTGGGAGTTCCAAGAGTGCTTCAGGCAGAATTTTCCCCCCTTCAAGAACAGTTCCAAGTTACCTTTTCTTGCTTAAACAAGAGAACCTACACTACCCCTTGTTAGATAAAATCCAGGAGACCTGACAGACACATTCTTTGGAAAATGCTGCTGTCTGGGTGTGCAAGGGGGAAGTCAGAGAATGTAAAAAATAATAATAACAGTGAGTGGCAGAGTTAACATGTGTTGGTAGGTAATGCATGAATGGGAGAGCAGGAAATGGTTCACCTGGCATAATGTGTTTGCTCAGGGAGGAGGAGATGTGTTTCATCCAGAGCAAATCCTGCTGGATGTTCAGGGTGCTTTGGTGCTGGAGGCAAGGATGGGGAATCAGCCAGCTTGTGTATTCTGTATGGTTTCTTCCCTTTACACCTCCTTAATGAAGGCAGGACAGTGCCATTCTGCATTTTAAATCCTTTAATTAATTGTAAAAGTATTCTAAATTGAATGCAATTCTGATGCCCCTTCCCGGATTTAGGAAAATGAGCAGAATAAGTGTAAGCTGTGTGATGGGACAACAGTCTCTGATTTTACAGGGAAGGGACTGGAAATCTTTGTTGTCAAGGCTGTGAAGGGATTGTGAACTGTTGGTTCTGTACAAAGAAGTGCATTCAGAGTGTGTGAGCAGACCAACTGAAATATGTCACTTGGCAAAGCTCTCTGAAACATCTTCCCCTATCAGGAATTGGATTTGACAGGGATTGCCTCTGTAAATAATTGCTGTGCTTAAAAAAAATCCCAACAAAACACAAAAACCCCAAAACCAAACACAAAAAAAAGGTCAAAACCCTCCAGGTGTGACCAGCAGAAAGATTGTTTCTCACTGAAAGGTTGAGGATTTCAGGACCTTTTGATTAATTACAGAGCTGGGGAATAACCAGCCGTGTCCTGGAGGAAGCAACACTCACCCTCCTCTCAGCTTGTAACAATAGCTGGGTACAAGTTCAATGATTAGGCTTCCCAATTATATCCTATAATTGTCTGCAAATTCCCATTGAGGGATGTGAATGAACTTGCTGGGATGTTTATGCTGCTTAATTAAGGCTGTTGGTTAGGTGGGAAAGAAAAAAAACATTGGGTCAGGAGAAGTTGTGGGGGTCCTGTCTTAGACTGCCTGCTTGGGACGAGCCTGTAGTTATTGCAGTTCCTGCTTTGAGCCCAGTTTTTGTCTGGCATTGCATAAGTGTGCAGGGAGATATGGATCACAGCCATTGCCTTGTCTTTATCTCAGATTTTTACAGGAGGGTACTGGGGGGCACCGGGCTGACGTCGCTGCAGGTTGTCGGCCTGGCTTTTCTTCGGGCTTGTGACATGTAAAACAAACAGAGAATTAACTTTGGCTCCGTGCAGTGCTTAAATGCTGGCTGAGTGCTTTAATGGTTTTGAGTGAAGAGGCTGGATTCCTTGTGAATCTGGGTTTAAACTGACAAAACAGGGCAGGACGCTCGGCACCTGTTCTTGTCCAGGGAGTTTTATAGTTGGAATTGGAGGCTCTGTGCTAAGGAGCTTCTGTCCCCTCAGTAGGAATTCCTGAATTTGAGATTGTGTTTATTTCTCTGCCTCCTGGGTACCTTGAGGGGTGAAGGCTCTGAGGAAGATGATGTTTTGAAGGAAATCCCTCCAAAGGGTTGGGAAAAAAGTCCAGTTAGAACAGCGTTCAGCAGAATGTTGGGATTAATCTTCACCATGTTTTTAAAGGACTCAGGGTGTGTGTGGTCTCCAGAAAGAGAGATGTGATTTTAATCTTGTGTATCAGTTCAGAGGTGCCCTTTTCCAAGGATGCCAAGAACTACTGCTCCATTGGAATTATATCTGGGGCAGTTTCAGCATTTGCAGAGCTCAGCTCCCCCTCTGCAGTTGCTGATGCACTGACAGATGCTGGATGGGTGAACTGTCAGGAATTGTGACCCTTCTCAGAATTATGCCTTGTTCATAGGCACAAGAGGGTGGCAGGTATTTAGCAAGATGGGTCTGATGAAGAGTGTACAATTTGCAAACTCTTTTTTAGTCTGTTTTCAGAGCAATTTGGAGGCTTCTGGAGCTGCACGCATCAAACTCTGGTCACTTAGGACTCCCACGAGATCAGTGCTGGTGTGTGCTCACACTAGAATTTCAAGGCCCTGATGTGATGAGCTGAGCCTGAGCTCAGCTTACAGCACAAGACTGATGGTTAAGTCAGAGTTAAGGGAACTTAGGGAGCAGGTTTGTCAGAGATCCAGGAAAACCCCTGCGAGCTGAGCAGCGCCGTCTGCGGTTCTGCCTTTCTGCTCCCTCGTGCTCCTCTCAGCTCACCTTGGTCTGACCCCTGGGCACAACTCCTCCCTTAGTGGTTTTTAAAATGTGAATTGTCTGGGGCAGGGAGGGAGGAGGTTGGTCCCAGTGTGTTCATCAAAACAAAGCCTGTTGGACTGTAGGGTGAGGAAGGGAAGGTTCATAGGGCAAGGGAGCAGGCAGGTTTGGAGTTGTGTAGCTCTAATTTCCAGCCCAATTTTTGATGTTTTTCTCTGGGTTTGTAGCTGTGGGAGTTGAATCGTGCTGAGAGCATGCAGCATTATTGCACTGCCAGGCTGCAGCCCCATGAGCAGGGTTTCCCAGGGCAACAGCTCGGGCTCTCCACAGTGTTCAGAGGTGCAGGAGCAGCGCTCCTTCCCTGTCGAGAGGAAGGACTTGGGTGCTGGGATGTTCTTTGATGACACAAAATGAGGCTGTTTGCTGGCTGATTTTCCCCCCAAGGATGTGAAGAGCCCAGGTCTGACACTGGGTGTTCCAGGGATGGATTATTTGGGGTCTGTGGCAGAGCTGCTGGACTTGGCAGCGTCGCTTCCGTAATGCGCGCGAGATGCCGTCAGCTTCTGAGCTGTTTGCTCTGGAATATCTGCAGTAACTGAGAGTTCACTCAGCAGCCTGCAGCAAAAAAGTCAAGTTCCAGCTATTGCACTGGCCTGGGCACTGGGAAATCCCTCACTCAGAGGCTCCAGACAAACTCTGTCATATCAGCAGCATTTTATGATTGATAAAGTACATAAAGAATGTTTGCAGTTGAAGGTGGGCTTGATTAGAAAATCTCAGGAATAGTGCAGGAATTATCCCTTAACCCTGTGTGTTGGTTTCCCAGGAGTAATGCATGTGCAATTCCACAGACATCACAGGAAAACAAAGCATTTTTCTGTTTGCATTTTCAACTTCATTAAGCACATCCATGTTGCGTTACGGCACTGCAAGGATTTTAATACTTCATGAGCAATGAAAGGATTCATTAAAATTTGAGTGTCAGACAAATGTTCTTCTTGTCTTTTCTGCAAAGACAATCCAATTGTATTCTCTGGGTAGTGCAAACATAGAGCAGTGATTTAATGAAATGAACAGGACTGTTTTTTTCTGGTCTTCAGTGTTCTCTGAATGTCATCTTTCTGAAGTCAGGCTGATCACACTGATGTGTTTACACAGCTTCTCTTCGGGATGGAGGAGTCCAAGAGCTCCCTCTAAGTACCCCTGAAAAGCTCCCAAAAGCCAGAGAGGAAATGGAGCTCCTCAGTGTGATGTCTGAGTGTCTGAAAGTCTCGCCCAGTGGAGCCTTAACAGGACTTAAAGGAATAAGGCTTTTGTTTTAAAACAGTACTTGAAGTGAAGCCTTTAAAGCTCAATAAACTATTTCTCTGTTCATTCAATTCTGTGGATTTTAGGCTCTGGGAGTCTGAACACTCTGGCAAGGGGAGCGTGGCACACAGGACAGTCTTACCTGGAGACTTGAGGATGAAGCAGTTTATGTAGGAACTGGTGCTTTATCTGAAACAACTTCTCATCAGCATCTCTACAATTACTAAATTAGCAAAAGAAAAGCCATGTGTAGATTTTCCTTAGGCTTCTCTTCCACACTCCAATAACCTTATCTCCAGAGCTGCTTAAATAATTCGTGTAGTGTTTAGCTGCCCTCTCATTGTTTGGATATCGAGTTTCTAGTCCACAAAACCAATCCATCTGAACTGAGTATCTGCATCAAGCATCCGTTTTCGTTCTGGGAAATATGAAATGTTCTGCTTTGAGGCTGTACAGTGTGTGAATTTGGTGGGTGTGATAAGAAAAACGTCCCCGTGTTTTGCATGGCTGCGGCGGAGAAAGGAGGAGCAGCCGCGGGACGCTGCTCAGCACCAGGGAAGAGTCTGCTGTTTTTCCACAGGCTCTAATCTGTGATAACAAAAAGAACTTCAGATTGTGTTTTTCAAACGTGCCGTGGCTCTCTCGGGGCTCAGATTTGCCCGTGACTCTCTCTGCTGTGGGAACACGTCCGTGCACCCAGGGGCTGATTTGAAGTGGCTCTGGTTCAGATCCACGCCTTGTTCTGGTGCTGGAGGAGGCTGAGCAGGGCTCGGCCATCAGCTGGAACCAAGTGTTTGGCTTTGCTCTGGCTGTTCTGCAGAAGGTCGGGTGCTGGGTGAGCACTGGGGTACTGCCAGTCTCTGCCACTGACAGGTTTTGGGCCCCTCTGTGTGACTTTCCATGAAGTCCAGCCTGCCTATGCAGGAAGTGCTTCGAGGCAAAGTTTAACTTTAGGATGGATTTAGACAAACAGCCATCAGAAATGTCATAGGTGGAGTATTTGGGTGGCCTTGGATAGGTGGGTGGACTGGGTGGCATCTCCAAAACTCCTTGGACTCCCTTCCATTGGCAAATTGATTCCAGTGCCAGCAGCTCTGAGCTGAGACCTGAAACCTCTGGAGTTTAGTGGAGAAATAGTCTCTTTGTCCCTGGAGAAACTGATCTGGCTTCAGGTTACTTGCAGAGGAGAGTCCCATCTCTTTTTCTTGCTGGAAGAAAGCAAATTCTTGCTGGAATTTGTGTCTTTTTTTTCCTCGAGGGCTCTCTCCATGCTAAGGTGATTGCCACCCGTTTCCCCAGTAACTACCCCAGGAGGGATCTGCAGGTGTGTGGCTGTGGCATCAGTTAGAGAGCTCTGAATAATCCCAATTGCTCTGCAGTGGACAGTGCTGATGGCAGCTGGTGATTAGACCATATCTGAGTCCCGTGCTGATAAAGTGAAGGTTTTTAGCACCTTGGCACACGCCTGCAGGGATGGGGAGTGTCAGCAGATCCTGATCCTCCTGATGGCCCAGTGCAGCTTCACCCATGCATAATGGGATTTTCACTACTCCTGCACTTCCCTGTGACCTCAGTGACAGTTGGTTTTATTTTAAGAGTTTACCATGGTGTGAAGTAAAGCAGAATTTCCACAATTCTGACCACTGACAGTTGGAGCCATCAACTATTGTGGAAGGAGGATTGAGAATCCAAGATCTTCCGAGTTCAGTGTAACTTTGGATGATTCAGTTCCCCTGTTGTTTGCCTTGTTGAGATGGCACAACTAGTTTGGCATTAAATGCCTTCAGATTACAACTTTCTCTTGCATAATTTACGAGGAGAGATAGATTAATGGTCTCCAAGCTTGTGCAATGTAGTTAATGGTTTTTATACTCATCTCCAGTCGTTTGGTTTTCCTCAGGGTTGTGTTTGTGTGACTTTTGGTCATTTTTATAATTTCTCATTTGGCATCTGGATTACAGCAGCAGAGGGATGTGGCACAGTCACAAAAAACTCCAGGGATCAGTGTGTTTGTAAGAAGAAGCTCTTAAGCTGGTGGATATCTGGGAAGAGCCAAGCTGGATAATTTGTGCAGTGCCACATATTCATAAACAGTGAATTGCTTGAAAACGGGCATTGCTGGTATGCCAAGGATGACGAGGGCGAGTAGTAAATAAAAATACATTGCACATTGCTTGGCTCTGCAGGCAAACAGTATCTATTTCAGTCCTGCTAAGGAAATTCTTATGCCTCGAAATAAACCATGGCAAGCATGTGTAGAGCTTTGGGCAAACAGGGGAGGGTGTGCAGAGCAGTGGGCAGGAGCTGAGGAGGCCACAAGGACTCGAGGAGTTGAGAGAATTTTACACAGAATTGATGGATTTGATCCTGGTTAACAAGGTACTGCATCCATCTCTTCTTTCCACAGTAAAGGTGTTGCTTTGGAAAAAAATCACTGTGGGCTCAGGGGAAACTGGAGGGACGCCTGTGAAGTGTGTGAAGGCAGGGTACAGTGAGTGGGAAATCAGTGGAGGGTGGATGTGTCAGTGCTCCTGGTGAGCCTAGACTTGGGCAGCTTGCTGAGTGACTGTGCACTGAACAGTTCCTGCACCCTGGTAACTTCAGAAAAAAAAATGAAAAATCTTGTTTGGTACAGCCAGTTAGCTCTGCTTCCTGAGAAAATCCACCTTTCTTTGCACTACTGGCCTTCAGGTGAGGCATTGCCTTTCTCTCTCCTCATCCTCTCTGGAAGGTGAGGCAGGAAAGGGGATCTGGAGCAAGAAAGGAGGATCTGGAGTGAGTCCCCTTCCTTTTCCCTCTCTGTTTGCTTTCAGTCTCGTCACCCACAAACACAAATTTGGTTTCAGTATTGATGTTTACAGTTCACGACTGTGAAATCTGCCCAGATTAAAATCTTAACCTCTGCCTGACATTTCTGTGTAGATCATTAGTTATCAGCGTAATCTCCTTGTGGTTAATCTTATACTTCCGCCCATTCCATTGCCTTTCTCAGTTCTGGACAGCTCCGTTTTTGCTGTAAACTCTGCCTCTCTTTTGGTGGAATTTGTTGTTTTCTGTGTCTGGATTACGTTTATGTAACGTATCTAAAATTCCATCTTTCCTCATCCCCACGTGTCAGCATAGCTTTCATTCTTTCATGCCTTGTTTACTACAGCATCCTTCCCCGTGGCCTTGAGGAGAGCACTCCTGTCCCTCCCTTATCTCTGCAGAAAGCAGAGCTCGGATGTTCTGCCTCGTGCCTTGATCATATCATTGCTCCTTACTTCAGCACGGGCTTTGTAGGTAAAAGTAATAACCTCTGTTTGGAAAATCAGATGGACCTTGGTCTTCAACTATCACCAAGTCCTTGTGTGTATCTCCATTTGTCTCTGTTTCTCACACACCAGCTCCTAGAACCATAGAACTGTGGAATTTCCTTTGCTGGGAGGGACCCACAAGGACCATCACTTGTTTTTAGGACGTGCCTGGACCAATTCCCTGTGATCTGGGGTTGCAGTGAGTGAGCAGGTTTGGCAGGGATAGGTTAAAGAGAACAGGGATGTTTACAAGATGCTGTACATTCGAGAGTAATAAATAGTTAAATATTAACATGAAGCTTTCATGAGGCTCCCAGGTGGCATCAACTGTTGGATGATAACACCAAATCCTTGGGTTGTAATAAAGATTGAAATTTAACAAACCATAACAACAACAAACAACCTTATTGTTGTGAGTAAAATTATGATCAAAGCTTTACAGGGAAATGCCCCAAATTAACTTTACAGATTCTGGTCTTGGTCTAAATTACAAGTTGTCTCTTCTGCTGTACAGAATGAAGGACAATATTTTGCCTGAAGATGTGGTGTCAGTTTTGGGGCTGGCAGATTAAAAGAACCCAGCTGCCAAGCAGAGGTGGGTGGTTATTTCTGATCCCTTACACTAAGCTCCCATGTAATTTTGAACACAAAGTACAAGGAGCAGGCTTGACCTGCTTGCCAGAGAATGGCACAACAGCACTGTTGTAGACACTGGGTAAAGTATTTACAGCTCCTGGTCGCTATCCTGGTGTGCACTTTGTGTCACTTGTCCCACCTTTAACAGTTGCTTCTGTGTTTTCAAATCAAACTCTTGTGTTTTGGTAGTTTGGGCTTGATGGCAAACAGCTTTGCTTGATTTCTGCAAGTTGTTTGTACCTGCCTGGGGAATCAGCTTGATTGAAAGGTGCCAGGAGAATGAAAACAGACCTAGTCTTAATTTCTTTATTAATTCTTTTTTTTTTTTTTTCAGCATGAGGTGCTTTGTTCTGTAAGTCCAGTTCACGAGGGGTTTGCAGCCATGGTGTGAACACCACTGCTTAAAATGCACAAAAGGAAAATGTTTCTTTGATCTTTTTCTGTTTGGGCAATATTAGGGATACTTGGGTGGTAAACATCCAGTTCTCTGTGTAAGTAGTTGGGGTGACAGAGAAGAGCTGGAGTGAAAACCTTCAAGGGAGAGAAACAGAAAGGTCTAAACAATCCATGAAAATGACAGCTTGTCCTGAGGGTTCAGTGGAAGAAGATGAGGCCTTCCATAGCTGAGGTTTGTAGCCCAGGAAGTCCTGTCCCTGAAAATAAGAGAGGATATTGGGCTGTCAAAGTCCATGGCTGGGATCTGAATTTGCACAGGACTTTGCACACCTGGCCCTGCCCTGTGCCTCGGCGTGGAGCTGCAGCAGCTCCTTTGCAAAGGTTCTGCTTCCTGAGGAGATGAAGAACGAGTGACCAAAGGCATGGTGGGTCCATTGAGGTTGTGTTCTCCTCCAGGCTTCACCATATTGAGATGACTTACACATATTTTATAGATTTTATAAGCAAAATGTGTGTGTGTACGTGTGTGCGAGCTCCTCTTACCGCGTTTCCCGTATTGTGTGTCATCATTCACATGGCAGTAAATACGTATTTCCAGAGAAATGCCCCACCAGCAGGTGTAGTGCAGAAGATAATGAATTACTCCTCAGTCCAAACAGCAGAAGGTTGGCACAGAGGAGGCTGTTTCTGGAGAGATCTCCTGTTATCTGCCCCTTTTCTCTGTAAACAACCGAGCTCAACCTTTCCCGTATCGCCATTCAACAACTTCTTCCCCAGACCTCCACTATCACAGCAGGACAAGGTGGCACACGGCTCCAAACCCTTTTATCTTGTTTAAACTCACATTTGCTGATCCTCACAGGTCCAGCATCCCCGTGGGCTTCATCTGTTCCTGGCGGGAAGCGCCGAAACCCGGTTTGGAATATCTGAGACATTCCGTGTAGCTCCAGTTGAGCACGTAATTTGTGGAAGGGTTGGGAGGAGAAACAATTTTTTTTTTTCTTGTTCTTACTGATAGATGAGATAAGAGGTGTAATGTTGTCCTGAGAAATGTCAATGGGAAGAGTTTCCTTGACGTTGTAGTAAGTGTGTTGTTTTTGGAAGTCACTGTCCATGGGAAGGGAGGCACCTGCAGTTAATTTTATCTGTTCCTGTGTAAATACAGACCTCCTAACGTTCCCAGCTCGCAGTTCAGAGGGGTCATGGCATTATGTACTGTAATATCTTATTTTATAAATAACACTTTATTTTAGTGCTGATTGTAAAATCTGGGATTTATTTGGCACTTGCTCCTTCCCGAGCTGGTGCTGAGAACTGCAGCCCTTTGTTGTGGGTTACAGCACTTGGGTTGATGCCTTTTGGAAGGGTTGTTCCTTGGTTGTCTTTGGGGAGAAGGGAGGGATGAGTGTTGTTAGGGGAGCTGAGCTCTGGGAATAAGTGACATCAAATTTGCTTGAGCATCTGGCGATTATTTCCTGAATTTTGCTTGACCACTGTGGCCAATGTGGGGCGTTGCCGGCAGGATTTTGCTATCACCCTGTTAACTTCTTATTTTTTGTTCTCTTCTAGTTACTCCGTTTATTTTGTAGCTTCAGGAAGGGCTGGGGGAGCTGCTGTTGTTTGTCACCAAGGTGATCAAAAGTCCTTGTGCTTTTTACAGTCCACTGGAGCTCTCCAGCCCTGTCCCTCCCAGGCACGTTTCTGCTGCTGGTGGGGTTTGGGGTTTAGGTTTCTGCCTCTTTGGCCTCTGTGACATGAAGAAATAATTGAAAGAGTAAGCCACAGTGCAGTGGGGTTTGCAGTACGTTGGGTTTTTTTGCAGCAATCCTCTGTCCACCCACTCTGCTGTGGGTTTTAGATTTATTTCTTACTTAGTCTTCACCAGACACAGTTTTGCTTCATTTAATAGCTGTTTTCAGCCTTAACAATACATTAATGCACTGGGATTAGGTGTTGTCTGATGTGCTCAGAACAAATGCTCAAAATAAAGTAGATGATCGTGAGTGAAAAAATTAAAAATTGGTTTAGGGATAAAAATTACGTCTATAAGAAAAATGGCACTTAACAACTGACTGAATTAGGGGAAGAGAATGAGTGAAACAGCAGAAGCCATTAAGTAAAAAATGCTTGATCTTGATCTATTTGATATAACAGTATTTTATGTAATTACATACAGTTACGTTCATTAACGTTCTTATTAGTAGAATTAGATACAAAGAAAAGTAATTAGGGATTGTAAGGATAAATGTTGTGTGTGTACAGCAGGATTTCATACCTGATTTTGTAAGGAGTAAGACCCATATGGATTTCCATAGCAGCGATGCTGCTCAGCACTTGCAGCAGGAAACAAGCCCAGGCTCTGTAGTACTAAATTAAGATCACATGCTTGCAACACACTGAGGAGTTACTGCCGGGGGTGATTAGTCCTTGGGTTTCCTCTTTTTTTTTTTTTTTTTTTTTTTTTTTTTTTTTTTTTTTTTTTTTATATTCCCTTTCCTCGTTGGTTTTGTTTTTGTTTGGATCCACGAGAACCCATTGCTGCGGCGGTCACTGCACCGTTAGGAAATGAAATTACAGTTCCCTCTGCAGCCGTAACTCAAGCAGGACTCCGTGTGTGTGGGGATAAATTATTTATATGTCACATCTTGCAGCCATTTACAGTAAGAGAGGGTAGCAGTGATCCTGTTGCTGTGGGGCTCTGGCTTTGGGTCCCGTGCCTGTCATCTGAGGTGACACCAGGGCAGCCAGGACGAGCCACGTCCAGCCTTCCCCTCCACTCCTGAGCACCCCCACGCTGCAAAGCCCACGGCAGCCCTTATGGCATTCGATGGCAAGAGGCTGGTGAGGTTTCTGGGTGGTGGGGGGAGGCCAGGGCTGCCTGGGGAGCTGGCAGGGTTGAGGCTGTTTGCCTTGTGCAGATAGCGGGCGGTTGGGTTGGATGCCTCCCCTGCGCAGGCAGCAAATGCATTGGCTGAGGTTGAGGGCGGTTCTCCTGCCGCAGTTGTTTTGTGTCCTGGACTCCGTTGGATCTGGAGCCTCCTAATTGCCTTGTCTGTAATCAAAACAGAGTTGGTGTAAGCCAGGGGAGAGGAGCTGGTGGTGTGAGGAGGGTTTGCTGCTCGGACGCTGGACGCCCGTGGTGGCCAGGGGACTTGTGGTGGCCCAGGTTGCCTCCACTGACCCCCGTCCACACACACAGGGCTTGTTATGGCACTCTGAAAAGATCATTTTTATTCACAACAAATCAGTCCCAAACCCGTGTGGTGCCTGGCCAGCACATGTGCAGCATCTTGGTGTTCATATGTGTGGTTTAGGATTTGTCCTTACTGAACCGTGTCCCTCTTACCCAACCCAAACCTGTGAGAACACCCAGTTCAGCTCACCCAGGATGTTGCTATTTAAACCCACCCAGTGGCCTGGAATCCCAAAGGAACAGCAAAACTTATCCTGAGTGGTGTTTTTTCCGTCTTTCGGACAATTCACCATTTTATTAACAGAAAACAAGAAAAAAAGAGCTAACACCAAAGTTTTTAACAGCTTAATTGACTTACCTGTTAAATACCAATCTCCTGGTTACCTGTGCTGGCTCGGGAATGTGTTTACAGTCTCAGTGTGTTTTGTTTCCACCTGGAGCATGGGGAAGTGGTGAAACACGCGGGAGCGATCCGGAGGTAGAAATTCCTTCGTGCTGACTCCACCGCCGCCTGTCCCCCCAGCTGGGCCTCAGCAGCACGAAGAAATGTCCGTTTGAATCTCTAATCAGAAAGGGTTGGAAAAGGCATTGTTTCCTCAGTCTTGGGAGCCACGCTAGCAGCGAGTTAAATATTTATTCACCCCTGGAACAACAGGTTGGAGCCTCTCGTGTCGCTGCGTTTCTCCCGGGTTTGTTAATGTTGGGCTCTTATTCAGCTTTGGGATGGGTTTTACACACCCACTCCCTACAGATGTGGGGAGGAGGTGTCGTGGCTGTGCTGGGCAGCTTTGTCCTGGTGCTGGTGTTGAATTCATGGCCCTGCAGCAGCTTTTGTGGTGCAGCGTGGTGGCTTCTGCCCCTGCCCAGGGCAGCTGTTCCTTTGGCCCCTTGCTTGGGTTTGTGGAGTTCTTTCTGTGAAGAATGGGGAGGGTTGATTTTTTCCCCTGTGCTGATTGTCCAAAGTCTCCCACTGGAGGCTGGGGGTTGTGGGTGTCGTGTCTGAACCTCCCTGAGCCTCCCCACCTGCCAGAGCTCCCAGAAGGGACCGTAGGGTCACAGAATATCCTGAGCTGGGAGGGTACAAACCCCCCAACAATCCCACCCTGAGCATCCCTGGGAGCAGCGTCCAAACGCAGCCTTGGGGCCGGGACCATTCCTTGGAGAGCCAATTTTTTTGTGCAAAAAGGCAAATCTCTGTGGGCCTTGGCAATTATTGGGGTCTGCAGACCTCAGTGGAGAGCGGTAGTGAGGTGCAAAAACCTATTCAGTGTTGACCTGCAGTAGCAGCATGATGTGGCAGCAAAAAAACCAAACAAAACCTGAATTCCTGGCCCATCTGAGTCACGTAACCTGGAGTAGCAGTTGTAAGGAGCTGTAGTGAAGGTACTCTGGAGAGGTTTTACACGACTTGAGGTGCTCTCAAGCATGCAGACTTTGATAATGTCATGACATCTGTTCAGGATCTTGGGTAATGAGGATTTGCACAAAATGGTGATTGACAATTTCTGGTCTTGAGTGCTTAATGGAAAAAGAGCTGTTGCCTTGGGTGCTTTGCTTTTCTTCGAGCTGTCTTTGAGACATCAAAAGCTCATGGAACAGGAAAAAGAGAAACGTTAAGAACGGTTTAAAAATAGTTTAATTGTATCTTCTGAAAACCTTTTGAGTGGAGACTTTAGGCGGTTTCTGCCCTGTGAATACTTGCAGCTGAGTTCAAAATGTGTAAATAAGCACAGGGCTTTGAAGATTAGTTTCCATAACAAATTAAATAAAAATATTGTGTGACAGAATGTTAAGTAGGTGCCATGTGTCACCGGGTGCTTTGCATGAGGGCTGGCTTTTCCCAATTACCTGTCTGCTCCTTGGAAAACAAGTGCTGTCTTTTGGATACTTCAAACTTTGTAGTTCTTGAGCATGAATGACAGGGGAAAACTCCCTTGTGGAGGAAATGCTGGTGAGGAACACTGGGAATTGTGCTGGCAGCACTCTCCCTCCAGCTCCCACCAACCATTTCTGCATTTGCTTCAGTGCTTTGCTCCCCAGCTGGAGGCTGACCCCGCTCCAGGGAGGAACCCACCAGGGCAGGATTCCTTGCAGGGCATCTCTGGCTCAGGGGAGGTGTGGGAGAAACAGCCCAGGCTTCCCCCTGCTCTTAAACCCTGATATTTTGGGCTGGAATTAGTAAGTTTGATAGTATTTTGGACTAAATTCTGGAATTTTCTGTTGCACATATTTCTAATAAACTGCAGCCAGGACACCTGTTGCTAGACTGTGCTTGTCTGTGGCCTGGGAATGTATAACCGTTTAAAACGTCCATGTGTAACCTGGCTTTTAAAACAAGCTTCCCATTTTATATTTAGTTTAATGCAAGGTGTTACCTGCAGCTCGCTGCTGTTCGGCTGTTGCATTTCAATCAAGTACTATTTGTGACAGGTTCACAAAATAGGAGCTGTTGCTAGAAAAGGGCAAAAAGTTGGTCAGCCTGAAACAAAATTAATTTGAAATATATTCCTGTGCTTTTTGTAATGGATGAGTGATGCACAGAGAAAACACCTGCAGTGCAGGACTAACATGGAAGCAGTAAGATATTTGAGATTAAGTCGTCCTTGTGGTAGAATTTCAGCTTTATCCATTTTGTATTTCTTCAAGGGATTTATCAGGCCGGAGCAGACCAGAGGTTGCTCATCTTTACTACCTCATCTACTCCTGCTTATTCCAAGAGTGGCATTAACAGCTTTAACACACTTAATTCTGCAATCTCCTAACATGGGGTGGAGGGGGATTTTATTCCTAGCACAGCTGGGGATTGGCTCATCCAAACATATTGTGCTGTGGATCCCACATGCTGCTCCTTTGGCTGGGTAAAACCAGACCACATCCCACTGCTGGTCTGCTCAGGTGCCTTAACAGAAATTAGGGATAACATTTCACCTCTGGGCTGTGTCAACACCTCCCCAAATAAAGCCCCTCCTGCCCGGACTCTGAGTATTGAGCACAAAGCTGGGAAAATACTGAGGCAGGTGGTGTTAATTCAGGATTTATTGCTGGCTCCCTTCACCAAGAGGGCTCAGGCAGGACATCAGGAGCTGCTCAGGTGTCCCCTCAGACAGAACACTGGTTTGGTGAGGACAAGGAGGTGTCTGGATCTGCATCTTGGCAATTCACAGCTGGATCTCTGAGGCTGTGAGGATAAATCCAGGTCCCTGTCTGTTAGGTTTTTTAAAATACAAAAATACATGTTTTTTCTGCTGTTTTGTTTTTCTTGTCTGGGCCTTCCTGGGGTTTCTGAGAGCTCTGTGAGCTTGGCTTTCACCTGACTTAACTTGTCTCTGTCTCTGTGAAGCCTTTCTGTTTTCCCCCAGCCCTGCATCTGAAGAAGAGGTCGAGTCGTCTGTTTTCTCGTGTTCAGGAATTTGTTTATTCTTTGTTATCTCATGTTCATTACCTGGCCTGCCATGGTCTGCTCTGCAGGCCAGTGCTCTCTCCCCCCGTTCTCAGTCCGTGTCGTCTCCCTGTTGTCTCTCCACCCTTGGGACAGCATATCTTTTATACTGAAAATTACTGATGCTTTATTTATAACAATTCTCCAATATCTATCCACTATGTTGTACAGTGCACTTTTGTTCTAAACCAACCCAAATGTGCCACACCACCACAGAAGATGGAGAACAAGAGGACGAAGAAGAAGCTCAGGGACACACCCCATTTCCTCCATCTTTGTCCCCTGATCTCACATTCTAGAATCCCCAAATTCTACTTTTTCACCCTGTGACATGCTAATTATCATTCTATCTAAATTCTTGTGACTTATAAATCTTGCCAGGACAGTCAGAAGCATGTCCTGCTTCCCACACCTGTCCCCCATCTAAAACCCTTCTTCCTGCTTCTGAAGCCCTGCCTGGCATTGGTGCTGGCTCTTGGAATGCTGATTTCAGCTCTGTTCTCTTTCCTGACACCAAGTTCTGTGGTGTGATCTGGATTACAGAGCTGGATTTAATCATTTGAGCCTCACTGGAACCTCTCAGACTGAGCATGGAGATGCTGAGGGGCAGGACTGACCTTCCCCCTGAAGCTTCCCTGGCTTTGTTCATCCTGCCCTCCTGCTCCTCCCCGAGTTACTCACGGTGTTTGCTCTGCTTGGTTTCGAGTTCAAAGCCCAAACCGCTCGTTAAAGGTGTTGTGGGGTGCTAAGTAATGAGTAATTAAAAAGAAAACCGTAAAAACCTCAAGCAGTAACACTCATGGGAGCCCTTCTATGTGGACTTGTTGGGAGAGTCACTGAAAAGCTCGTGTTCGTGCCAGGGCTTCCTCCAGGAAACCAGGGACAGGGTGATAGGCAGGTGGGAAGCAAATCCTGATAGAGCTGAAGGGTTGTGTAAAAATGCTGTTGGACATGTATTATTTGCAGCACTGCTGTAGGAAACTTCAGTTTTTTAAACTGAGAACCAAGAATTTTCTGGCTGAAACTGGCTGTGCCAGGCTGGGAAGCTCTTGCTGTGGAGTCTCATCACTCCTGAGCTTCAGAAATAACTCCTAGTTATGAAATACATAGAATAAAGTCACCAAGGCTCTCCTGGAGCCTCTTAGTGCTGGACCAAGGGAACAGGAGAACTCAGTTTTCTTCTTTTGAAGATGGGCATCGATGAGTTGTGAGGATGAATGATAAAACTCCTCAAAAACTTAATGTTCTTAAATGTGGAATTTACACTGAAAGGTGGAGATGGGGCAGAATTTGCACTGACAAGTGTAGATGGGACAGAATTTTCTCTGGCAAGTGGAGATGGGGCAGAATTTTCTCTGGCAAGTGGAGATGGGGCAGAATCTTGCACTGACAAGTGGAGATGGGGCAGAATTTACACTGAAAGGTGGAGATGAGACAGAATTTGGCAGAGTTTGCAGTGACAGGTGGAGATGGGGCAGAATTTACATTGAGAAGTGGAGGTGAAGCAGAATTTGCCCTGAAAGGTGGAGATGAGACAGAATTTGGCAGAGTTTGCAGTGACAGGTGGAGATGGGGCAGAATTTACATTGAGAAGTGGAGGTGAAGCAGAATTTGCCCTGAAAGGTGGAGATGGGGCAGAGTTTGGCAGAGTTTGCACTGACAGGTGGAGATGGGGCAGATTCTTGCCCTCGCCCTTCGCAGAGGAGGCTCCCAGGCCATCAGACCCAGGGCTCCCAGCTCTGGGAGCTCTCAGGCTCGGCTCTCCCTCGTGGCCAGGCTCTCCCCTGTGGCACTCGCTCACCTTTGCTGTTGTGGCCAGGCTCTCCCCTGTGGCACTCGCTCACCTTTGCGTTGTGGCCAGGCTCTCCCCTGTGGCACTCGCTCACCTTTGCTGTTGTTTTCCTCGGCAGTCTGTCCCCCTGCCTGCAAGTCCCAGGGCTGCACCGAGGACGGGCAGTGCTGCCACAGCGAGTGCCTGGGGGACTGCACGGAGCCCAACGACCCCACCAGGTGCGTGGCCTGCCGAAATTTCTACCTGGAGGGCAGGTGTGTGGCGAGCTGCCCCCCCGGGCACTACCGCTTCGAGGGCTGGCGCTGCGTCACCTTCAGCTTCTGCCAGGAGCTGCACAACAAGTGCAAGAACGCCCGCGAGTCCGGCTGCCACGTCATCCACAACAACGAGTGTGTGCACGAGTGCCCCTCGGGCTACATCATGAACTCCAGCGAGTGAGTACCTGAGCTGCCAGGGCAGCACTGGGGGGGTTGGGTTGGGCTCCTCTCCCTCTTGGATGTGGGGCTTGGCGGCTCTGTCAAGACCAGGAGGAGTTTCCAGGTGGCGAGCACCTGGTCTGCTTTAATATGATTTACAAACTAATTCCTTGCTAATTCAAGCTGTTAAAAGCTCTCCCCTGCCATGGGCTGGTGGTTCATTCTTCCCTTGGCTTCCCTCGCTGCCTCTCAAGTTTGGAAAAAGTGGGAAAGGGAGATGGAGAGAGGACAAAGAAGAGCATCCTCCAAGCTGGAAGGGTCTCTGTGTAACGGTGTGTGGGAGGTGGAGAGGCTTTAGCAGCCCTGCTTCCCTCCCCTCTGGAGCAGCCTGAGGCCGGGGAGCCAGGCTGGAAAAGCACAACAGGGGGAGGTTGTGGCTAATGAGGAGAGCGCAGCGTCCTCGGAGTGCTCTTTCTCAGAATATCTATCCCTCATCCCTGTAATTACTTTCATTGAGCAGGTTCAAGCTGTGCCAGACATGAACGCACAGTGTAACAAACAAGTGTGGCACGAATCAAAGCAGGGAACAGCCATTCTGTCTATTCCCAGGGGGTTTTGACAAAGGAATTAAATAATTTATGTTGCTGAGCCGTGTATCACTGAAAATTTGGTTGTTTGTCCCGCAGTACTGTTCTATATTGTGGTGAGTCAGATTTCCTATAAATATTGGTCACTTTGTGCTCGCATGCGTTTGCTCCTGCCATAATAATTTCAGGGAATTCACTCTTAACAGGACTTTTTATGCCATTTCCTGTTTTGTTTTTCCAAAGAATGAACAAGCAGCCCCAAAGTAGCTGTGCTGCTTGTGCAACAGCCCCATGGCCTCTCCTGTGCTCTTCCAGGCCGCTGCCAGTGGGACCTCACAGCTCTGCTCCCTGCTCTTCCTAGAGCATTTCTTTCTCTGAACTAGCTGGGAACACATTCTTGTGGTGGTGTGACCAGGGCAAGCCATCAGCTCGTGCTATTTAAGCAGTATTTCCCCAGAGCACAAAGCACATTCTTGCCTTTTTTAAAGCAGCATTGTGTGCAGTCCTCAATCAGGGGATTCCCAGTTGAAGGGTTCAGCTCTCCACTCATCAATTACACGTTTGGTTAATGATCTTGAGATGAATACTGGGCTGGGGTTTATTATCTTGAAACCCCTGGGATGGAGAGCACTGGGCAGCATCGTGGCCAGTTTCCTCTTCACAATAATTCAGGTCACTTCAGCAGGAAGGGATGGAATGATTCACGTTTGAAACGTGAAAGTGACAATTTAAATTTATCAGCAGTTATTTTCAAGGCCAGGTTGAATGGGGCTTAGAGCAACCTGGTCCAGTGGAAGGTGTGGACAGGGATTGGAATGGGATGAGCTTAAAGGTCCCTTCCAAACCAAACCACTCCATGATTCTGTGACCCCTTGGGGTCACCTGCAGCCCGTGGGGTGTCCCCAGCCCCACAGTGTCACCCTCCACTCCATGATGTCACCTCCACCCCATAGCCATGTCCCTCATGTCCCCAACCCCACAGGAGTGTCCCACACCCACAGAGTCACCTGCAGCCCGTGGGGTGTCTGCAGTTCAGTAGTGTCACCCCCACCCCACAGCGTTGCCTTCACCCCATAGTGAGCATCCCTCTTGTCCCCAACCCCATAGGGAGTGTCCCCAACCCCACAGGGTCACAGAGTCACCTGCAGTGAACCCCATGGCCCATCACCACTTCAGATTCCTCCCTGTGCCCTTGGGCACTGCAGGGGCTATGCTGGCTCCCCCCAGCCCTGCTGTGCTGTTTTGCTGGCTCCCCCCAGCCCTGCTGTGCTGTTTTGCAGCCTGCACTGCACGCCCTGTGCCGGGCCCTGCCCAAGGTCTGTGACTTTGGCAAGGAGAAGACGATCGACTCGGTGACGTCTGCGCAGGAGCTGCGGGGCTGCACGGTGCTCAACGGCAGCCTGGTCATCAACATCCGCGGGGGAAGTAAGTGGGCACGGCCAGGGAAGGGCACTGCCCTCACCTGGGGCTCTTCCCTTGCCTGGGACCACCCTCAGTCTTAGAGGGACCCTGAGAAATCAGCACAGAGCAAAGGCTTTCGTTGTTAATTGATTTTTGTGAGTTCTGACGAATTAACATCAAGCAGTTGTTTAATATTTGGGGTCTGATGTGGGTGTTTCTCTCTGTGATACCAGATAACTCTTTCCAATGTTTTCCTCTCCACAGATAACATAGCAGCTGAGCTGGAAGCAAACCTTGGCTTGATAGAAGAAATCTCAGGTTACCTAAAAATTCGCCGCTCTTATGCCTTGGTTTCCCTCTCCTTTTTTCGGAAGCTCCATCTGATTAGAGGAGAGACACTTGAAGCTGGGTGAGTTCTCTCTAAAGATGCTCTGTTTGAATGCTTTGAAGTACAAGGAGTGCCAGTTCTATCAGGGTGATTTGTATTGGGAAACAATTCCCAAGTTATTTTGAAGTGTTCCCCTGCCCATGGCTTGTGCCCTACCAGGGCAGACAATTTACATTCATTTTTCTTTGGTGTCTGGATTAATGCAAAAGGGCTTTTTCATGCATCCCCTCCCAACCCATGTTTTCACTATTCTGCTTTCAGGAATTATTCTTTTTATGCCTTGGACAACCAGAATCTTCGCCAGCTCTGGGACTGGAGCAAACACAACCTCACTATAGCACGGGGCAAACTCTTCTTCCATTACAATCCCAAGCTGTGCTTGTCAGAAATCCACAAGATGGAAGAGATCTCTGGGACTAAGGGGCGTCAGGAGAGGAATGACATAGCCCTGAAGACCAATGGGGATCAGGCCTCGTGTAAGAATCTCAGAACACAGCCTTGCTTACCTCTTCTCTCCCTCTGCCTTGCTTTCCTCATACTTCTCTCTCAGCCCTCCTCATACTCCTCTTTCTCTCAGCCCTCCTCATACTCCTCTTTCTCTCAGCCCTCCTCATGCTCCTCTTTCCCCCAGCCAGCCCAGGGTGTTTTTCCCTCATCCCTTTGGTAAAGCAGCAGATGTGCTCCTGTTCTGTGCACTCAGTGACACTGGCACTGTGCCACGAGTAAAAGTCCCCACGGGATCTTCTCTGGCAGCCTTGGTCCCACAAATCCCTGGGAGGTTTTGGGGCTGGGAGTGTGTGTATTGTGTCTTTTTGAAGAGTTTAGCACAATGTAACGTCAGCCCAGGCTGGGATTTTGTGTTGCTGCTGAGTACCTGATTAATTGTCATAATCTGCTTTGCCCATGTCGTGGGGTGACACAGAATGAACACGGGAGGAAGGGGATTCCCACCCAGCCCTGGAGGCAATTGCCATGACAACAGGCAGAGAAAATTTTTCAACAATTCAAATTTCAACAATAAAACAATTGAGGTTTTTCACTCAACAGCTTTCTTCAGGAACAACAGTCAGACAGCACCTGTGTCAGCAAAAGGCACAGGGTGGCTTTATGCTCTGGCTGAAGTTGTGCTGCTTAAGATGGGGATCTACAGACTCTTATTTTGGTAGCAGTAGTGCAATAAATGCAGTCCTTCTGCACCCCCAGTCCTGTTTGTTCCCTTTCTGTGCCACCAGCAATCCCCTTTCCCTGTTTGTATCAGGGCTGTGTGGTGAACCAAATTGTGGCAGTAATCAGGGGCAGGAAAAACCCAGCTTTGCTCTGAGCTGGTGGCATCTCTGCTCTGATTCATTGCTCAGCCCCACTGAGATTCACCTGCACAAAGGAGTAGGAGCATGTGCAGGTGCTCATGGGCCCCTGCAGCTCAGGATATTCTGTGAAGGACAGATGACATGGGGACAGAGGCAGTGACCCTCCCATGCAGTATTCCAGCAGTTGTGTTCTGATCCTGGGAGATGCTCGGGCAGGTATTGCCAAAAAGCCCTGCACTGACTGAACTGGGGTTTCAGATCCTGGCTCCCAGCCTGCAGGGCAGCCTGGATCATCACTGTCCCTCTGCTTCTGGGGAGCCAGAAGAGCCCAGAGTCCTTTCCCACCCAAAACATTCCAGGATTCTGTGATCTCCTATCCTGTCCTTGTTGCCCCTCGTTGTCCCTTGTTGATGTAGCTGTTTGTGAACAGACCTAAAAAGTGAAGATCTTTCAGTTGACTCAGTTTCCTGGTCTGGTTTCCCACATATCAGCACAGGCAGCCAGGGCAGCCCAGTGGGAGAAGGGAATGCAATGGCTGTGACCTGAAAACTGGCAGGGCCAGTGAAAAACACACACGGAGCCCCTGGGGCACCACAGCTCCAGCCTGGGCAGAGGCAAGGAGCACAAGGAATCAGCTGTCTGTAAAGTTCATCTCCTCCCATGGGACACCATAAAGCTCTTCCCACATTGGGGATGAACCTGGATTTGGGCAGATCCAGCCCTGCCTGTGGCTGTGAGCAGGTCCTGGGCTTCTGTTGGGTCTGAAGGCAGCTGGAGGAGACAGTTGCATTTCTCTTTGCCAGCTTTACCCTCACCCTGCTGAGCTGGTGTCTGTGCCACCCCACCTCAAACCACAGCTTGCCAGGTTGTTTGGTTTTTTGTTTGCTTTTACTTTTCAAGCCCAGCTTTCACATTAACAGCATCCTGTTTACTAAAAAAAAAAAAAAAAAAAAAAAATAGAAAGGGGGGGAAGAAAAAAAGCCCCTGTTTGTTCTGGATGTGGTGCCAGTGAAATGAATGTTCTTCCTCTTGTTGCAGCTATGCAGGAATAGCAAATTCAGTCAAAGCCACTTGGGCTGGGGGCACAAAACATGTCATACCATGTCCCTTGAGCTCCATCCTCCTGCAAACACCCTCCTGTTTGCAGAGGGACCTTGCTACTCCTGGGCAAGGCTGGAAATTCTTCTGCTTCATTTTTGTGGCCTCTTGCCTTCTGTGAAAACCATATTGCTGGGCTCAGCTGTGCAGATCCTGATAAATTGTGAAATGTGTCGCCTTTAGATTTCCCACTTTTTAGAATTTAGTTCAGTTCTTTGACAGAGTCATTTTCATGAAATCATAGCAAAATGTAACCTTAGGAGGGCATCAATACCAGCCACTGATTTGAGGTAGGAATGGCTGCCAAGTAAGATAAGGTTTTACTGGGCAACTCTTCTCAGTGCCAACATCCTCCCATTTATCTTAAACTTTTAAGATAATTGAAAACAAAACGCTTCATTTTTCAGCATTAATAAAACTACTGTCACTTCTCACTTGTTACAGGTGAAAACGAACTGCTGAAATTTTCTTCCATTAGGACTTCTCATGACAAGATCCTGCTGAAGTGGGAGCCCTACTGGCCCCCTGATTTCCGTGACCTCCTGGGGTTCATGCTGTTCTACAAGGAGGCGTAAGTGATGCCCTCAGGGCACAGATCAGTGGCCTTGCTGGCATTGAAAGGTGGATGTTACACCTGCTGGAGGTTTTTGCTGTAGGCAAAGCTGTTTAGTCTCTGATTTTGTGGCTCCTACACTAAAGTTTCCAGTGATACCCTTCTATAAAAGTGGACTTGTGCACAGTCACAATTCCCCATTTAAGAACAATCCAAACTTTAGTTATCCCTGCTGTTCTAGACACACATACTCGGACCATGGCGTTCCTTATCTCCCCACTGTCTCTGTGGGATGATGAGGAGTTTATCCCCTTTGAGGTGGGAAAGATTCTTTTAGAATCAAGGTAACCAAGCTGATTTTAATAAAGCTGACAATAATCAGTCTGGATTGAGTTGTTGGGGTCATGTGTGGCACAGATCCTGCTCTTGTGATGCTGTTGGAGGCCCAGGTAAAGCTCCCAATGCCTCCCTTTCAGAATAAATCCAATGAGATAATTTTACTTTCTCTGAAGTAAAAGGTGATAACTGAAGGGTAAAGGGTGATTAACTTCCAGTGTGTCATTAGAAATGTTTTTAAGAGCCTGACTGAGGATTCTGTTAATTGGAGCCTTCTCTTTCCTCAAGGCCCTACCAAAACGTGACGGAGTTCGATGGCCAGGACGCCTGCGGCTCCAACAGCTGGACAGTTGTGGATGTTGATCCCCCGCCACGCTCAAACGAGCCCAAAGCCCAGGCCCAGCCAGGCTGGCTCCTGAGGGGCCTGAAGCCCTGGACACAGTATGCAGTGTTTGTGAAAACCCTGGTGACCTTCTCGGACGAGCGGCGGACGTACGGCGCCAAGAGCGAGATCATCTAGTGCAGACCAACGCCACGGGTCAGTGCAGCTCCTCCTGGGGTAACACCAGGCCTAAGGAGCTCTGCCTAGGGCTTGTGCCAGTCCCATACTCGGGAAACTTCCCACTGCCCTGCACTGGGAGGAGGGAATTCCTAAATCAGGGGTGTGATTCCAGATGGTGCCCATGGGCACCTCTTCTGTTCTGTTGTATTGCCCCATGTAAGAATCATTAAGGCTGGAAGAGACCTCCAGGGTCTGCAGGAGCCTGCTGGGTGCCAGGGAAACCTTGATTCCCACAGGAAAGGAAACGTGCCTGTGCTGCTCTGTGCTTTGCCAGGCTCTGCAGGGCAGTGCAGTGACCTCTGTCTCTTCCCCACCCCACAGTTCCCTCGGTCCCGTTGGATCCCATATCTGTCTCCAACTCCTCATCCCAAATCATCCTCAAGTGGAAGCCCCCTCGGAGCCCAACGGGAACATCACACACTACCTGGTGTACTGGCAGCAGCAGGCAGAGGACAGTGAGCTCTATGAGCTCGATTACTGCCTGAAAGGTGAGTGGCTGCCTCTCCCTGCCAGCCTTTCCTTCGCTCTCTCCCAGACCTGCCCGGGCTCTTTGCCTGGAGCTGCTCTGGGGACCCAACTCTGCTGCACTCAGGACTGTTCTAGAATCAGCTCTGTCCCTCCCTGTTCTGTTACATTACTGCCAAGGTATGTGCAAAAGGTCTAAATACGTTTTTTACAAAGTAATCACATGTTTTTTTCCTTTGGGGATCTCCCTTCTGCCCTTGCTCCTTTTTAATTGAATTATAAGTTTAATAGCAACAATGGAGGTAGTAAAGTTAAAATTTTCAGTGCTGTTGGAGCTCAGGGCCAAGTTAATTTTTGAAGGCAGCTGGTGCCTGGTTTGAAATTCCTTGAGAACACAGAACTTCACTGAGGACTTCCAAAATCTCACCTGCTGCTCTGTGTTACCTGAACTGGGATAAAGCAGCATCCAAGCTTCATTTCAAAAATAACATTTTAGAATTAAAGGCCTGTCAGAATAAAAGGAACTTCTCAGCCCTGGATGTGAAATATGGGATGCCCAAACATGCCATGAATCCTGTGTACACTGGATTGGGATCTTTTTGTAGGATCAAACATCTGCCAAGCAAGGCATGAGTGACACTAAAACTGTTTTGTCCCCAGGATTAAAGCTGCCCTCAAGGACATGGTCTCCTCCTTTTGAATCTGAAGACCCCCAGAAGTATAATCAGAGTGAAGCTGAGGATGTCAGTGGGGAATGTTGTTCCTGTCCTAAAACAGACTCCCAGATCCAGAAGGAGCTGGAGGAGTCTGCCTTCCGCAAGACCTTTGAGAATTATCTCCACAATGAGGTTTTTGTGCCCAGGTGAGAACATCAGACAGGACTGTCCAGGGGTCAGAGGCAGGGAAATGTAACTGAGGATTAAATAAAAATACTGGGTTGGACACAGCCACAGCTTCCATGAGCCTGTCTAGTCCAGCTGGATATGGGTCTTGGAATGGGAGAGCTGAGCACCTACCACGGATGTTCCTGCAGACTGGGGAGATCCTGCTTTCATTTCCTGTCCCTGAATTCTCCTCAGCTCAGGAATAAAGTGAGAATCCTTAACAAACAGCCTGCAGCTTGTCTGGCATCAGATGATGCCAAAAATAGCGATTTTTTTTTCCTGCCTTGAAATTTTGTGGTCAAGTTCTTCATTGAGTTGAAAAGAAAGGAAAAGGGCAGTTTACCAGGCCACAGGCTCGCCCTCCAGCGTGGTATTTGTGGTCTCCCTTCACTTAGTGTGGGAAATACCTCCAGTGCCCTGAGGAATGTGAGTGCCGTGGGTGGTGAGTGGCCTGTTTTGAGTGGCACACTTAGTGTCACATTAAGTGGTGTTGAATGTCTTCACACTTCATCTGCAGCTCGGGGAGGAAGTGCTGGGGAGCAGGGTAGAATCTGAGTGATTGACCCTCTTCCCTGTCACGCATTTTGTGCTCTAAATTTGTTCTAAACCTGCATTTGCAGCTGCCTGACAAAAGCTGGGTCACTGCACTGAGCGTTTTCCCTGTTAAAGCATCCCTGGTGTTCCCTGCCCTGGTGCCTGCAGTCCTCACCTGGAAGCTTGGGCAGAGCCTCTCCTGTTGCTGTTCCCTGGCTGTTGGTGCCCATCAGGATGAGCTCCAGTGTGCCAGAGGATGCTAGGACAGGACATATTCCAAAGCAGAGGGGAACTAAGCCATGTGCAAAAGCCAAACTCCTCCTGATGTAGATGGACAATTCTGACAGTCTGATTTTTTTTTTAACTTTATCTTCCCCCTCCCCTCCAATTTTATTGTGCAGCCAGCCCAGGGTGCTTCTCAGGCCAGTTTCTGGGGTATGTATTTTAGGAAGAAGCCAATCACCAGGATGTGCCACCTTGTCAGCCTCCTGAGGAAGAAATCCCCACATCCCATGGCCAACTAATCTCTGAAACAAGCCAGTGGTGAAGAGACCTCCCTGCTGCCACGTGCCCTGCTTGTCTTCCCTGGCAGGCTCCAGGCTGTCACCACATAAATCAGAATTCTTTTTCCTGTGAATACTGTGCTATCACCTGCTCACAGAGCCTGGCAGAGAGCAGGGAGTGTGGTTTACTTCAGGTGCTTTTTTTGTGGCTCCTGAGAGTTCAGTGACCTCTCCCGAGTGCCGTGTGGCCTCTCCTGGAGAGAAGGAGCTTGCCAGTCACGGGAGGAATGCCAGGGCTGAGGCCAGCAGGGAACATGAGATGCCAGGGGAGCAGAATCACAGCACTTTCTCCCTGATGTCTCCTTGTTTTCCATGTGCCATTTCTCCCCTCCTGCCCTGTTCCCAGCGATCTGATCCCTGGGCAGGATCCAGCCTTAGTCCAGGACTGATCTCACCCCTCTGGAAATCACAGTTCCTTCCCCTGGGCACGTTGATTACCCACTCCAGGAGCCACTGCCACAACTCCTGGGGGTCACTTTTCTCTGGTAGTGACAGAAAACCAAACTAGAAGTTCAGGAATGTTCCTCTGGGCAGGCTGAGCTGGCAGTGTCTCACACCAGGTCCCCTTCAGAGCTGGGCAAAGTGTCCATCAGAGGCTGCTGCTTAGGTTCTTCTTTCCTGTGTTATTTGCTCTCCCTTTGGAGGAGTTCTGCACGGATTGGAGCTCAGGGCTGGTCACACCCTGGCACAGGCTGCCCAGGGATGTGTGGAATCTCCATCCCTGGAGGTGGTCCTGAGCCACCTACCCAGCTTTGGGCCAGGGGCTCAGATCAGACAATCCCCAGAGGAGCCTTCCAGCCCCAGCCCTCCGTGATTCTGTGGGAAGCAGGAAAAGATTGCAGAAAAAAGTCCTGAGAGACAGAGAGGAGCTCAGTGGCTGCTACTCAGGTGTCATTGCAGGTATTCCCTCCATCACCACTGCAGCAGGAGCAGCCCCAGTTCCCTGTCTGTGTCCTCTGTCACACACCTTTGTGTGACAGTGTTCCCAGTATTCTTGGGGAGGAAGATCTGAGGAATGACTCACTTTAAAAGTAATAGTTTTCCAATTTCCCAATTCAGTTAATTGTACAGACAAATCTAAAATGCTTCTGCCAGGCCAGCTGACCTGGGGTAGTTTCAGGGGTGTGGAAAAGCTTGGCTTCAGGTACCAAAGGCTTTTTCTGAATCCCCCAGCACAGGCCATACTGTGTTTGCTGAGGTGTCACTTCCAGCCCCCTCACACCCCCTGGTCATCTGTGAGAAGAGGAGGAACCTGGACCTGAGGGTCTCACAGGGAACTCACTGGAGCTGCTGAGATGGCCTCAATGGAAATTACCCTGGAACAACTCTGAGAAGAATCAGATGTTTGAAAATACAGAGAATTTGGCAAGAAAATTGCTGCAAATCCAGGATAATAAATATGGGAAGATTGGGGATTTACAGCTTCAAAAGCTTTTCTTAACTTTCTGTGACAGGAGAAGGAAGGAATCTTTGCATTTTACTCTGTGTTGCATCAGTGCTCAAATTACTGTTTTACTTGTGAAAAACAAAATTCCCTTGAACATGAGGATCAGCTAAATTCACACTTGATAAACAGAGGGTGTAGCTTTGCCTTTATGCAAACCAGGTCCTGTTTGACCATAGGGAATCCTTCTCAAGGAGGGAGGTGACATGACCCAGAGCTGGGTCCCTGAACTCTGCCCCATCCTGAGGGGACACTGCTCATACCACCACGGAGGGAACAGCAGCTCCAAAAGGAGTTAATTAGTAATTAAGAAAGAGAAAACTTAAAACTGGAATGTGCTTGCTGAACCTGCTGTTTGCCATCCTGCTTTGTCATCAGGTGGATGAATTTTCTGTAGGAAGGAATTCCTGGCTGGGAGGGTGGGCAGGGGCTGGCCCAGGGTGCCCAGAGCAGCTGTGGCTGCCCCTGGATCCCTGGCAGTGCCCAAGGCCAGGCTGGAGCAGCCTGGGACAGTGGAGGTGTCCCTGCCATGGCAGGGGTGGCACTGGATGGGCTTTGAGGGCCCTTCCCACCCAAAGCATTCTGTGATGATGGCAGCTCCGTGAACATTTGTGTGTTGTGTTGTGTTGTGTGTGTGCAGCCCAGTGTTCAGTTTGGGGACATCTCAAACTCCGCTTGGTCACTGGTGGCTTTTGCTGAAGGAGGAAAAACAGCACCCAGAGGGGAGCAGGGAAGGGGGCAGAGATGTCAGAGCAGTCCCTGCTGGGACTGGGGCTGGCCATGGTCTGGTAGTCAGAGGTTGCAGTGGAAAGTTCAGTTCAGCAGCAAAGATCTGCTTCAACAGCTTGTTACATTTTTAGAGCCTGGAGATGCCTCAAGTGTGGGTTCAGATCAGGTCACTCTTTAATAGCTGCACGCACATGCACACACACACAAAAAGATCATCACCCCCTTAAAATACATGGTCTGGATTTCAATTGGCATTAATTCCTTTTGTGTAACTGAATACAGTTACTGATTGACCACCTTGGTTAGTTCCCAACCTGAAAGTTCCCATGGCAAATGTGTGGCAGCACATAAGAGTGTTAGATTGAGCACTCTTGGTTTGGTACTGATCCCTTCTTCTCTTTTTTTTTTTTTTTTTTTTCCCCAAGAAAATGAAAATTTTGAATGCTTATTAATTCTATTGAATTTATTCTGTTTATTTGCTGACAAAACCTGACATTAAAGCTGGCTGGTGGCACTCAGGTGCAGACAGTAGTTAAGGTGACATAGTCACACTGCAGGTGCTGGTTTTACAAGTGAAAAAATCAGCTTTTCAGACTGAAATGCCATAACTTGAGGAGCAGCATTTGGTTAACGAAACCACACAATGAATAAGTAATCAGAATCGTGTTCTAAAAGCATGCCTTGAAAAGGACTTAATAGATTTGATCTCTTGGGAAAAGGTTAAAATGCTTTGTGTACCCATCGAGGTTCAGCCTTAGGGGTGAGAGTGGCAAATGCATTGCAGAGAGCAGGGAGAGAGGCCTTTTGCTTTATAAAAGCAGGTTAGTGACACTTGGGATATGTGGCACATCTGAGGTCACCGAGTCGGGGCCGTGGAGTGACCGTGTGCTCGGAGCTGCAGCGGGTGGGAGCTGAACTCCAAAGCATTGCAACCCTGCCCCAGGCATCCGTGAGGCAACCTGGTAAACTTAGACTCAGCTGAGAGATCCAGCGCAATTTGAATTCTCGAGCAAATACTTGAAACTTGGATTGGTTTATTTTTATTTTGTCTCCCCACGTGCAGTTGTGTGGGGAGAAGAGTCTGGGGGATACAGAATTTTGTAAAGATGCATGTCTTGGTTTAAAAAAAAAAAAAAACCTGGTATTTTTTTTGTTTCATTGCAAATATCAGGATTCAGTTTGAGTTTTCAGTGGCACTCTGAGCTCTCCCATTTTGTGTTGACATTGGCTGTAACAACTAATGTGGTGACCCGTGTTGTTTAACAGGCCATCCAGAAAACGAAGAGACCTCAGCTCTGTGGCAAACGCCACCGTGGTGCTACCCACCATCCCATCCTCTGCCAACAATTCAGAAGCAGCTGAGGGTGCAGAGGAGCAGAAACCTTTTGAGAAAGTGCTGTCCAAGGAGTCCCTGGTGATCTCAGGGCTGCGCCACTTCACCGGCTACCGCATCGAGCTGCACGCCTGCAACCACGATGCCCAGGAGTCCCGCTGCAGCGTGGCAGCTTATGTCAGTGCCAGGACCATGCCAGAAGGTGATCCCCCCACCCTGAGCCCTGCTGGGGCTTTGTGGCTGTTCCCAAAATGCTGCTTTTCCCAGGGGAGGCAGCTGCAGTGTGTAAGACCGGGGCTGTCCTTGCATCCCGGTGGGGAAGGAGGATGGGTGAGGTATTGGCAGCTCTGAATTTTGCCCAAAGATGTGAAACTAAAGCTGATCTTGAACTCGGTTCTAGCTAAGGCTGATGACATCGTTGGCCCAGTTTCCCATGAGCTGGTGGAAAAGAACATTGTGCATCTGAAGTGGCAGGAGCCAAAGGAGCCCAACGGCCTCATCGTGCTCTACGAGGTGAACTATGGGCGGCTTGGCGAGACAGAGGTGAGAGGTTCTGCTTGCACAGCACCCTGGCAGAAGTGGCTCCACCTGGGAGCCCAGGGCTCTGCAGGATTTGACAGCCCTTGTGCATACAGTGCCCTGTCTAGTGGGGTTTCCTGGTGCAGAACTAGTGGAATACAAAACTTCACTGGTGAATTTGTCTCCTCTGGAAGCCTGGGATGACATCAGGAAATAACCACCTGCTTCTGTGGTGCCTGTTTGCTCAGCAAGTTTGGGTGATTGGCCAACTTCCTGCATGGGACTCCTTGGTGTTATTTCACAGGACAGAAACCCCACATTGCTGTGTCTCAGACAAAAGGCCTTAAGTTGCACTGGGGAGTTTCAGATTAGATATGGAAAAAAATTCCCTGCAGGAGTACTCAGGCAATAAAGTTGACCAAGGATGGTGGGGTCACCATCACTGGAAGCATTCAAGATGTGTCTGAATGTAGCACCTGGGGACGTGTTTTAGAGCTCATGATGACAGTGCTGAATTGTTGTTGGGATTTGATGACCTTGAAGGTCTCTTCCAACCTTGGTGTTTCTGTGATTCTGTGAAATTTAAGTTGTTTAGAAGCGTTAGGAAGGCATTGAGCAGCCCACGAGCTCTTGGGGACAGGGCTGGTGTCAGTGCCAGGGGGACAGTGGCATTCCCCAGTGCAGGCCCAGTGTCAGTGCTGAGAACCAGGGCAGCACATGGCTCTTGCTCTCTGTATCCTGATTGACAGCCCTGCAAAACACAAATCCAGCACAAACCACTAACCTGGAGTACACTGAGAGCCCTTGGGTGTGTGTTTGCCAGCCAGGGAGGTGCTACAGGAGCCCCAGGGAGCCCTCAGGGAGCTCTGGGTGTTACAGGAGACCCCAGGAGCTCTCAGGGAACCCTGGGTTCTGCAGGAGCCCTGGGAGATGCAGGAGCCTCAAGGAGCTCTCAGGGAGCCCTGGGTGCTGCAGGAGCCCTGGGGAGCAGTCAGGGAGCCCTGGGGAACTGCCAGGGAGCCCTGGGTGCTGCAGGAGCCTCAAGGAGCTCTCAGGGAGCCCTGGGTGCTGCAGGAGCCTCAAGGAGCTCTCAGGGAGCCCTGGGTGCTGCAGGAGTTCTGGGAAGCTCTCAGGGAGCCCTGGATGCTGCAGGAGCTCTCAGGGAGCCCTGGGTGCTGCAGGAGTTCTGGGAAGCTCTCAGGGAGCCCTGGGTGCTGCAGGAGCTCTCAGGGAGCCCTGGATGCTGCAGGAGCCCTGAGGAGCTCTCAAGGAGCCCTGGATGCCGCAGGAGCTCTCAGGGAGCCCTGGGTACTGCAGGAGCCCTGGGGAGCTGCCAGGGGGCCCTGGGAGCTGCAGGAGCCTCAAGGAGCTCTCAGGGAGCCCTGGGTGCTGCAGGAGCCCTGGGGAGCTGCCAGGGAGCCCTGGATGCTGCAGGAGCTCTCATGGAGCCCTGGGTGCTGCAGGAGCTCTCAGGAGGCCCTGGGTGCTGCAGGAGCCCTGAGGAGCTCTCAGGGAGCCCTGGGTGCTGCAGGATGCCCCTGGCACAGCCCCTGTCCCCACAGGAAGCCCATTTCTGCGTGTCCCGCAAGCACTTTGCCAGCGAGAACGGCTGCAAGCTCCGGGGGCTCCAGCCTGGCAACTACAGCGTGCGGATCCGGGCCACCTCCCTGGCGGGAAACGGCTCCTGGACTGAACCCACCTATTTTTACGTGGCTGATTATTGTGAGTTCGGTTTATTTTCGATGTTTAATCCCTGACAGAAACTCGGGTTATTTCTGGAGGATGGGGTGTGTAGCAAGCAGTGCACAATGAGCCACAGGGAGTCATTAAATATTTACCAAATACATCGGTTGTCAAGAACCTGAAATTACTTGGAAACACATGGCTTTTGTTTATTAGTCCTCATTTTGACCAGCCTCACATTTTGATCTGAAATAGCCTCTAGTTTTGTCTTTGTTCCGATTTATTGAAGAGGGAGATTTTACTGAGGAAAAAATTTGTACTTTGGACCTGTATAATACCTCCAACTCTCTCTTTCTCTCCTAGTGAATGCTCAGCCAAATATTGCTGTTATCATTGTTCCGATTATTTTTGCCATAATAATTGCTGGAATTATTGGAGCTGCTTATGTGCTTGTGAAAAAGAGGTGAGTGCAATTTTGTCTTGTTTTCAGTAGAAACTTATATCTAAAACTTAGATCCAAAAGTTTTGCTGCTTTGTTGGGAGTCAGTTTTTGTTTAGTTTCTAATTTCCATAGTGATTGCAGCATTAATTTTAAGTGCAGGAAACAGTTTGTGCCATATGGGGATAGTTTATTTGCTGCATGCTTTGGGGATTAATCAAACTGCCCTCACCTCCAGGGTGTCAGAGGCTGCAAAGTGCTGAGGAATTTGTGTCTCTTCCAGGCAAACCGAAGGACCAACGGGACCCCTGTACGCATCCTCCAACCCCGAGTACATCAGTGCCAGTGATGGTGAGAGCAACCAGGGCTTATTCCTTGTGTGATCATGCAGTCAGGATGGGCTTGGAGTTGTCTTTGTGGAGTTTTCTGGTCCTTTTGTAGAATTCTCCCCCTGTGCTGTGGCAGCGCTAACCAAGTCTGCTGCGGGAGCGTCTTGCAGGAGATGCTCAGCTCAGAACTGTTCCCCTGTGCCCAACAGTTTATGTCCCTGACGAATGGGAGGTGCCACGGGACAAGATCACCCTGCTGAGGGAGCTGGGCCAGGGCTCCTTCGGGATGGTGTACGAGGGCATCGCCAAGGACATCGTGAAGGGAGAGCCCGAGACGCGCGTGGCCGTGAAGACGGTGAACGAGTCCGCCAGCCTGCGCGAGCGCATCGAGTTCCTCAACGAGGCCTCTGTGATGAAAGGCTTCAGCTGCCATCATGTGGTAAGTGCTGGGTGCCTCAGCACACAGCTCAGCTCTGCAGTGCCTTCAGGGCCTGACCCTCAGCTCGCCAAAGCAGCAGAGGCAGCCGATGCAGCAGAGCTGGGATCTTTCCCTGCTGGATTCCACAGAACCCGTTCTGCCCAAGTCGTGTCACTGCTGCTCCTCGAAACCTCTCAGCCTGACAAGGCCTTGTGGGGCTGTTCTCAGCTCTGTTTCAGGGGTGTTAGCTTTGCCTGCTGTTTGGACACAGCCTCCAGGGAGTTTCTCATTTGTTTTCCAGGTTCGCCTCCTTGGAGTGGTCTCCAGGGGACAACCAACTCTGGTGGTCATGGAGCTGATGGCACATGGGGATCTGAAAAGTTACCTCCGCTCTTTGAGACCTGAAGCTGAGGTAAGGACAGGAGAGAGGGAGTCTTTGTGGAACAGAGTAACTTGATTTGGGGTTAAATACTTCTTTATTTAATGGCTTTAAGCAGAAAGAGGGTAGATTTGATACTGGGAAGACATTCTTGGTTGTAAGGGCGAGGAGGGCCTGGCACAGGTTGCCCAGAGAAGCTGGAAGTGTCCAAGGCCAGGTTAGAAGGTGCCAGTGCTCATGGCAGGGAACTGGATCGTTGCAGTGCAGTGCTGGGTGGTGATAGCTGCAACTACCCTGAAAGCATGCTTTGAGGAAGCCAGACACAGACACTGAATCCACAGTCACACACACCAGAGAGAGGTCAGCAAAGAAGGACGGGAGGGATCTCCTGGACAGAGTTCCAGCAAGGTTTATTGCACTCACAGTGAAGGAGTCCAAGGTCAGAGACAGCCCACGCTGAAGGGATCCAGGGACAAAAGACAGGATTCACTGCAGTGTCTCAGGTTAAGTATAGGGTCAGGGGCCCATGACCTGGGGCACAGGGGTGGTACAGGGCAGGGCAAAGGGCAGTGACCTATAGAAACGGGCAATTTACCTGGCACTGCAGAGCACCGTGGGGGAAGCCTTTTGTGTCACCCTAAGCTATGAGGAATTCACGAAGCCCATGGCAGATTTTTCCAGTGCATAGGCTCAAGAGCCTCCATACTGATCTTTAAGGTCCCATGTACCCCAAGCCATTCTGTGGCTGTGTTTGCCCTTGCAGAATAACCCCGGGCGGCCGCCGCCCACGCTGAGGGAGATGATCCAGATGGCGGCGGAGATCGCCGACGGCATGGCCTACCTGAACGCCAAGAAGTTCGTGCACAGGGACCTGGCAGCTCGCAACTGCATGGTGGCAGAGGACTTCACTGTGAAAATCGGGGGTAGGTAGTGCTGGTCCCTTCCAGCCCAGGCCATTCTGTGAGCAGGAGATGGTTCTGTGCGTCGTGTTTGTTGTAAAAGGGAATTGATAAAACCAACGTGTCGAACGGGGGGAGTGTCACTGTCTGTCTTTGGGAAATTGCAGCACTTCCCTCTGTTTCTTCCCTGTGATGGAATTGTGTGGACTTGAGGAGGAACAATGTCTCCTGTAGAACCAGAGCAGCTTTTTGCACCAGCTATTCCCAAACTTCTGTCCCAAAAGTTCATTACCTTTCCAGCTTAAACTACCTGGGTTTGTCTAACTGGTCTTGGCTTCCATGAGAATTAAGACCAAGAAGGAGTTGGGTACAACAAAGCCAGTGCTGATAATCCTGTCATTGGGTTAGGTGGCTTTTAGAAGCAATTTAATCCAGTTTTTAACCCAAACCCTCTCAGAAATAAGTAAATATAACATTTAAAAATAACCTGGGACCCCACAGTGTGGTGATTTTTCAGAGCTCTCTGGAGTTAAAGCTGGGGCAGTGGGATTTCAGGCAAAGGGAGCTCTGTTTTACTTACAGAGGATGAATAAAATAATGTTTAGAATAGAAGCTGTCACCAAAAAATTTAACTCTGGAGTCTCTGTTGTGGCGCTGTAGAAAAAAATGCAGGAAAAGGGAAATGTTTTGAACATTAATCACGAGGTGACAGATGACTGCAGGCTGGGCTTTGGCAGTGGGGGGGAAGGCAGCATCCATCTGGAGATGTTGCACAGGAAAAGCAGGGTGGAGGGAGAGGCTTTAACAGATCCCAATTGCTTCTCTCAGACTTTGGGATGACCAGGGACATCTACGAGACGGATTATTACCGCAAGGGAGGCAAGGGGCTGCTGCCCGTGCGCTGGATGGCCCCGGAGTCACTGAAGGATGGGGTGTTCACCACCTACTCCGACGTGTGGTAAGTTGTCCTCTGCACTCCCAGATGGATTCCAGCTCAGGAGCTCCTCGTTTTAGCACACATAAATTCAACTGACTTGCTCAGAGCACAGACAAAACAAAGCCGTTGTTTTGAAACACTTCCATAAAAATATGGTCACGTCCTTTTGAAGTGTGCGTTTTCCAAAATAACTCTGTCGCTGGGAGGGCTCCAGGATGTTTTGTTCTCACCAGGAGCCTTCTCTCTCCCTTAGGTCGTTTGGTGTTGTCCTTTGGGAAATAAGCAGCTTGGCAGAGCAGCCGTACCAGGGACTCTCCAACGAGCAGGTGCTGAAGTTTGTCATGGATGGAGGATACCTGGACCAGCCGGACAACTGCCCGGAGAGGCTGTAAGTGGGCAAGCAGGGACAACCAGCCCAGCTGCACTCTCTGCCTGAAGTGTGGCCAACACAGATGGCCTCACCTGGGGCACCTCTTAACCCCTCCTCAACTGGGGAGGAGTAAAACAGACTTTAGCGAGGCACCTCCCACAGAAATTCCACCAAAGCATCCTTAGTGATCGAGGGAAGGGGCTGTCCAGGGAGGTTTGGAGTGCCCATCCCTGGAGGTGTCCAGGGATGGCCTGGATGTGGCACTCAGTGCTCTGGGCTGGGTGACAAGGTGGGGGTGGGTCAAAGGTTGGACTCGATGATCTTGGGAGGTCTTTTCCAACCTCAGTGATCCTGGGATTCTGTGTGGGGAGTCACACTGGAGCAGTTGTGAGGGAAAGCAGCTCTGGCTGGGAAAGGGAGCACAGATGGTAACTCTCTGGTTCTGGTAGCCTCTTCCCCAGCTGCTTCTGGCCAAAACAGCACTTCCAGAGTCATAAAGTAAACATGTTTTGTGAGTATCTCTATGAAAAAAGCCTGCTGTGCTGGATATTTGTCTGATGGCCAGTTACAAACTCCAGTTTGAAACTCTGTTTGTATTTGTGAGTTCTTTCTCCATGGTGTCTGATAACATGTGACCTCTTGCTGCAGCCTTTCTTTTGGGTGGGATGTTTACAGGACCTCTGTCCTCTGCCCAGCCTCGCATTTTCCTTGAAGTTTTGGGAGCTTTGTTATCTTTCAGGCTGAGTTAAAATTAAAAGGGAATTAATTAAAAAAGGGTGACCTGGCTGTAAGTGCATGTGCACACACACACAGAGAGTCTGTGAACCACAGCCCTGTTTCCTTCAGCAGCCAAGTTAAGAACAATTGAAGGAATCGGAAAGAATTTTTCATCTAGACAGAAATAGAGAAAAAGGAATGTCAGGATCTCCAGGCAGATGTGGAGGCTGGAAGGAGAACAAGCAACCTGGGGTGTCAGAGGCGTAGTGTGGGTGGTGGGGGGTCTGCCACGGGTGCCAGCCTTGGTCTGCACGTGGGATTGCTGCTGCTGCCCCTGACTCTGCTCTGTGCTGCTGCAGGCACAGCCTGATGCAGATGTGCTGGCAGTACAACCCCAAGATGCGCCCCACCTTCATCGAGATCATCGAGATGCTGAAGGAGGATTTGCACCCCAGCTTCCACGAGGTCTCCTTCTTCTACAGCGAGGAGAACAAACCTCTGGAGACAGAGGAGTACGAGATGGACTTTGAGAACATGGAGAGCATTCCCCTGGACCCCTCCTCGTACTCTCAGAGGGACAAAGCGCTGGGGAGGGACAATGGACCCTCCATGGCCCTCAAGGGCAACTACGAGGAGCACATCCCTTACACTCACATGAATGGGGGCAAGAAAAACGGGCGGATTCTCTCCATGCCCAGGTCAAGTCCTTCCTAACACTTCCTCTTTGGCCCAAGGGTTATGTCTGCTTTTTTCCCCCCCTCCACAAATCTCAGGACTCTTGTTATTGCTGCCACAGTGTATGACACACATCTACAAACTCTACAGATTTTTAATTTATTTTTTTTTAATTTTTTTTTCTTTTTGCCAAGTTGACTGGTTGTCAGTGGACTTATCTGTGAACATAAATGGAAGAGGTTTCCATGGCTGCTGTCCCTTCTGTAACCATGGTTTCACAACAGGAAGCGACCGTGTGAGTTCAACTGAAGGAGAAGCATCCGCGTTTGCCAGCAGAAGACGTGAAGTTCTCTGAGCTCTAGCCCAGCAGCGCGGAACAGGAGTATTTCCAGTAGAATTCCAGGCTTTCAGGCAGGCTCTCCACTACAGCTGAAGGATTCAGCACATCAGTCAGACGCGCCAGATCCTCAGATTGACCAATAGCTGCTGCTTTCATACTTCGTTTTCAAGGGGTGGAAGCCCCGGGGTGCGTGCGTGCGTGTGTGTGTGTGTGTGTGTGCAGTATCAACGTGCGGGGTGTACCCTCTAGCAAAAGAGACACTTCTGGTTTTGTACACAACTTAGAGCGCTTTCAGGCACATGGTGGGACTCTCAGGGCCAGGAGTTGGATTTGATGATCCTGGTGGGTCCCAGCATACACTATGATTCTCTGTTCTCACAGGAGCTATCCTCTTCTTGGAAGTGTGTACTTATCTTTTTTCCCCATTTCCCTGGAGGGACTGAATTCTAAACAGATTATTTTTATACTGAGGACTCTTGGGAGCAGGTTTTCTCTCATTAACAAATGAGGAAAACGTGCTGGGAGCTAAATGAGCAGAACTCTGAGATTTGTGGGTACTTTCAAGACCAAACGAAGTAGGAGTCCCCTGACCTGAGACACGGAGTTTTCTGTCCTTACAGCATTGAGTATATATATTGTTTGTTGTAACATATTTAAAGATGTCTTTAGTTTAAATTTTAACTTCGTATAAGTTATTGACTGTTTATGATCCTTTTGGGGCGGGGAGAGTTTGGGGGGATTGTTTGGTCTTAAAGTGGTCCAAAGATTTCAGAATTGACTAATTTTAGCCTTGCAGGAGCGTTGAAGCACACGTTGAGTTCATACTTGACAAGGCTTTGTAATAGTTTCATGATTTATACAACACAGTCAGCTGGCTCCAGCCGAAGCCCCATTTTGGGTGTTGGGAGCTGAAGGACACAGAACATCCTGGCCTCGAGTCCTGCTCCTCCTCTGCCCCCGTGTCCCTCACTTTGCCTTCCGTGCCGCAGATCCGGCGGGAGGACGAGCACGAACTGGAGCTGAGCAAGGGACCCTGGAGGGGGCAGCACGATGCTCTGGGCTCTGCACGCCGGGGGTGACCGTGGTTTGCTGCCTCTCTGCTGCTCCCAGACCTCCAGCCTTGTGTTCCCGAGATTCCCCCTGCAGCACTGCCGGGCTCGCCGTCAGGACTGTGCTTTGTTGTGCTGCTGTTTGCAAAGGCAGAGCTGATGGGCATCTGATGATGGAGAACAATGGAGACTCAGCCGGGGCGGGTAGCGCGGAGCCGGCGGGAGCAGGGGAGGAAGATGATGGATGTCACAGGCCCGTGTCATGCTTGAACTGCAGGGAGAGATGCTCAGTCTTTCACTTCTCCTCCTGGAGAAGTCCAAGATGTGTTTTGTGCTCTCTGCCAGGAGAAAGCCAGGTGCCCTGGCTCGGCAGTGAGCCCAGCAGGGCAGTGCTGCTGCAGCTGCAGTCTGTAGGGCAGAGCTCTCTGAGCCCATACCCGGGGGTGCAGCTGGTGCTGGGAACCTCTGCCCCCGGCTGCTTCTGGCCAAAACAGCACTTCCAGAGTCATGAAAGGGGGCACAGCAGGCTCTGGGCAGCACTGGGAGCTGTTGGGCCCTTTGCTGCTGGAGGCTGATCTGTTCAGCCCAGGTGGAGGGTACAGGTTGCTCCACAAATTTGGGTGGAAGACACAGTCCAGACATGGGTGAGAACGTTTGGATTTCAAAAGGCCTCGTTTACATTTCTTCTGCTTTACAAAGTTGTAACTGTTTAGCAGCTCTATACTACACTGCAGGAAAGAAGACATATTCTCACACTTTTCTAAGGAAGAGAAGTTTTTCTTATTAGAATTTTTTTTATTTATTTTAATATATAAAACACTGTAAAAAAAAGCAACAATTTGTTTTCTTAAACACACAGAACATGTAAATTTGTATCCGCAAAATCTTGGCAGGTGGATGTGGTGGGATTATTTTTGTCCTGTTCTGGTGCAGTCTACCTCAGTGTTTCTTAAGGATATTTTTTAATACTACGCACCTCTAAACCTGTTTAAATATTCTGGTCTGGACCTATTGTGGATCAGGGAAAATCAGTATCAGCTGATTCCAATACCAGGGACCATTCATGAAGGGAATGGGAAGGAGAATGGCTCGTCACTGTTGATCCCTAATCTGAACAGTAGTGGCCAATGAACCCATTTACAAATTTGGATCTGATCTCATCCCTTAGCTCTGTTGTGATTTAAAACAAAAACAAAAAAAAAGAACAAAAGAGCCATTTAAATGTTTGGACTTTCATGAACTCATGCCCTAAAAGGAGCAGGCTGCTTCCTCCTGGATCAGCCTGTGCCAGCGTGGAGCAGGGACTGGGACCAGCTCTTGCTTTTGGGGTTGTTTTGGGGTGGCTTGGTCACTGCTCCTCTCGCTGCGCACAGGTGACCCAAGGTCCTGCCAGTGACCTCCTGAAACAAACCCTTCCCAGCACACCATTGCTTTGATAACATTTCCAATGGCAGTGATCAGAACTGTGCAAATGGAAGAACTTTTACCTGAAGGAACACTGGAACCTCGTATTGGGTCTGGCTTTGCCACGCGGTTGATACTGGTTGGCCCTGTGAGTACACATGGTTTGAACACTCAGATGGCCGAGCCAGGGAGAGTGTGCTGCTCCACGGACAGGCAGTGCCCTCCCATGGCTCAGTGTCACCTTCACCTGCACCAAATGGAGCAGTTGTTTGTACCCAGCACTGTGTGAAGGTCACTCATCCTTCCTACCCTGTGCCTGGGGAGGGGGAAGGCGTGTGGTACCAGTGGGGAGGGTATCTTGTTTCTCCTCTGTAAAACAATTAACACTAGTGGTTGCTGCTCGTGGCTGTTACAGATCATACTCAGCTGTAGAATTAGGAAGAATAAATGGAACATCACCTGCAAAGCCCAGCTCACACTGCTGGAAAATCTTTCCTTGGCTCACAGCTGACACTGTGGTCTCTGCTGCTGGAAGATCCTCACCCCGGGGATGCCCAAATGTCTCACTTGGATCTCGCTGAGTCCTGCTCAGAGAATTCCTGCAACTGGAGACTCAAGTACTATTGAAACCTCTGGGGTGCTGCCAGGGACACCAGCCTGGGCAGGGGTGCTGTTCTGAGCCTTCCTTGGAGGAGCTGGTGCTCTTTGAACATCCTTATGGGGCAGAATTCCCCAGCTGCAGTGGAAGCACAGAACTCACTGCTGCTGCTGCTGCTTAGGAGGAACCAAACACTGGTGCAGGAGAGCAGGTGGGATGGCTGGAGGAGGGCAGCCAGCAGTGTCAAGCTCTTTCTTTCCTTGCATTAGTATTTGCTGGAGGGTTGGCTCCTGCACTTTGTGGACAGAGAATGCCCTGCTGGCAGCACGGGGCAGCAGGACAGACCCCTCAGCCCATCCAGGAGCAGCTGGAGCCTCCTGGGCACAGTGTGGCACCACCCCGTAGCCAGAAATTCACTCTGGCGAATCGGGAGGAGCAAGAAACTGAGCTCTGCTGAGCTTTCACTGAGAAAATGTCTGAAGTGTGAGGCTGGAAAGGTTTCTCAGAAAGGTTTCCACATTAAACTCGATTGCCACTTCCTGAACGGCTCTTGCCAATCTGGAACTTCTCTTGCGGGCCAGCAGAGCGCTGCAAAGTTTGGCTGCTGGGTTAGGAACGTGTCTGTCTTGGCTGCTTGTAAATACTCTATTGTGTTGTAAAATAGAAGAGCTCAGACATAAACTCTGTGCCAGCACTGGGTTGGGAAAGGTGATGGGAACTAGACCACGCTGCAGCGATGATGGTAAAGCAGCTGTGTGGATATGAAGAGGCTGCTTTTAGGTTGCTAAAGGGTACTCTTGATTTGTGGGTAGTTTATCTCTTTCCTCCTAAATTTGTATTATAGCGATGGGACACTTTGCTTCATTTTAGTCTGTTGGCTGTAGTGTTGGTATCTCTTTGGAAAAAAACAAATCTCAAAGTCGCTTCTTGTGTTACTGAGCTGACTGTGCTGAAGGCAAATAGGAAATGACAGGAGCAAGAAGGGTGCTGAGCCTCTGCTTTAGAGGAGAGAGGCAGGGAGGGAGGGAGGCAGTCGAGTTCCCTCTCAAAGCCACTGTGACACAAAGATGGACCTGAGGTGTCCCAGGCCCTTCCTGCTACCAAGACTGGAACCTTGCTTTACAAGCCGGAACGTAAAATACCTTTGTGCCATAAAACCTTACTGTGGAGGCTGTGCCAGGTGCTCCTGTGCCCCGTGTGGGGTCAGCTCAGAGCCTGGAGGGCGCTCGGAACTGCAGATGAACCCTGGGATGCTCTGGGAGGACTCCCAGGAGCCCCAGCCCTGCCCAAAGAGCCACCGCCCCACGGCGTGTCCCGTGGTCCAGGGAAAGGAACTGCTCAGCGGGTTGGAATCAAGGCATAGCTACTTCGTGAAATTCAACGTAAGATTAGTTTGGTATTTGTATGAACTTAATGGAATTTGGCCTTTTTCTTACCTTCTGTGTTCCCTCTGCTTGGATTCTGTTCGTGAGTGTCGGTGTAAAGCCTTGACGTGTTCAGCCTCTTTAGGAGCATCACAAGAGTGAAGCCAATCATCCAGCTGACTTTTGGAGGAACCTGACTGTTGAAAAGCAACTCTGAAGTTACTGTTGTTAGCAAATCTGCTGTTGTTAAATGTTTATTTCTTTTTAAGAGGAGTTTGTTTGTCCTTCTCAGAAGGAAGCACTTATTCTTGCAGTTTGGGCAAATTCACTGCAGCACAATGCAAGCTGTAAGGGGACAGGTAGAGAAATTACTTTTTAAATACTGTTTAATAAAGTTAGTATTAACTCCTATGGTGTTGTTACTGTTTTTTGCCAACAGATTAGCAATCAGCCAGAAATTCTGTTCCTGGTAGTGGTTTTGTTCCCACTCCAGTGTTCCAACTGGTGGTGTTAAACAGTTTCTTTTCTCAGTACAGAAAGATCCCTTGGGAGCAGGGTCTGGTGGCTGGGAGGACCTGGAATAGTCCTGGCAGCTAAAGAGGAGCCATCAGTGGAGGTTAAATGCGGGCTCCTGCTTAGCTGAGCCCCAGCCCCTGGTCAGTCCCAGCAGCACCAGTAAATCTTGAGCTGAGGGCTCTTCACCCAAGAGCTCCGAGCTGGGCTCGGCACCAAAGCTCTGTAAATCCAGACTCTCCCAGCAGCATTCCAGTGCCTCCACCGTCCCCACTTCCAAGTCTTTTCCTGTAATCAAGTCCCTTGAAAACTGATGGAGAATTTTAGAAAGGCAACTTCCAGATCTGCAGAGGCAGAGTTATTTAAGCAGGAAAGGCATTACCTTTTGCTTCAGGTAGGGGAATAATTTTATTCTTGGAGTATCAAAACTGGTTTGTACCTGAGGACCCTCATGGAGGGGGAACTGGACATCAGCTCCATCCAACACAGCCCAAGGCAAACGCTCTTTGTTTCACTTAAATAAACCACAGATAGTTTCAGTTACATGTTAGGTGATGTTCTGTGAAGTCTTGGGGGGTTTTATTTTTTTCCCCAGTTCGTTCTTGCTGCTCCCACCTTTACCTCTGCTTATCTAAGGTTCCAGAATACAAATAGTACTGCAGTTACCTCTTGTTTGAAATAAAGGATCAAACGTGCCATGATTTTTTTTTTTTTAAAAAAGGAAGAAAAAAGGGAAAAACCTTCCCCCTTGATTTATTTTTTCAATGTTTTCATATCTAAGAGCCAAGCAGTGACATGTACAGAAAATCTTTGAATAGTAAAAAAAAAATCCTTGCTGTGTGTTAGAATGTTGAACAATTAACTGTTTATATTAAAATTCTGAATAAATTTTCCAAGAGTTACTGTTCATTTTGTGTCTGCTGTCTGTGCAACACTGAAGGCTGCTTTGCCGTGGAGAAAGCACTAAATTCGTACCTTGGAATAAGTTGCAAAATAAATGGTGTTAAGGAAACAATTAAAACTCACGGCTCAACCAAGCGTAGGCTTGTAGTGTGAAGCCAGTGGAACTCCTCTACCCCATGGCTCTTGTGATCCCTGTCCTCACCTCGGGGCTCTGGGGTGATGCCTCTGATGCTGTTGGGTGAACTTTTGGTGCCAGGACTCCTTCTGGAGCACCCAGAGCTGTGGCTCTGTGATGTAATTCTGGTATTTCCTGGGCGTGGACCCCTGCTTGGCGGGGACAGACTCCTCACTCTGTTTTTAAAGCATCAAAGGCAGAGGATCGGCCCCACCCCTGTCCTGTGGTGAGGCTGCTGTAACCGGGTGTGCAGCAGGAGCCTCCTGTCCTGCCCAGGTTCTTCTGGGGGTGTTTCTGACCTAAACCTGGTTTTGTTTCACCAGAGCCAAGATTTCCCTCCTGGTCGGCTGCACCGACGAGGTGAGGGCTGCCCGCTCCTGTCAGGGAGTTGTGCAGAGCCCAAAGATCCCCCTGAGCCTCCTTTTCTCCAGGCTGAGCCCCCCAGTTCCCTCATGGGACTGACCCCCCAGCCCCCTCCCCAACCCCGGTCCCTTCTCTGGGCACCCTCCAGCTCCTCCGTGTTCTGCAGTGAGAGGCCCAGGACTGGACACAGCACTCAAGGCCCCACCAGTGCCATATTTTTCTAAGCCTCTCCAGAATTCCCTCACTGTTAGGGTGATCATAAACAAACTGGTATTTTAAGATGTTTTGGAGTTGCTGCTTCTGGCACAGCCTTGTTGTCTGGGGATCCTAAATGCAAAAATAAGCAAAGCCACAAAACTTGAACTTGCTGTCCCGGGAGGTTTACTTCCTGCTGGGCTCTCTGGGATGCTGTGGGGAGGCTGCTGATGCTCTGGCAATCCTCGTGCCATTATCCCTCATCACTCTGCACAGCTCAGCTTCGGCACCCCCAGGCCGTGTCAGACACGTGGCAGGAGGAAAAGGGCTCGTCCTTGCTTGAGCCAAGGATAACTCACCATCCCATCAGCCAGAGCAGCTGCCTGGTGTTTAGGAGCTGCCTGATCACTGATGCTAATGGAGCTCTTGTGGACTTCAGAGAAATTAAACCTTAATTCCTCTTTGCTCTTGTGGTTTCCTGGAGCACAGGGTAATTGCTACTCTAAGTGCTGCCAAAGCTGTGGTCTCTGAGTAATTGGAGTGTGAGTGGTTCTTGTTCTGATTAGGGTTTGGCTGGGGCTGGTGAGTGCTCGGGGCTCTGAGACGAGGAGCACGTGTGCCTCAGCCCACGGGGCTTGTTGGGAAGGAGGGAATGGCTGTGCCAACAAACCTGAGCCTGCACCGTGCCAGGGGCTGTCTGCTGGCCAAGGGCAGGGCTGGGGCACTGCCTTGGAGCTGAAGTCGGTGTCTGTCTCCTGTACAGATGAATATGGTCTGTGCTGTGCTAGCACTTCACCCTGCATAAGACAGACCTGCTGGGCTTTGGGGACCCTCCGCAAGGTCAACCCATGACAGGGAAGACCAAGGACTCGTTAAGAGGAGCTGTGTGTAGGAGGCTGAGGAGCCATGGTGCAAGCAGCCCGGGGGCTGAGCCCTCAGGGTTCTCAGGGCACACGCAGCGGCTTTTCCCCGAAGGGAACAGGAAGCAGCGGGGGCAATAGCTGCTCCTCGCAGCCATCGTCACTCCAGGGCTCCCAGGGCCCCTGCACGGCTGCCTGGGGCTCCACAGCCCTGCTGGTGGCTTTGCTGGACCCTCCGGAGCGCAGAGCCCGCTCGGGTGGCAGCGAGCAGCGGGGCTCTGCGGTGGGAGCCGCAGCATGGCAGGGGCGGGCTGGGCTGTGCCGTCGGAAAGGGGAAGCGGTGAGAGGGTTGAGCAAACCGCCCTCATGGCCGCTGCTTCCCCGGTGAGGCTCCGCTTCTCGCTCTGCTCCGGCAGCTGCAGAGGGAGCCGGGGCCGTCAGGTCTGAGGGAACACGAGGAACCCTCCCCAGAGATGCCTCCAGCCCTCAGGGTAAGTCGCTCTCAGCACCAGCTCCATCCCGCAGCAGTGGGGTTGTCACTCTCCTTCCTCAAGGCCTTGTGAGGAAGCGGCTTGTCTTGAAGCCAAAAGTCCCAGTGCTGGGTTTGGTGCAGCCTCCCTCCTGCACGAGCTTCAATGCAAAACATGGGCTGGGGAGGCTCAGCCTACACGGGTTTAGTTCTGCTGTGACTGAAGAGGAGGAGATGAGGTCAGGATTTAACCCCCAGGTGTCATCGTGGTGGGCTCTGGGGCAGGGCTGGGCTGGCTGGGCACCCTTTGGGTGCTGCTCTTGGCTCCTGCTGCTCCTGTGCCACAGCAGAATGTTTGCAAAGACACCCTGGCACTGCCCACAGCTGGGTTTGGGCTGTGCACAAGAGGGGTCCATGCCAGGACCCCCAAATTCCACTCTGGACTGCCCACTCGAGGACTGGTCCCCAGTGTTATCAGGGAGATGTAGACAGGGCTGTACCGGGTGGGTGACACTTTGGGGTTTGTGGCCAAGCAAGAAAAATGCTTTTTTGACACCTGCCTTTGTGTATCACCTGCCCAGCCTGGGCTCCAAGCTGTGGAGGTACCTGTGGTCATTCCCAGACTGGCTGGGCTCTGCTCAGTGAGGCCACAGGCATCAGCTGAACAGCAGGGAGGAGTTTTGGTCTGGCCCCAGAGCCCAGCAGCTGCACTGGGGTCAAACCTGTCCTCTTCAGCCTAACTGAGGGGTTGGGAGTGAAGTTTGGAGCCTGTTTGGGCTGTGGGGCTGGAGTCAACTGGGAGCAGTGGCTAAGAGGGTAGGGAGTTAGGTCTCTTGGTGCAGTCTGAGATTGCTCCCACCTGCCTCCCTGTGTGGGAGAGCTGAGGAAGGCTTGGAGAAACGCCCTTGCCAGGGGACTGGGACTTGCTGTGAGCTGTAGGATGATGCTGATGTTGTGGATGGATGGGGTCTCTTGCAGTCCCTTGCAGAGGCTCTGGCACAGCATTTGAAAATAAGAAAAAAGTGTAAATAACAAGCCTTCATAAATGTCTTGTAAAGACATCAAACTTTGTAAGTATCAACTCTGACCCTTCACTGCAGGTGAAGGTGACTCTTAGCCAGGTGAGAAGTACCCAAAATGTCTGTCATGCTCACAGCCATGAGTGGAGCAGGGAAGTTTTGGCAGAAGGCAGGGTAGCTGTGGTGTGTTAACAGCTTGTTTCTGTTTCTGTCTGCAAGCCTTGAGCAGCACTCAGGGGCTGTGTGTGCTCCGAGGCCACTAATCCCCAGGCCCAGCTGTAGGAAGTCACTGACCTGCTACACAGGTGGGAACGCCAGTGACCAGGAATTTCTCTCTGGCTACAGCCTCCATCAGCTGATACTTCTGACAAAACACTTGGCTTCTCCACTCCCCCTTGGCAGCCCCTGGGCTGCAGCCTGCAGCGCTGCCTTAGACTGCGCTGAGCTCTGCCGTGCTCCGTGCCGGCGTCTCCTGCTCGGGACTCTGCCTTGCACGGGGCTCCCAAATGTCAGACTCGCTGCTCAACCACTCCTGGCCATCGTTTTCCAAGCGCTGGAAGAAGAGATGGTCCTTTAAGAGAGGTAATGGCCTGTGGGGACCGGGGGCTGAGCGTGTGGTGGGAGCTGGGCAGTGGCAGGGACACCTTGTCTGACTGAGCAGGTACCAGAGAACCCCAGGGGCCTGGGCAGAGCTGGTTTTGAGGTGCCCCCCCTGCCCCTAGCTGCAGGGGACACTGCCTTAAGTGGTGGTTAACACTTTTTCCTTCCATTTAATCTTGTTTTCAAGGCACATAATTGCCTCCAGGAGCTGGGTAATGGGTTAAATATCAGCCTTTTGGTTTTGTAATAAGTTTGTTTCGTGGCTGGCAGTGAGCTGGAGGTCCCGGTGCTTGCAGACAGCTGTCTCTGCACGCTGCCTGGCCAGAGTTTGGTGTTTGAGCAGATGTGGGGGAAAAGATTCCTTCAGTCTTTCAGTGAGGGCTGAGGAGCAGAGCCCGTGTCTAGAGCCCTGGCGGTTTGGGTGGCCCTGGCTGGGCTTCACTGTGTCCAGCAGCAAGGGTGGGAAATGGCAGCGACTGGTGTGAACTGGCCTCGATTCTGCATGCGGTGCCGTGACTTGGAAAGAGGGAAGTGAGAGCCCCAGGAAGCAGGACAGTTCAGTCCCAGAGGAGTCAGACACTTGTGTCCTTGTGAGCAAACACTGCCTTCAGGCAGATGGTTTTGGATACCTTTACCTGCAGTAGCAGAGCTCGTGCTCCTGTTTCTCCTTCATTATTCCCCAACCACTCCCAGTTCTCTTCAGGTGTGGATGTGTAGGAGAGCAAGATCAGTTGAGGGAAGGTTAATTCCGAGCAGGAGGCAGGGGGTCCTGCAGGCTCTGATGTGTGGTGAGCCTCATGCCCCAGCTGGACACCCTGCTTCAGCCTCCCCAGTGCCATGCCTGCTGGAGGGGTTATGGGCTGGCTGGGAAAGCTCAGGTGGGCTGATTACTCTAACAAATGGGTCAGCCTCACGGTGCTCCCAAGCACTGACTGCTTTGGAGAGGCCTGGCTACAGCCAGCTCTCTTCAGCAGGTGCTTGCAGAGCAGTTTGTCCTGTCAGTGCTTGTGCTTGGGCACAAAATGCTCGGGTCTCACTCAGCCCTTCTCCCACCCCAAGGTCCTGTGGCACTCACTGGTCCATGTGGGCCCTTCCCTCAGTGCCCCCCAGAGCCACTGCAGGAACCTGCACAGTGGTTTGGAGGGAATCAGAGGGGCTGCAAACCCCCCTCAGCCCTGCTGAGACCCTTCAGCTGGGAGAGAGCAGAGAACAGTCCTGGCTCCCTGCTCCTCTGCCCTCGGTGCCCGAGAGCCCGGCCCCAGCGGGCGATAAGGCAGCGGCTCTGTACAGTGTGTTACAGTGTGGGACAGCTTATCTCCCCTGCTCCTGCCCAGAGCCAATCCCCACTGCTGCCAGTGCTGCCCAGGAGGGGCCCACGCCAGGCAAGAGACTGCACTTCAGCCAGTCTTGGCACAGGGAGTTCAGCACTTGCTTTGCAGAGTTTTTTCCCTATAGCTCTGGACACCCTGCAGCAGGATACGTGAAGGGCAGCTGGTGCGGGGCCAGGAGGGCAGGGGTGGGTCAGGGGAAGATGGAATCATTTTTATTCCTTGACTGTGATGCTCTCCGTGGTTTCCCAACATTCTCTATTCCTGTCTGCTGGGAAATGCCCAGACTTTCTTGTCTTTCCTTCCTCCTGGGATTGTTTCATGGAGCAGAACTGCCCAGTGCCTTTGTCCTGCTGCGTTTGGTGTGGGCTTCCCCCAGTGGGAATGCAGACAGTGTTTGATGTTGGAGGATGTGACTGGTGTGGCCAGAGCTCACATCCATGTTTTCCTCTGACGTGTCCCCTCCCAGTGCCAGCCTGGCTCCAGGTCACTTGGGGACATGCAGCATCCTGCACCAAGCCAAGGGACAGGCAGGTGAGGGTGGGACATTGCTGGCAGGGCTTGTTCCAGTGCTGGCTGCTCAGGGGCTGTCACCTGCTGCAACACTTGTGGGTGCAGCTCCAGTGACCAGCCTGTCTGAGGGAAATCAGCACAGCCACAGGAGGGAGGGTTTGCCTGGAGGTCTAAGTTGGAATTATGAAAATCTCTGTTGGGATCCCAGTGGCCACGGGCACAGTTAGAACAGCATGAAGCCTTCTTCCTTGAGCCAGGGCAGCTCAGCCAGCTGACCCTGCTGTCCCCACAGCATCAAACCCCCTGAGACCATCCTAGACTGTCACATGCCATGGATGCCTGTCATTGCTTCCTTCCTCCCCACGCAGCAGCCAGGAGTCCTCATGTTTCACCCGTGGGAAGCTCTGGCAAAGTGCAGGAACCAGCCCAGCCCAGAGAGCGGTGCTTCCTCTCCAGCTCTGCCCTGGGAATTCCTCTGAGGAGGCTGCTCCCTGCAGCAATAACCTTTTATGGTTTCCAGCCAGAGATGAATTAAGCAACTGCAATACCTAATCTGCTTAATGTTCTCCTAAAGCAAACAGCATTTGTTCTTGAAAGTGTCATTTTGTTATCCCATCTCCAGCTTCAGCTGAGGAAAGGTGACTGCTGCTGTCTGCCAGAGCCTGGGGGGCCAAGATTCCCTGTCCCTTTGCCACCATGCTGGAGCCTGGGTCCTTCCAGAGAGGCTCAAAATCAGATTACGGGAGACTCAAGGTGCTCCAGCGTTTGCCACACATTGGCGACCACCTTGACCATTGATCTGGGGACCCCCACAGCCCCCCAGACCTGCCTCCTTCCTCTGTGTGCTCCACGCTCACGCTTCCTTGCCCATCATCCCAAAACCTGACGCCTGAAGGTGTTTCCCCCCATGAGCTCCTCCATGACCCCCATGCCCATGCACAGTGCCAGCCCAGCTCTGCAGTGGGAGCCCGGCAGTGCCGTGCCTGGTGCTCACACATTGCCTAAAATGGTGTCCCCAGGGCTGCTGCCCGACCCCGGGCTCTGATTTATCGCGTGTTGAACCGAGTGTCTGAGGCCTCTGAGGAGGATTTAAGTCCTTTGGTGGGTCTGGACCGGGTCTGTTGACTGCAGACTATGCCTTGGCCAAATCCTAAGCCCTGCATGGCACAGGCAGAGCACAGGGAATATTTTCCAGGCCTCCGAGGAGCTGACTCTGTTCCAGGGATCCACTTTAGGGCTTCATGGAGCTTGGTGCAGGCCCAGAGTAGCCTTGGCTGGATGACTGGACATGGCTTGGGAGGAAAAAATTCCTTGTTTTAGTTAAACCTTCAGTCCAGGGCTCTGGCCTCTGTCAGCTCCTGCTGCCTCCCAGGGCTTTGCTGCTTTCCCTGTGGGTAGTTCGCTGCTGAAGGGATGGCGAGAGCAGGGAATCTCCTTTTCCTTCCTTCCTTGGACTTGTATGAGGAGAAGCACCATCTGTCCTGGCCTCCCTGGGGTGCTCCCCACCTCCTGGTTGCTCCCTGTGGGTCCATTCTACCTTAGCCATCATCCCAGCCTTCGGTGGTTTTCACTGCCCACCAAGAGCTTTGGTAGCTGTTTCCTACAAGTTCATGCCAAAATCTGCCCTTGTTCAAGGGTGTGTTCATGCCAAAATGCTGATTTTTGATTGCAACCTTTATCCAGGTGCACTGAGGAGAGCAAAAGGTGATGTTTAATAGCTCACTAAATCTCCGCCAGTTGCAGATGCAGCTCAGCAACATCCTAGACAAGAATTGGTCTATTCATTGAAAATATCATGTGAAGTAAATTTTACAGCCTTGCTAGAAAGCCTGTTTCAAATTTTCTCTGGTCTTTCAGCTAGAAACCTCTTAATTAAAATAGTGCCTTCAGAAGTGTTTTCTTTCTATATTATTTATAGTCCTTCACTTGAAACCATCACAGACATTTGAATGCACCAAATGCTCCTTAAAACAGAAAATCTGGCATTTGCAGTGTGCAGCGGGATCCAAGGAACAAACCTCCAAACTCTCCCTCACGTTTGCTGCCTTTTTTTTAATTGGCACCACGCAATTCCTGGCTGAATTGTGTAACTTTATAATCCACAGCAGGATGCAAGCTTTCCAAGAGTGCGATTTTTAACAATGTCTTCCTTACATTAATGTTTTTATACTTGATTTTCCTGGAGTGTGACGGGTTTCTAGCAGTTTCCTGCTGGTTTTTCCCGTTGGATAGACACGGCTGCTTACAGACTCTTGCTGTTGCTCTCTGTGTCTTCAGAGATCCACCACGGTGCTTCAGCCAACAGCCTGGCTTTTTTCCCTTTGCCTCAGCCCTTTGCCTCAGCTGTGTGTGTCCCGAAGGAATAAAAAGCCTCCATGAGTCATGCGATGGTTCAGGGATTGTGGCTAAGGTTTACAGTGTGCCTCGCTCCACAGGAATGTGCTTCAGTCAGCTGGACCATCCATTGTACCAGGAAACACATCCAGACCTTTGGTTTCTCAGTGAGTTATCAGATGGTAAATGCACACTCAGGTTCACACTCCTGCCTGGGGAAAATCCAGAGGAGTGATCTGGAACCAGGAGAATTATGTGCTCCCGGTATTGCCCTGCATATTCAGTGTTGCCAATTTGCCTCACAATATCCTTTATTATCCACCCAGGCATCCTTTATTCCTTATGGATGGAAATAAAACCACTGTCAGTATTTTTATTCCTAGATTTCTGATTCCAAGGTCCATAATGTCAATAACAGACACCAAAATGTGCTTAATTTTTTTTACTGTGGAAAAAGCCTCTGCAGCATAGGACACCCTATAAGGGTCTGTCTGGGACAGTGCAAGCCTAGTCTGTCCCCTTGCACATGCTGCAGGGATGAAGTTTCTGCTGGCAGGAAATCCCTGCACCAGGTTCCTACAGGATCAAGGCTGCTGTGGTCTGGAGACTGCCTGGCACTGCCTGTCTGTAAGGAGCAGAGGGCATGTGGAGCAGTTCAGCACTGCCTGCGTCACCTGTGGGTGTGCAGCTGGTTTTCCATCCCTCCTAGATGTCTGGTTACGTGCTGAGACCTTCTCTGTCTTGCAGGGTCTGACTGCAAGCCGTGCTTACGGGAGTTCACTGACCACCACAGCCCTGCCTTGGAGTATCCCACCCCCAAAAGCTTCCTCCCATCCCTGATCGCTGAGGATGATTCCTTCTGCACCAGCATGGCTGAAGAGAAGGCAAGTGTCCTCTTTCCTCCTGCTACCACCATGCAAGGCAGAGGCCAGGAGCAGCAAACTGGGTGGTCAGCACCATATCCAGAGGGTTGTGGTAGAGTAGGAATGGGGACAGTGGTGCTGATCCAAATTGTCAAGGAATTCAAAGTTATGCTGCTGTGAGGGACAGCAGGGGAGGATGACTATTAGAAAGTCACTTGCAAGTCTGGCTCTGCTCTGCACCTCAATTTCTGCAGGGGAGATGTCCCCTTTGCAGGGTTGGTGTGAGGCTCTCAGACAGGCTCTGTGCTGCCTTTGCAGGAGGACTCATCTTCCACAGAGCTGGACGTGCCAGCAGCAGACTTGCACAGCAGCACGGAGGATCTCCTCTCAGACTCTGCTCTCCACGGCACGGAGTATTACAAAGATCTGGGACTCCTGAGCCTGCCGTCTGCCAGCACAGCACCAGACATGGCAGCACAGCCAGAACAAGGATCCCAGACTGTGTCTGCCCTTGGCTCACTGGAGGAGAGACCAAGGGCTCTGAGCAAACTGTCTGTGGATGTTGCTTTTTCCAATCCCGTTTCCTGCTCGGTACGTTACAGTGAGGCTGACTGTCGTTTTCTGAACAAAGGCCACCTGTGCTCCTGTACAGCCATGCCAGAGGCTGGTACCAGCACTTCTGAGCATCCTGCAGAGGCAGACAACGAGCTGGACCTGCAGGAGGCCCAGGACTCCTTCCCCACACTGGTGAGATCTATGTCCACCTCCCGGAGGCACAGCTGGGAGAGCCCTCTGTCACCCGTGGACTGCAGGCGCAGGTACGGCGGGACTGTGAGTGCTGTTTGATGTTCACAGTGCAATGGAGGTGTGAGGCTGGACACCACACTGCCTGCAGCTCCAGATGCTGCTGGGTGGTCTCCCTCATCTGCCAGAGCAGCTGGACACCCACTGCTCATGTTGGGTGAGATGTGAAGTGCAAGGGCAGCAAGAGGCTTTATTGTCTCCTTGGAAGTAAGAAGAGCCTCTTTTCCTGGTGTTGGGGCTGGGAAGAGGATCCCTCTTTTCTGTCCTGTGGAGAGAATCTTGAACAGCATCAGTTGCCCCAGTGACCTCCATCCTCTGGCTCAAAGGGAATTTTTGCCATCAAAGAAAGATTAAGAGAGCTCTGTCAAGTCCTTTTCCTTCTTGTCTATGAGTTGGCTTGGTGGGGCCTGTGCCTGTAAGCACTCTGCTGTCCTGCAGCCCTCTGCCCTCCACGTGGCTGCACAGGAGGTTGTGTTTGTAGCACAGTGCTGAGCTCTGGCTGGGAGCAGAGTCAGGCCTGGCATTCCTGCCATCCTCTGCTCCTGCCACATGAATGCCTTGAGCTCCAGGTTCCTCCAGGAATGCTTTCCCTGCTGACAAATGTATTGATCTCCCAGCTGACTGGGATTTAGGTGCAAGCCAGCAAGGACTATTTTTATCTCTCCTCCTTATATGGTACCCTAAAATTATCTCAGTCTGAAATCTTGGCAGTCCTTTATCAAGCTCAGACTTTGGTTTTGAGACCTATTGTTGTCCCATGTGCCACGGATCATTCACAGTTTATGCTGTAACAGGCACATGAGTAACAGTGGCCCAGAGTGGCTGTTGGTGTCAGGGACACGTTCTGTCCCCTTGCTGGGCGATGAAGCATGTGTGAGCAGGAGGCCAGGGAAGGGGAATACACCCCAATCCCATTGCTCCCTAAGCAAATGCCTCCTGAAGCCTGCCTGTGGCAGCAGGAATGAAGTGACAGTGATCTGCAGACAGAACCCCTGCAGAGACTAAGATTTTCCACTGAGCTTTATCCATCATTTTGCTTCTGTGTTGTCACTGCACTTGGTGTGCAGGACACTGTGAGGCACTGGGGAGCTTGGTCCACCCCTCATTTCCTAGAAAATAATTTTTTTCTTTCCTCAAAGCTGGGCCTGGTGGGAGCAGGATTTATGGCATGATGCCACAGTGGGGATGTGAAAAACAATATCAGCTGCCACTTCTAAATGCCCAGAGGGACTTTCCTGGATGGCAGCTGACAGGGCAGTGGCTCTGGGGCAGGCAGGACAGGCTGCTGCCAGGGTGGCTGCACAGTCTCAGGGGTTGCTAAGAGATCAGCGTGAGCCGTCCAGCACTACACATCCGGGTGACCAGGGAGCTGGGGACTCACTGGTAGCAGCCAGAGAAGCTGTTTTTAACAGGCTCAGGACTTGGTGTCCAGGCTGACACTTCCTGTCATTTCCTTTCCCACGTGCCTGCTGTGGGGAGCCTCTTGTCCCAGTTGCAGGAGTTTGTTAGGACCACCCAGCCAGGGCCAGGGCAGGGGCTGTGCCAGGCTGGCACAGCGCCTCAGGTCTGCTCAGGTGTGCTCTGAGGCTTCTTCCTGTCTCCTGATTAGGTTCAGCCTGGATGTCACCGAGCTGGGCAGTGACCCAGAGCAGGATGAAGTGGAGAAGAGGAGCCAGTCCTGCCTCCAGCCTCACGTGTCCTTTCAGCTGCCCAAAGGGGACCGGGGAGCCTGGAGCAGCAGCCGGGGGGGCACAGTGATCAAAGTGGAGATAGAGCCGCTGCGCCCAGACCTCGTGGCTAGCCCCAGCTTGCAGGAGGTGGTGAGTGTGGAGGGCTGGGCACGGGGGCAGCAGGGCAAGCTAGAGGTGCAGAAAGCAACATACACAGGTGTCAGCTGCAGGCTGGACTCCTTCAGTGCCAGCGTGGAACCTGGAGGTCTGCAGGAATCTCAGCAAGGATGGGCTTTTCAGATAAACTGCCCCATCTCGTGGGATAAAAGCCCTGGGAGCTCCCTGCATATATTTCCCATATATTTAGCTGGAATTTCCCTTCCCATGTGCCTGTTGCCTTTTGTCCTGTCACTGCAGCTCTAAGAAGAGTCTGGCCCTATATTCTTTCTAATCCTCTGTCAGGTAGTTGAAGACAGCAGTGTCACACACCCCCTTTACACACTGCTTTGCTCTGGGGAATAATTTTAGACTCAATTAATATTAAAAGGACATTTGCATCACAGTGCTACATGTCAGAAAAAGTGAGAAGGGCCTTAGGTTTCAGGCCTGAGTGTCACTTGCTCTGGCCTTCCTGGAGCCAACAAACAGCTGGGCCTAATGGTGTCCTGCATCATAACCCTGACAAAACAAGAGGGAAAGGGTGAGGAATCAGCCATGATGGAGGTTCCCTTGGTGCACAAAGCACGAAAGATTTCTGTGACTTTTTACTTCTCCAGAAATGTGTCAGCAATGGGAAGAGACTGAGGTCCAAGTCTGTCCCATCAGCCTGTGAGACCATTGCCTCCCCCCAGATACCCCACAGTTTCAACACTTCTCTTCCAGCTGTGGAAGGTTGGTATAGACTTTATGCCATTAAATGGGTTCAAGGATTAAGAAGATAAAAAATTGGAGCTGTAGCCTCCGGAAGCATGGACAGCCTCTGCTTTCCCTTCCACATGGTCCCAGGAGCTCCTGAAATACAAAGCCAAGCTGGTTCTGGGTCTGGCCCTGGCTAGCAGTGCAGTCTCAGCTCAGACATGCCCAGTGACACATTGCCACATAACCTCCCTGGGGCTGGTGCATCGGTCACTCCCTACTCAAGTCGCACCTGTGAGGATTGCCCCAGAGAAAACTGTAGTGATTTCAGAGCCTGGGAAGTGGATGGGAGTCTGGCTGTCAGGGGAAGGGCTTTGGGGTGGTACCAGCTCGTACCCTACTGCAAGCAGGACCCTCAGCAGCCAATATAATGCAGATTGGGGAGGGATAACACAGAAAAGTAATGTAGCCTTTACTTCCCTCACAGAAATGTAAAGCAGAATCTCCTTCCCTAATTGCTCCTGGCATTTCTTCCTCACCAATAAAGACAGAGTGGGAGCCCAGCAAGATTAACAGGGTCCAGTAGTATAGATTGCAAGGTGGTGCTCTGCAAAGGCAAGCCAGGATCCGTGCTGAGAGCATTTTGTGTTCCAGGTGTTCAACCCCCTGCTCTGGAGATGCTGGAGAAGGACCACGTGTCCCCAGACCAAGTGTAGGTATTGTCAGTCCTGGCTGGTTTGAGATGAGGGAGATTTTTGAGTGTATCCAAGCTACTGGGGATGAAACAGCAAAGGAGATCCCACTCTGTGCTGGGGCACAGCTGAGCAGTTGGTCATAAACCAGCACCTGAGGCTTTGTGGGGTGCAGATTGTCTGTGCAAGGATATTTTCTAATCCTTTGCTTTTCTCTTGCCCCATCCTTGGTAGGTTAATTGTCCAGAAGGTACTTCAGGAGCTGAAACATTACCATGGGTAAGTCTGTCTGGGACAGGGACATGTGGGGAGGTCACAGGTCTGCCTAAGACACACCTGGCAAAGGACATTTGGTTTCTTGAGGGGCAAATCCCCAGGGTACCAGAATCACTGATTTATTCCAGTGAGATCAGGGTAGAATTGCAAGGAGAAGGGGAATTTCATATGCCGCCTTGGTAACTCTAAAAATGTTCCTGCCCCATCTAGAAAAGAAGAGTTTCAGCTGAGCCAGAAGTTCTGCTCTTGTGTTCTTTGCTGTGTCTGATGTCTTTTCCCTGCCCAGGGTGAAGCAGAGAGCTTGTGTGCAAGAAGGCAGCGATTCTTCCCAGCAGAACCTCACTTGGTTTGAGTTCCTGTCTAATGAGTAAGTGAGACAGCAGGTGACACATGCTTTGTGTTCTGAGAACAGACTGATTTCGAGTCCCCTCCATCCAAGCTCTACTGCCCTGCTAATCCTGTGTGCAGGACACTGGTATCTGCAGGGGTTCAGCCAGGAGTGTGGCAATGAACAAAACCTGCACACATAGTTTGAAAGTTCAGCTCCTTATTTGCAAGTGTCTCATTAATAAATGACATGGCTGATGCTAAAGCAGATCCTCCAGGAGATGGAAAGCTCCCACTTGGGGTCCTAAAGTAATGCTTCAATGAACTTCATCAGGGATCTCCCTAAGCTGGACTTGGTCAGTGAATTTCCCCTTTTTTAAGATATTTCGGTCTCCTTTCAGAAATGAGGACAGTGGGAAGAGCGATAAAGCAGAGAAAGGCACAAAGGTGATGCGACGTCTGAGTTCCCTGCGGAGCCGAGTCACTGGATCCTGGCAGAAGGATAAGGTGAGAGAGAGATGTTGAATTTGTGGAAGGAATTGTTAAATTCTGCAAGCAGAAAAGGGGATCTGATTGTAGGGAACAGTTAGCTGGATTGCCCTTGGATGGCTGAGGCCTCTATGTTGGTCAGCAGATGCACTGTAACCCTTAGAGCACTAGTAGTGTGTGGGACTGGGTGATCCCTGAATTCCAGCCCTCCTTGCCCCAGGCCACATTCTGGATGCTCTTATGCTGCCTTGGCACTGTTGTGCACAGCAAGAAGAGTGCCTTGGTGGCTGGTGACTGCCTGGATCACTCTTTGTGGCAGGAGGAGCCAGCCAAGTGTGTCCTGCCCTTCAGCACAAATGGACTTAGACTAGAGGGACTGGCCCAAGCCTTGGGAAGGCATTTGGGAAAAGCACTGCCACCCCACTGTACCTGCTGCCCACCAGCTCTCTGCTCATTTGTACTGGTGGGGAAAGGAACGTGTGGGCAGTGCAAGGCCTGTGACTGAGCTATGTTCTTCTCTCTTTCCAGGGTAAGAACAAAGAGCAGCTCAAGGAGAGAGAGAAGGAGAAAGAGGCAAAGGAGACAAAAGAGAGGTGTAAAGATATCAATGGGCACCAGCTCGTGCCAGGGGTTTTCTCCAGTTGCACCAGCTGCTCACTGTGTGCCAAACCTCTTGGGAATAAAAGTGGTCTGCAGTGCCTGAGTGAGTATGGCTGTCACTGCCTGGCTCTGTCCCTGCCTGCCCTCCAGCCCAGGCTGTTCTCCTGCCTAAACCAGCCCCCTGGATTGCTTCACTTCTCTGCCTGGCTCTACCCCATCACTCTGCTTGGCCTGGCTTGGTTGTTTCTCCAAATAGTCTAAATGATCTCTGAATCCTGCCTGGCAATAATCTATACTCATTTTCTTTGGCCACTTGACCATTTCCTGCTCCTTTCCCCCAAAGTAGGTTCTAGGTCAACTTCTCTTTTACTACTTTTTTTTTAATCATGAAGTTCTGCTTTGCCTCAACAAATATCCCAACTGCCTGAGTGTAGCTGGATCTTTTAGGCTGTTTTTCAGATATGCAGTGATGTCTCAGCTCAGCATCTGCCCTGTGCATGGGCACAGGGATTCCTAGAGCATGCAAAACTGTATTAACTAACAAAATGTTGCCTCTCAGGATGTGCATGGGTGAGACTGTTGCTTTTCAGCACTAAGTAGTGCCAGCATGCATGAACCTCTGTGCTCCCAGTGCATCCACTGTGGCATGGCTTTGGCTGACAAACCCTGTCCCTCCTCTTTGGGGCAGGTACTCAGGGCACTGAAGAATGTTTTAATTCCCAAGGGATTGTCTGTGGGCAGAGAAAATTTTCTGGAAATGAAAAGATTGCTCTCTTTCTCCATCCTGTACCCTCAAGCAATGCTCACTCTCTCAGAGGCTCTTAAGGTCAGTAAAACCTTTCTGGGGCATAAAGGGACTGATTGCCCTCAGACATGTGTGGTGAGAAATCTATTTTCCCTTCAGGGCAGCTGGAGGGAAATTGAAAAGGGGCACAGAGCTGGCATTAGTAAGCGTTCTTCAGGCATCACAGCAAAAAGTAGGAAGCAGGGAGCTGAATAAGAGCTTTACGGATATTCAGAGAGAACCTGTAACGGGAGGAGGCAGATTGTGCCTTTCATTTCTGCCTTTCAATGCAGACTCATTCCTTCCTGTGTGGGGAATCTCCCAGCCAGAGGCTCTGTTTGCAGTCCTGCATGCTGCTTTACAAAAATACTTAACCTGGGAGGATACAGAGAGTACTTGATACCCATGAGCATGGAGCCATGCTCTGTATGGTCTTGGGAACTCTGAGGGCATTTAATGTGAGTGATTCTCCTCTGGACAACCCTATGGAGATCTGTGATCTGGAGTTGGAGCTAGCTGTTGAAATGAGTGTGACTCAGCATTGGCTTGTCCATCATCAGTACACAGGGACTGGACATGAGTTATGGTAACTTTCACCTTGTTCCCACCCTTCCATGAGGAATCTGTGTTCTGTCTTGTGAACACTCAAGAGAAAAACTCCAGGGTGGCTGAGGCACTGGTTTGTGTTTGTGACATCTGTGACATCTCCTTTGGCTCTTGGCTGCCCAGGCTAATGCAGGCAGCAGAGCAGTTCATCTTGTTTTGTAATGTTCCCTTTGCAGTGGCTTGAACTGAGGCTGAACAATCAGGCAGGGTTCTGAGATGTTAAAATGAATGGCCTGTCTGTGGTGAGAGCTGGGCTGGGACTTGTGGTGTGACAGCTGATGGCCTGAGAGTGCCTATATTTGGATGATGCTGGGCTGAAGCCTTTGTGAGCTGCTGCTGAGCTGGTAGTTGATAGCAGCAGCTCGCGTTACTGCAGCTCGGAGCAGTGCGTGGTCTCCTGACTAGTTAGTCCCTGGTAGAGCTCTGGAACAGCAAGCTCCGGGGCCACCGGGAAGGCGGAGCAGCAGGCCTGCTCTTCAGAAGTGTGAGCAGCTCTGTCTGGCTCAGCCTGAGCCGTGGCTGCTGCCAGGATGTGAGGATATTTGGCTGCGCCTCTTGTTTTCTCCTCGTGAACTCACATTTGACCATCCCCGCGCCTTGGCCCCCGGCCAGCCCTCGGCCCATCGCTGGTCAGGTGCTGCTGTTGCTGTTGTTGTCTCCGTGGTATTTTTAACTGCAGCACCACCACGTGGTCCAAGGCAAAACGGGCTCGTGGAAAACACAGGAAAAGATGGTGCTTAAAGAAAGGGATAAGCTGAAGGGGGAGGAAGGATGGGAGAATGATTGCAAGACTGATGTCTTTTCACTGTCCAGTAAACACAAAAGCTCTGGTGACTTCCATGGCTGTCATGAGCTAGAGGAGCAAGACCTCTTCTTATTAGAGATATCAGCAACAGAAGGAATTCTGCATTTAAGTCAGAACAAAAAAACATTGTTCTGCTAGAAACGTGTGTGAACTGTGCAGAAAGTGGGCAGCTCGGGTAGCCTGGTACATGGTAACTCGTTTCTCTCTCCCACTGCTTCCTCCCATCTGTCCTCACCCCACACACTCACAGAGTCTCCCAGGGGAGAAGAAGGCTCTGCTGTGTGTCGAGAGCAGAGATTCAGGAGAGTCTCTGCAGCTCACAGATGTGCAGTTAGGAGCCTGGTAGGGATGAAAAACAAAGAGTGATGATTGCAGTCACAGGGATCTTGACAACAGTGGCCACCCAAACTCTGCCGTTACGTAAACTATGAGCTGGGAGTCTCTGGGTTTATTGTTCACCTGGAAATGAGAAAGCTCCTCTTGAGCCTTTGCTATCCCAGGCGGAGAAGGTTCTGTGCCTAAATTAATCCTCTTTTATAAACATGCTTCCAGAGTTTATAGCAACAAGAGTTAGATGAGTCCCAGGGAAGCCCTGACAGGAGGAGAGCCTCCAAGCAGGCTGTGCCATGGAGGCGAGCCAGGGACACGTTGTGGAATACAGATGGAAGGAGGATTGCTTCCCTTGAGCTTGAACACTGGGGTAGAGGTGGGTCTTCTACATCTTCAGTTGACAGTCAATCCCTATTACTTCACAGGAAAGACAGAGCCCAGGCCCCCACAGGGGTGTGAGATTGACCATCCTCTTCCAAGGAAACCTATAGCTGCAACCAAAGTTTGGCAGGCTTCAGATAAACTCCTCTTCTTTAAGAGAAGGTGCTCAGTTTAATGAATCTTCCTGAGCCATACAGGCTGTACTGGACTGTCCACCTGTCCTAGGCTGACCCTTGCTGGCTGCTTCAGTGCACTGGCTGATCTCTAGCTGGTTGCTGTAACAACTGGTCTCCAGGATTTATTTAAGGCGCATCGTGATAGAGGTTTGGAAAGCCATTTCCTTTCTCACAAGAGAGGGGGAGGACATGGATTTCTGCAGTTTGTCAGGCAAACATCCTCCATCCCATGGCCAAGGAGAAGCCAGATAGCTTCTGGTTTAGACCTGAAATTTGGTGTGAAATTCACCTTTCACTCAGCACTTGGCCTGTGGAGTTTGGCTTTCCCAATGCAGTTCCAATAAGCTAATAGGTGAAGGATAGTTTTGGCTTATGATAAGGAGAAATTAATTGATTTTCTTTCCTGAAATTTCTGTTCACAGCCCACACAGAGTCCTGAGAAATCTGAAAAGCAGCAGGCAACCTGGAGCTTTGCATTTCCGTAGAGAGGCATAGCTGCCAAAAATCTTCTGTTTTTTGGGGGAAAAGGAGGTTTGGCTGCTGTAACATGATGACAGTGATAAATGGACTGGGAATCCCAGTTGGAATAAACTATTACTGACAGAAGTCCAAATAAACAGAGGCAAAACCAGAGCGGCTGTGTCGGGCTGTGGGTTAAGGTGGTTCTGAGCCAATAGAGCAGGAGCTGAAGCAAATGTGAAAGCGGCTGCAGCGCTGTTTGCAGAGGAAACGCTGACTGAGCTGAGTGTCCTGACACAGAGCTGGCTCAGCTAGCTCGAGAGGGTTTACAGAAGGAAACCAAAGTACATCCTATTCTCAGTGCTTCTCCTTTTCTGCTTTTCACTTTCTTTTTTTTTTTTTTTTTTTTGTCTGGGCAGTACTACCTTGATCTGAACATCTCCAAATGCTGCTCCTTCCATTCCCTGATAAAAACTCAAGGTCTTGTACACTCGGGTTGACAAATGCATAAGGATGGCAATGAACCCGAGACACATTTTGCTATTACAGAATTACACAGGATTAAACAGCTGGTACTCTTCTTTGCAACCCAAACCTTAGCTGTAAGCTACAGTCTTGGAGCTGGCTGCTGAGCCAGATTTTGCACTGATTTTGTGGCGATGCCCTGAGGCCGCACAAGCACAGCACGTTCCCTCCATGACAGCTGCAGTTGGGCAATCTGCAATGCTTTACTTTTATATTACAGCAAAGCACGAAGTTTGAAGTGCCTAAGGAGTAATCAGTCACCAAGTGACAGCCAGCTGTTTACCCCCAAACCGCTTTATGTAATGATCATTCCTCTGTAGTGCTGACAGGCCCCAGTAAACAACTGGGACCTCAGTGTACTCAGTCCTGTAGAGAAGCAGCACAAAAGGGAACATTTTGGAAAAGCTTGCAACTATAAGATGAAGATAAAAATAAAATCGATTAAACAGGTGGAGTGTGGAAACCAGAGATCACATTGGCTCCATGGCAGGATTTCATCACGTCTCCAGCCCAGAGAGTGGCAGGATCTTTCAAAGCAGCATGGGAGAGCTGCAGGGTGGATTTTGAGAGTGAAGTTTGTTTTGTAATCATGTATGTTGTGTTTTCAAGCTCAACAGGCAAGTAGAATATGTGTGATTTAAAATATGACAAAATTTCAATCAGTACTGTAAATCCTCAGAGTGAAATTGGGAGGGGAGGTTGGATGGTGAGCTCTTCCCTGTTTTCCTGCCTGCACTGAGTACTCCAGCAACCCTGTGCTAGTACATCAAACCTTATTGGTGTCAGGGAAAAGGTGTTTTTTCCAGCAAGCCGTTTGGTTCTATGAGTCAGTGCATGGATCTCCTGCTAGGGAAGATAATTCCCCTTTGCTCTCGATGTTTGTCTGTGCAGGGGTCACTGACAAAGGCTTGGGCAGGCACTCGCTCTTGAGGGGCAGATAGGGAAGCCAGCACTTGCCAACACTCCAGGCCTTGGCAGGGTGTTCATAAACACTCCAGCATGCTGGGATGGCAAATCCCACAGGGCTTTTAAAAACAAATTATGTATTTCAAGTCCCAGGCGATGTGCGAACACACGCAAAGCGCTGTGCTGGAGGTGTCACTGCGGTGCCACATCCCATCCGTTTGGGGCCTCTTTAGGGAACCGTGTGCCCTCCCTGAGGAGAAAATGCGGACTGGGGGAGGCATGTGTCCTCCCTCAGAGAAGTCGTGGGCTCTGGGCAGCCGTGTGTCCTCCATGAGGGGAAAGTGCAGGCTGAGGATGCTCATGGTGTCCCTGAGGGGCACATGCAGGTTGGGACCCTGCGCCCTTGCTGAGGGAAAGTGCAGGCTGTGGGTGGCCATGCCCTCCCTGCAGGAGAAAGGAGCAGACAATGGATGGTGGTGTGCTCTCGCTGAGGATGCAACAGGCTGAGGATGCTTGTGCCGTCCATCAGGGAGATGGATGCTGGGGCCCTGTGCCCTCCCTGCAGGAGAAAGGAGCAGGCTCTGGGTGGCCATGTGCCCTCCATGAAGGACAGTGAGGGCTGTGGGTGGCTCTGCTTTCCGTGACGGAAAGCACGGGGCGGGAAGGACTGCGTGCCCTCCCTGAGGGGAAAGGGCGGGTCGGGGGAGACATGTCCGCTCCCTGAGGGGAAAGCAAGAGCTATGAGAGGCTCTGCCCTCCCTGAGGGGCAGGAGCAGCTGGCCCGGCTGTCTCCTCCATGCGGGGAACGAGGGGGTCAAAGGATGGAGTGGAGGGCACCGCTCCACCCTGAGGAGTGCTCTCCCTCAAGTCGGACCCTTCCTGAAGGAAATCGCAGGCTAAGGGTGGCCGTGTGCCTTCCCCGAAGGGAAAGCGTGGAAAGAGACTGGGTGCGCTCTAACCGAGGGAAGGAGCAGGCTAAGGGGGGCCGTGTGCTCTCCCTGGGGAGCGGGCACCGGCTGCGGGTGCTCGTGGTGTCCCTGAAGGGAAAACACGGGCGAAGGATGTCTGTGTAACCCTCCTTGAGAGCAGCCTGTGGGCTATGGATGCTCGTGCTCTCTGCGAGGGCTAAGAGTGGGATATGGGTGGCCAGTGCCTTCCTTGAGGGAAAAGTGTAAGGTTAAGGGTGTTCGTGTGCCCTCCCTGAGGGCAAAACACGGGTTAAGGGTGTCCGTGTGCCCTCCCTGAGGGGTAAACACGGGTTAAAGGTGTCCGGGTGCCCTCCCTGAGAGGAACCTGCCCGCTGCGGGTGCTCGTGCGCTCTCCCTGAGGGGCAGGCGCGGGCTCACGGTGTCCGTGTCCCTCCTGAGGGCAAGCACGGCCCGGGAAGCACGGCCCCGAGGCAGACACGCCCTTAGGGCAGACACGGCCCCGAGGGGAATCACGCCCCGAGGGCAGGCGGCCCCGAGGACAGCACGGCCCGAGGGAATCACGGCCCCGAGGGACAGGCTGCCCGAGGGCAGACATGGCCCCGAGGGGCAGGCGCTGCCCGAGGGACAGCACGGCCCGAGGAATCACGGCCCCGAGGACAGGCACGGCCCCGAGGATCACGGCCCCGAGGGACAGGCACGGCCCCGAGGGGAATCACGGCCCCGAGGGGCAGGCGCTGCCCCGAGGGACAGGCACGGCCCCGAGGGGAATCACGGCCCCGAGGGGAATCACGGCCCCGAGGGGCAGGCGCTGCCCCCGGCTGTCCCCTCACGGTCCCGGCGCTCCCGGGACCCTGCCCGGCCGTGCCGCGGCGCGCACGCGCACCCTCGTCCCCATTTTTCCTTCCGGGACACGGGGGCGTTTCCTGTTGCTGTGGCGGCGGCTCCCGGGACCGAGAGGGAACCGGCGGCTCCCCGGGGAGTCCGGTAAGAGACCGGGCTGTCAGCGCGCCCGCCGGCCCGTCTCCGCTCCCCTCGGCCCTAGCGAGCCCCCGGGCACCGGCACCCTGTCCCCGGGGCCGCGGTGCGGGGGCCGCCCGGCCCCGCTCCCTGTGCGGGCAGCGGGGGCTCACAGGGCTCCAGGGGGTGCCGGCGTTTGGCCGGGGGCAGCGGGTTCATCTTCGCCTTGCCCCAGTCCCGCAGGTTCGCAGCCGTCCCGACCTTTGCAGCTTCAGCCGCGGGACGGGACGCGGCTTCAGAGATGCAGTGTTTACAATAGAAAGCTCTTTCAAGGGCTACGGAAGGAGTGAAAAATGTTGGTGAGTGCGGTAGGGAAGCGAGAGGCTGTAGCCTATGTGAAACCGGCTCTCTTTATGCCACAGCTTGAGTCTGAGCATCCTTGCGATCAAATCCCGCAGCTCGTCCTCTCGGTTATTACACACCTTGTATGTACTGGTGCTGCAGCAGCGAGAAAAGTCTGGGATGTGCGTGAAGAGACCTTAAATGCGTTAGGGCAAAAGTGGTGAAAACTTCCCGTTTGTCCACAATTGCGAAGACTGCCCCGTTTTAAATATTCCACGGCTCTGGCTCCTTGGGGAGAGGAGCGGGAGATGGTATCAGCTTAGCTTGTGTGTGCTGAAAGGAGACGCCAGCAGAAGCTAGGAGTGGTGATGGATTTTGGAGGAGGAGCAGGGAAACAGGCAGTGATTCGAACAAACAGCTTTCTGAATGTTTCTGGTGCTATGTTTGGGGTTGTTGCTCTAATAAATAAGCATAAATTCTGAATATTATTTGGAGATTTGGTGTGTCACCATGAGAACAAAGGGCTGCTTCTTAATTGCTTTTCCCTCCCCTCTTAAGAGAGTTTTATGGGAGGCTTTTTTTATTTGGCCCTTTTTGTTTAAATTTATAAAAGTAAGTTTCTCTTTGGCATGGTAAAATAAAAGAAACCCTTGAAATATAGCTCTCAAATAGGAGCCATTGGACATTGTGTGTTGTAGTTCCACCTACTGTTTACCTATGAAATATTTTAAATACCTTTTATGATTGTCATAGTTGCTGCTTCAGTTCTGTAGTGTAGTCTGGGGGAAGGGTTCAGCGTGAGAGAATTGAATTGGGACTCCTATTTCTTTTATAATATCATGCAGATTTTACTTGTCATTGTTTAAAAACCAGAACTATCAGTTGTTTTATGTGTTTCTGTGCCTAAAGAAAACCCAGTGGCCACCAGACTTTGCACAGCTGGGAATCACACAACCCCTCTCTTTGCTTCATCCAGCTGATATTTCGACAATAAAAGCAGATACAGTGAGCAAGTAATTATAGGTTGTTTTGGAGACAAGGAGGAATGCTCTGACAGGGAGGCTGAAACTTGATAATTTAGTGTTGGCATGGACTGTCTCTGTTTCAGAATGTGAAGTATCTCATCTCCCTGCACCCTTCCAGTTTTTGCTTTCTGCCTCTGTGTAATTAGACAAGTGAGAAAAAACAGGTAAACACCGACCACTGGAGCCACTAGGACAAAGTTAAATCTGCTCCAAGTTCCTCAGGATACCTGACCTGGATTTACCCAATACAGAAACTTCCTCGTGTTCCACTGAAACTCCTCCTCTTTCCTGAGAAGCTTTATCACAGTCACTCTGCTTTTTCTGGAATGCTGTGGTGGTTTGAAATGTTTCCTGGCCTGTTGTGTTGTGGTGCATCTCTGTGTATAAATGCAGAGTTTATGTTCAGTGTTAATCATTCACATGAGGGTTGTTTCCTTTGTCACTTCAAGAGGGAGGAGTTCCCTGTGTGGTGTAAGGGTGAGGAAGGAGAGAAGAGATTCTCTTTGATCCCTGAAGCATTGGACAGTTGAAAACAGGAAAAAAGGTACACATTTCACAAGGAAGCTATTTTGTCCTTGGCCCTCTTCAGCTGGTTGGATTTCATAGGTGGTGAATATATCCATGAACTCTTGGGTCTTTAGAACGACTGTTAAAATTTGTCCCTGTTTGAACTTAGCTTCTTTAAAGTGATTTTTTTTTTAATCTGTCATTTAAAAAACAAACAAAAAAAATCTTTGAGATAAAGAAGTCAATACTTGAATTCTCGATTAATCACAGCATTTTTGTCTGTGAGTTGTTTGCAAATGGCCTTTTCAGAATTATTTTATTGGGCAGTACCGTTCCAGACCAAAGGTCAGGGTCATAGTGCTCATAGTGTCTGGTGAGTCATAGATTTGTCCTGGAATCCAATTCTGGAAGACATTTATAGGACATTGGCAGTGTCTGATCCCCTGGAAGGTATTCCAACTGGGGAAGAAATGTCTTTGCCTGCCCATTTCCAGCCAGGTTTGTTGCCCTCTCATACTGTGAACAGGGCGATGCTTTTGGGTGTTGTAATGTGTTGTCCAATAAAATGCTCCTAGGTGGTAAATTGCTTTCTCTGAGCCATTGGAAAACAACTCATTAATAAGGGAAGGTTTTTCATTACACCAGATAGTAAATTCATTACCCTCAGTCATGAACAGGATCTTTTCTGATGTTTATGAGCTTTTTAGTCTTGAATATTTCTTTGCTGGTTGAAGTCCTTGCTTTAGTCACTCATTAGGTCATCTTTGGCACAGGCCCCTACAAAATGCGTCAAGTGAGTGACAGTCCCTGTAGTAAGCAGATCTAGGATAATGTGATGCTCCCAAAATTGTCAGCCTTAATTGCAAACCCGTTGATTAAAGCCCAGGGGCAGCCAGGTGGGTTTGCTCAGTTTCCACGCTGGGTGGGACAGTTGCTCTGGTACCCTCAGCTGTTGCAGTGGTGCTCCTGCCCCCATCCAGCTGAGGTGACCCGAGTCCTTGGACCTCCTTGGGGTGTTGGCACTTTGGTGTTGTCAGCACTGGCCAGAGCTGGAGCCCTTCTGCATAGCCTGTATCAAGATGAAATCTTCTGCAGGGTCTGTTTTTCCCTGCCAAATTAATCTGCTTGCTGTTCAGTGAGTGATTGAGGGAGGAGGAGACAAGGAAGAGCCTGGCTGTAGTCCTCTGAGTTTTTATCTCTGCCTTTCTCAGGAATATCTTCTGTGCCTCTGCAGTTTGGGAAGAGCTTGCTAATGGAACTGTCCTTTTTTTTTTTTTTTTTTTTTCTGGACCTTCTGAATAAGACTAAATGCTACTGATGGTAAATTCAAATATAATTTTTTTTGTCAGTTTGAGTTTACTGATGCTGCTTTACTCTGGGTGACTGGAAAAGATAGAAATGTGATATTTCTACACACTTGAGAAATCAGTTATTTCTCTACACCTGTAAACAACCCATCATGTGTATCTCTGCACTTAAAACCTTGGCCTCCTTATGTGCAGGTTCCTGTCCCTTCTTTGCTGTCCCATGTCCCTCATTGTTTTTGCTATTTTTTCACCCCTGCAGTTCTGATACCATTTTCAGGGAGGCTTAATAAGAATGCAGAGTAATAAGAACAAGTGCAGAAACCTTACATGCATAGAAAGGAAACCACAGTCACTAGTATTCAGAAGCTCCTTCTTATCCTGGATTTGCATGGCTTTCCTTCAGAACTGCAAAAGTGTTGAACAGAGGAAACTGGAGCATGTTTTACAAAATGAAGTATGCTTATAAAACAGTCTTCTGGCAGGTTTCAGATTTCTCTTCTGTGGGCAAAAATAATGCCACATCAAAATCATTAAGTAAATGCATTTCAAATAGTCTCACAGAGAATCGGATCCTTGGATTCAGCTGCAGTTCCCTGCAGCTTTTCTGTAGCGTTTTCCTGTTTTCTAGTATGTTCTCCACTGTTGTGTAAAGAACCTTTCAGCAGTGGAGGGAAGTCATACACAGCACTATTTGATATGTCAGCTGATGAAGTGAAAAATGCCTACTGAGAGTGCCACAAGCTGTTCTCTTTAACAGAGCAAGGGCACGATTTTAAAATTGAAATACGTTTTTAAGTGAGATCCCTTTTACAGTTACTGCAACAAGGAACCCAGGCTTTTCAAGTGGAGTTGGTCCGCTAATCATTAAAATGAGCAGAAAATGAAAATTACTGAGTGTAATCACTGAAAACGGGTAAATGTTGGGAATATGACTACCTAGTTGAAGTTCAATGTTTCTAGGTGAGTGTATCACAGAATTCTGGATGAGTTACGTGGATTTCAGGGCCGTGTGGGAAGGCAGGGCTGGAGGAGCACTGGGCATCCATGGGGCTGCCTGTCCTGCCCTGAAGGGAACCCATCTGTGAGCAGGACTTGAGGCCAACCCAGCCTGACGTCATGGAGAATTTTCTCTATTTCCTTTTGTGCCGTGATTTTTGTCCTACACTTTGTTTCTTTGTCTCAGGAGAAAAGGGATTTCCATTGTCAACTGCTTGTTTGTGGTCGAGGCATGTCTTTTAACAAGCTCTTCGTTCCCTCGTGGTAGGTGGAGGCCTTATCATGGCTGAAATAATGAATATATTTGTTATTCTCTAATTTTGATACATTTTTCTCGTGCATTTGCAGAGGCACATACGTTTGAAATTAGATGTGGTGCCTTCTGGTTTGTGGCGTGGGGTGTGGTAGTGGTAAGAATATCCCAAATAAGAGAAGTTGTGGGAGGTGATAGTTTTTGTGGAGGGTTTGGTTTTTTTGTGTGGCAGGCGCTTGGGAGCAGAACTCTGTGCTTCATTTCCCACACTTGGGGAAGTTGTATAACATATGATCATCTTGCAGGTCTGTGCACTCCGTCTTTCTCTTGGTCTTGTTTTTATGTCTTTGTTAATTTATTTGTGTTTAAAGCCAAGTGAGTATTTTGGTCCTGTCCTCTGGCTTTTGCTGAAATTATGGAATACACAAGTGAGCATCTCTCTAGGTTAGCCAGGAGCCTTAAAGCAGATCCCCAGTCCTGGCGCCAGGCGGGGGTGGTTCTGAAGAGACCTTAAATAGTTTTTCCTCGAGGCTTTAAACATAAACTGGCTTTTCTCTAGCAGATATGGTGTTTGTCTTTCCAGTTTTGTTCTGTTTCTCTTTTTACAGGCGCGTCTGGCAAAAGGCAAATCCTGGTGTCCCTTCCTGAGTTGTTGGTGTCTTCCTTTGCTTTTGATGAAAGATCTTGTTTTGTAGATGGGCAGAGAGGCTGCAGAAAATATTTGGCGCTGTCAGTTCCCCTCCTGTTTTCTCAATAAATAGTTATCAGGAGGAAAAATAAAAGAGGTTGGATTTTATTATACTATTAGTAGTTTTATGGCTTTTGGGCGAGAGGGCTGCTTTGGTTCCTGTATCTGGGGACAATTCCTTTGTGCAGCTGGAAGGGTGGTAATGCTGTGGTGCTGGTGATGCTCTGATGATTCTGGAGAGTGTTTTGATCTTTAATTTGCTGTAGTTACTGCAGCTCCCAGCAATAGTCCGTGCAGAGAGGCAGCTGTTCCTGTGGAGCCAAAGAATTGCTGCCCCCTGATTGGTATCAGTGTTGGATGGAGAGACATGGGAATGGCCTTGGCAAAGATGAGGAAAGCTGTGCTCCTCTGAGTGGAGGTTGGGCAGAAAACTGCTCGTGCATTCCAGAGTGGCTCTTGGTGTGAACTGCACTCAGTGCTGCAGTCTTACTGACAAAACTCAAGGGTTTGGTATAAAATCAGGACCAGAACGTGCACAACAAGGATGCTTGCCGCAATTCCTGAGCTTCCTCTGCACCTCTTCCAAAATTAAGATCCTTTGTGTGCTATTATTCCTTTCCCTAGACAGGACAGAAGAATAATGAAGACTTTTTGTGTGTATGTGCATTGCAGATTGTGCAGTGAATGTCCACAAGAACTGCAGGAGTTTGCTGACTGAATGCAGCAGCATCAGACCCAAGGTGGGCTTTAACATTTGTTTTTCTTTCATAATAACAAGGCTTGACATAATAAATTTAATTTATGCGAGTAGTCTAATTTACATCAGTACAGAATCGTGCCCTACATCTTCAAGACATCAAGTAGTTATTAACTTGTTATTATAGTAATTAATGATAATATATGGAGGGAAAATAAAGTGAAACATTTTATTCCTATACTGTGAATTACTTAGCCTGTGTCCTGGAACTGTGACTAACCCTAGGAGTGCTCAAACCCATCACTTTTTTGGGGAATATAATTGAATTATATGGAACCTTTGAATGTTGTGCCATCTCAAAGCTGATGGAAGAGCACGAGGGGTGGAGGGGAGCTTGGTCATAACAGTTGCATATTATTTCTAAGCTGGAAAATGCAGAATAGGTGACTTCATGTGGGAACTGTGATGAACTTAGTGTTGCTATGCTGTTTATTTTTTATCTCTGTCACCGTGGTGCTTGTGATTGCTCATAATGTCACAGGTTGTTTCACAGAGTGTCTATCTGTTGGGGTTTTGTTCTGGTATTGGTTTTGAAAATCGTTTCCTCCTCCTTATAACTAATAATACTTGAGGGAGTTTTGGTTTGTTTTAACCTGCAAGTGCTGATGATTTCAGAGACTGATAGCAGATTAGGGAGTACTGTGAGGGGGAAAAGAGAGAGCAGAGCAGCTCAGACCTGAGCAATTAGAGGTTAGAGGAAGTGTGTTCAGCCATTGGTGATATAGAATGTAACTCTTCTGAGGGCAGAAATGTTCTGGTGGGGGTTTTGATATATAATTTCAAACATCTCAGGACATTGTGAATTTTCCTTTTAAACTGAAAAATTCACTTGTTCTGATGCTTTCATTTCCGCTCTTCACCACCACTCAAAACTTCATGGTTGCATCAGGCCTGACAAACCACTCCTGAAGAGAGCAGAGAGGGAGAGGTGGCACAAAATGGGGTGAAAAATTCAGCCAGAAATGGGAACCCCAAAGGGAAGCTCCCCAAAAACCATTTGTTCCAGCCTGTATTATTTATTTACTTCCTTTGCATCTTTGATAACTTGTATCTGAATGGTTTTTAATATCCTAGTGTTGCGAGAAGGATGAAGTTTGGCAGAGATTACCAAAGATGCAGTTTGAAATGGACAGTGTGAATGTTGGTTGGAAGTGGCTGGATTAGTTTAGTCAGTATTGCTAGGAACTAAACAGCAGCAAAGTGTAAGTGAAGACTGTCATCATGAAGGGGTTGCTTTCATCTCATAAATTAATTACCATAGCTTTAATTCAGCTGTGGTTTCAGTTTTGGTTCTATTTCAGCCTGATTTATACTTTGTGGAATTTAATACAAAGTGTTAATGTCTATATGTCATTCGTCTGGCACGAAAAAAATCAAAGCTCTTATTGTGTTAAATCTTTTATATTCTCAATGAACATCACTTACAGTTAATGCTATAGGACAAGAAAAATCTGATTCATTTTGAACTGAAAGTTTGGTCTGGATGTGTAAGAATATTGTATTTTTTCCTATAGCAGAAAGATTTGCAGCACAGACCTTCTGGATCTCCACAAAGTTCGCCCCAGTGCATTTCCCCAGGTTTGTACTAAAGAATGATTTCTGTGCTCAAGGCTTATCTGTTCGATTGCATTTTTTTTCTTTAATATGTTTTAAAGGCTATACACGGTGTGTTATTGAAGTATAGAGAAGGTCTCTTTTAATAAGATGGTTTCATTTTTTTTTCTATTGGGAATGGCTTAGAGGCTCCTAGCAATCTCCTGTGTGTTTTTATCTTTTTATCTTTTTATTTTTCTTTATACCTTCTTGCTGTGTAACCTCAAAATATCATGGTGAAAAGGGATCAATAAGCTCGTTTTTCATTGATTGTCTATTCTCTGGCCTCTGAAAAGACTAGAACTGTGAACTTTGTTTTACATCAGATTTTCATAATTGTCTATTTAAAACTTGCCTGCAGCTAGTGGTTGCTAGAAATCTCTAAGACAAGCTAGCACTAATGGTCTGAACATAAATCTTTGTTGAAACAAAATGAGGAAAAAGGATCTGGAAGGAAAAAATACCAAGAAGAAAGAACATCTGTATTGCAGCGTAGGCTTGGAAATATCTTTTTGCTCCTCTAAAAGACCATCCCCATCACAGGTGTATTAAAATGGCATTTTAATTTTACAAGATGTTACAAGGGCTGCATTAGCAGAACAGGTGAGTGTCAAACACAGCTGACTTGGATGTCTGAGCATCACTCTGAGTGTTTCAGGTGTTTCAGGTACCATTTGCATTGCAAGGTGTCTTCTTCATGAAATGCTTCTTCCCAAGAGGCAGCACAGGGGATAATTGTTATGAGGAGATAAGTGGCTGTTTGCATTACCCCAATGGGTCTGTGCCTTTAGGAGAAAGTGCAGGGGCTAAAATAGGAAGGCAGGGCTAATGAAGATGGGAGCAGTTGTCTGGTGAGGAGCTCTGTGGTACCCGGGCTGGGCTGTGGGAGGGGGGCAGCGATCGATGTGGGGCACAGCAGTGAGCAGACAGTGCTAATTGAACTCAGAAAATGGCTTGTGGGCCAGGCAGCCTCTGCCAGGCACACAGGACTCATTTTCCTTAGGCAAAAGCAGAAGCTGGAAATTAAAGGAACAGCTAATAGCCTGGGCATTGTATGTTGTTAGCCACAGTATAACCCTGCAGACTGCAGTGTCCAGCAAAAAAACCCAAAGACATTGTCTCAATGCTCTCTTAAAAATTCTTTTTAAAAGAGGTATAAACTGTGTTGTGTGTCCCCTTCCCTCTCCCTTTTTTTTTGCCTCTGGAGATTTTTAGGACTGGCCTATCCTTTTGTAACAGAACTTCATGTTCCTGGCTTGTGGAGCACAGAAGGAGAACTTGATGGCAAATAATTTCAATTCTTCCCCAAATGGAAGCACACGGACATTGGTTATTAAGCTTTTATTTAAGAAATCTGACTGGACAAATCTTTCAGATATTTAATTCGTGTCCTTTTGAGGCTTGAGGAGATGGAAAGGACTCAGTTTACCCAGTTTGTTGTAGACTGTGTGTAGCCAAGAGGTTTCAAACCCAAATAGGTTTTGGGAAAGGTATTTCCAACAGGAAAAGATGTGGTGATATAATTTCTATTTAATGTCATTGATGAAACCTCCCCTGCAGCCCCAAAACAATTCTTCTGTCAATGAAGATGAAATGAGAGACAAGCAGGTTTAGAACACGAGATATGAAACAATGTGGAAAAACCTGTTTCATGACAAGAACCACAAATACCTTGATTTAACTGTGCTTCACTGAGCAAGGCAGAAGTGGGAGAGAGAATTATTAGTGAAGGTACACTAAGGAGGGCAGGCTGAAAAAGGGGAACTTTGAGGGCTGGGTGGACACCAGTGTTTTTACTAGAAAAGTGATACATAAGCCTTATCTGGGAACTGGAGGCCCCCTTGAATGCTACAGGAGCAGCCCCTGGTCCTGGAGCAGCCTCCTGGACATGGGACTGGGAGAGGAGCTGGGTCTGTCCCTGCAGTGACAGAGCCCTGGGTTCAGGGATCCCTGAGATCCCACTCCCATGTCCTTAAAAGCTCTTTGAAAAAGGGCAGCTACAGCCCTTGTCAGGGATCAGGTCTAAAGATTGTCTGGCTGAGACTTCATCTTTGAATTCCCTGAAGTTCCTTTTTTAAAAGGATGTATTTTGTCTCTCATTCCTTACCATTTATTACAGACATTAGTACTAAATAATTGTATCCATTTTTTATAAGTCTATTACGGGCTTCCATGTATTGTGTAATAGTGATTAAAGTTTCAAATATCTTTCCAGTTCACAGTCTGTCTAGGTTTAAAAAGCATTAAAAAGCTGCAGTATTAAAATTAAATTTAGCTGTGGTATCTATTATGTGCAGTGTGTGTGCATGCAGATATAAATCGCTGTGAGCAATAAGCATTGCAAAGAACTTGTGGGTTTTTTTCTGTGATCTCTGATTTTTCTTGTTTGCCATGAAATGTTCTGTGCCCTTATACGGTGGGGTGTGAATAATTGTGTGTAGGTTCTGGGTTTTTACTAAAGGAGAAGATACTTTGCAATTTCCACACTAAATGGGCACAGTAGGGACCAATTTCCTGCACTTCAGACCTGCTGATTTAGCCAATACAGTAAGTTAAGTGGCAGCTTTACATTTCTAGAAGGATCACAGGTAGTATAAAAACAGAGCATCTCTGGGGCCACTTTACTGTGCCAGCTCTGAGGGCAGCCAGTGGTGAGCATGGGAATACAAATTCAAAAAGCAGCGGCAGAAGCAATGCGATTCCAGCTCACCCCGAGCTGTCTTTTTGTGGTTCCTTTTCAAGAAAATGGAATGAGAATGTTTTTTTGGACAATGAGCTCCTGACATCCAAGATCCTGTCAGTTCTGCGGCCGCATTCCGAGCGAGGGCTGAGAGCAGGCGAGCTGCAGTGCACTCCTCATTTTCTGAGCACCAATTCCATTTTTGCCTCTTTAGCCACTTCTCTGAAGGAGCAGCCCCGAAGTCTCCTCCTGGGACCGGATGGCACCCCAGCACTGTCCCGGAACCTCGGGATGACTATCGCCCAAAGAGGACATTCCCAGCCTTCACTGAACGCTGCTGGAGCTGTTAATAAATTTGGGTGAGTAAAATGCTTCTCTTCTAATCCACTGGCTTCAGCTGCCCCCCACCTCCCCTGTGTGAAAAGAAAAACGAGAACTCACGTCGTGTTTTCAAGTTCAAAGGAGTTTTGTTGAGCTTTTGGTCGTGGAAGTTTTTCCCCTGAAAAATGCTTTCTTTTTTTTCTTTATTATTTTAGTCCCTCTGTCCTGTGTCACAAAGATATTGTATAAAATAGTGCAGTATTTGAGTGTTTCTGTCTAGATTATGGTTTTCGTGGATGTATTTGTCTTGAGAACTGCTGTGAAATTCAGTGATCTTGTCTGAGTTCAGCTATTCTAGGTTGGGCTGGTGCTGACTGGTGTAGGAGGCAGCAGTGTTTTAAATTGCTGAATACCTTCATTAAAATAGTAGGCAAACTCAAGGCTATCTGCTGTTTTAAGTGGCTGTTTACTTTTGATGTTCCCCAGTTATACTCCCTTCCCAGTGAAAGTGCCCTTTGTACTCTGAACTGGCTGTGGCTTGTCACCAGGTGATGTCCTTGTAAACTGTCATACCAGAAGTTACAAGCTTTGCTCATGCTGCTCTAATTAAACTGCAGTATTTCAGCATTTGAGTTGCTAAATTGTTTTAACTGTTTAAGAGCACAGTGATATCTTTTATTTATTTATGGTAAGATAATTGCACTATAGTTTAGGAAAGATGCTTGTTAAAGAAGTTGGATTATTTTTTAATTGTTCTGGTCTAATTTCTTTGGCCATTTAGGCTAATTTCAGGAGACATGGATGAAGGGGATTCAGGCTTTATAAAATTTAAGCAGACTTCAGATGACGTTGTCTCGCTTGCACCTTCAACAGCAGACTCCATTTTTCTGGAAGGTATGGAATTTCTGTGCTTTTCAGAATTGTTATGCAACTTCCCCCAGGGGTTTGAAAGCAGCATCGAGGTGTTTTTGCTCTTGTTGTTGTTACTGATGGTAAAGAGGGATATGGCGAGAAACAATTTAATAATAATTGCAACTGAATGTGCTTTTGGTCTAGATGCGTATTCCGTGTCCCTCCGGAGTGAAATAGAAACAGATGCTCATGAGTTTGAGGCAGAGTCTTGGAGTGTTGCAGTGGAACAGCCTTATGCAAAAAGGCAAAGGAAAGACGTTATAAAAAGGCAAGATGTCATTTATGGTAAGAGTACTTGTTATTCTTAAAACTTTTTCTATCTCATCGTGCCACTGTATTGAATCAAAGCAGAAGTCGTTGTTGGTTCCCATTTTGACTTGTGCTTGAAAACTAAAACTGAGTGAAGGATTTTGAGTCTGTTACCTGCATTAATGTGTGTAATTCCTTGTGTGAATGCCTTTTAACATCCTGTGGGTTTCAGCAGCAAAGCCTAGCTGTACATTCAGGGAACAGCTCAACTGCCACTGGGAGATGTCCTTAAATAAGTTGGGTCAGTCACTGCTGGGCTGGGACGTTAGCAAGGCAAATTTAAGAGCTTCACTTGGGAGATGAGAGACTGCAGTGAAGATGATCATGGCTTTCAAAGCCTGCTCTTAGGTCTCACTGCTCGCTGCACAGCGTATAAATGACTCTTGATTTTATTTCTGTATTTTCCCTTGCCCAGAACTAATGCAGACTGAAATGCACCATGTTAGGACACTGAAAATAATGCTGAAGGTGTACTCCAAAGCCATGAGAGAGGAGCTGCAGTTCTCAAATGCAGTCATCAACAAGCTCTTTCCCTGTGTGGATGAGCTGCTGGAGATGCATGGGCAATTCCTGCTCCAGCTGAAGGAGAGACGAAAGGAATCCTTGGAAGAAGGCAGTGACCGAAATTATATAATCCAGAACATTGGAGACCTTTTGGTAAAACAGGTGGGAATTAAATCCTACCAATGGTATTGACACTTTAAAGCTTCTAAAAAAGCTACCTGTGAGGATAAAGTTATGTGATGCAAAGATTGATTTCATCCTGGGTTTATGGTTCTCTTCCCAGTTGATGTGGGAGTGTGACTCCCAGGAACATATCTAGTCACAAATAACATGAAATGGTCATTAAATGTGCTTTGGGCATGCACATATACACCCTGTGGGATGTGTGACTTGTTTGGTTCTATTTTTCATCTATTCCAAGAGTAAAGTAACATATTCCTAGTGTCCATTCCAAACTTAGCTCTCCTTCAGATAAAGCCAAACTTCTGTGTTCTAATCTTTTAAAAATACAGTCAGGATCCTTTGAACTCCTGGCAGCTTTAGCACCATTCTGGCATGGAGTGGATGCAACAATTTCTATCATATATCATGACCATTTTTTTTCCTTCAGCTTTTACAGTTCACAGACTTTTTAAATGCAGAGGTCCAGAAATCCTTTTTAAAAATCCTTGTAGTTACAACCATCATTTAATATTTGGTTATCTTGTGGTATTCCAAGCCCTCACATGTCACGCTGCTTAAATCTCTCATTTCTGGTACAGAAGAAATTGAAATACAGGAGAAATGTCTCAGAAACCATGTTAATCCTAGGGTTTATAGTGGAGGTGGGTTTACTCTGGATGATTCATGTCTTTCATTCTTCTATTTCCAATTAGTTTTCAGGTGAAAATGGGGAGAGAATGAAAGAAAAATATGGTGTATTCTGTTGTGGACATAATGAAGCTGTTAGCCATTACAAAGACCTGCTCCAAAGCAATAAGAAGTTCCAAAACTTAATAAAGGTAAACAGTAACCAGAAGTCTCCTATTCTGACTATGCAAAATATACTTCACTGCTTTGGGCTTTGTTTTGTACTTGAAGATCCCTCCAATGTGAATGAGCAGGGTTAGAGGCATATTCTCATTATTTAGTGGGTTGTGAGCTTCCTACATTTTAAATCTTTTGAGCTATTTGGAGACAAAACCGCAATTAGCAAGTGTTACATTTGAGGCAGGCTCTTGAGAGCACCTAGGACTGGGGAATAGAGTACTTGTTCTATTCAGGGCTTTCTCCTGCTGTGTGGCCATCAGGGTAAATTGGTTTCTTAATAAATTAAATCAATGATAAATGCTGTTGATGAGCTGCTGTAGAAAAAGCAGGGACTCTTAGTCAGGTTTTGCTCACGCCATCATCTTTGCAAACCCAGAGGATTGGCTCCAGGGTGGTTTGCTGCACCCTCTGACAGGCAGTTAATAGGAAGGGCTGAAGAGCCACGACCCAAGTGGAAGCTGTAACCTGAATCTCAGATGGCTCCGCACAGGCCTAAATATTCTCATTTTCCAGTCACCAGTAAGTGATACTGTGTGAACTTTCCAGCATAGCTCAGTACTTACAGCTCCTCCTAGCCAGGCACCTTTAAAGTGAGAGCCCTTCACTTCCAAGGATCTAAGTAAGTGAGCAGAGTTTTAAAACATGTAGCTTCAGTCCTTGTAGAAAAGGATCTTGGTACTGTGTTCTCCTGCTGCCAGGTGTGTGCTGTACCTGCCAGTCAGATTAACTGGTGCTTTACAGTCCTCCCTTTCTGAACAGGAATGTGTTTCTGTAGGTCAGGCTATTGGGGAGCATACAGTGGTAAAATAAACACTTAATTCTTCATTTTTGATCTAATTTGACTGGTAGGTGGTTGGGTCTGGTTTTAAAACCACAGACCATTTCCATGTATTTAAGGTCTGACCCAGTTATAAAGGGCCATCAGTTAGCAACAGGCAGTCAGTTCAGATTTGGAAGTTTCCCTGACTGACTCCACATTTGGTTAATAGTAGCTGAAAAACAATACCTAAGATATTTTCCAGTAATAAAGGCAATTTTTTGAATGCTATCAGGAGTTTTGCTTTAGTAGAAGAGTGCAGCTAATTTCATGGTGCTGTGTCTAATGTGCAGAAGTGTTTTGGGGCAGAGAGCATGTGAATGGGGAGGGAGTTAGAAGAGCATCATGCACAGTGGGTGTGTGATGGGTTTGTTTTGTTTCCTAGAAAATTGGGAACAGTTCCATTGTGAGGAGGTTGGGTGTTCAGGAGTGCATCCTCCTGGTCACCCAGCGCATCACCAAGTACCCGGTGCTGGTGGAACGCATCATCCAGAACACAGAAGGTGGGATGGGCCTGGAAGCCTCTCAGTTGTCCTTTTTCTGCCATGTTTTGCATGTTCTTACCTCAGCCAGGCTGGTACTTGCTTTCTCACTTCTCTGTTGGCTGATGATGCCAGATCAGACTCACCTCAGAGGGTCAAGAGAATCCCAGAATGGTTTGGGTTGGAAGGGACCTTAAAGTTCATCTCATCCCAGCCCCTGCCATGGGCAGGGACACCTCCCACTGTCCCAGGCTGCTCCAAGCCCCATCCAGCCTGGACGCTTCCAGGGGTCCAGGGCAGCCACAGCTGCTCTGGGCACCCTGTGCCAGGGCCTCCCCACCCTCACAGTGAGGAATTCTTCCCAATATCCCATCTAGCCCTACCCTTCTTCAACTTAAAGCCATTCCCCCTTGTCCTGTCACTCCAGGCCCTTGTTAAATAAATAAAGTCTCTTTCCATCTTTCCTTTGGGCTCCCTTCAGGCCACACTTAGATCACTCTGAAATTTCTCTTCTCCAGGCTGAACAATCCCAATTCTCCCAGCCTCTCCTCAGAGGAGAAGAGCAGCATTTAAAGTCTGCAACCACAAACCCATAATAGTTAAACCTGTTGGTTCATTGGCATTCAGAGCTTTAGGTTATTATATTTTATTTTTAAGCTTAAGCTCTTAGAAAATACTGTTAGATGTCCAGTAGGGAACCCTTATGCCAAAATACCTTTGGATGGCTCACGTCTTGTATTCCAGAGTTGAAAATGTGGCTGACTGCTTCTCTTTTCCCTTAGCTGGAACTAGAGATTACGAAGAGCTGACCCAGGCCCTTGGTTTAATTAAGGACACCATCACCCATGTAGATGCCATGGTAAATGAGTGTGAGAAGGGCCAGAGACTCAAGGAGATCATGCACAAAATGGAGCTGAAATCATCTGGGAAATGCAAGAATGGGCTTTTGTTCCGGAAGGATGACATGAGCCAGAGGAGGCTTCTCCTGGATGGGATGCTCTACTGGAAAGCTGCATCAGGGCGTCTCAAAGGTACAGCACCAGCAAGGGCAAAAACACAACTGGGAAGCAAGATTTATTTATGTTGGGTTTTTTTTTTTAGTAGCTGTTTATTACTGATCGATTGGGTATAAAATAAGATGACAATAACCTGCTTGTTTAATAGGATATTGGAGGAAATAGCACTTGTTCTATTCTTGGCTTGTCCAATAAGCATCTCTGTAATGGTGCATTATAAGTTCCTTATGCTGTTTGCTTATTATCTGGTTGATCTGCTTCCCAATTCAAGAGGGAAGTCTTCAGATGGATGACAAAGCTTTGAGTCATCCTGACTTAGTCTCCTGTGGAAAGGCATTATCTTGTGCGAGCTCTGCTTCACACTTTGCAAAACCTGTGTCATGTCAGCCGCATGACACTTCATTCTGCATTTGCCAGAAAATCAAAGCAGTGGCCCTCAGGGAATATTTGAACAGTTTCATTGCTCAAGTGTTCAAGGAGAAGCTTCAGTGGCACAGAAAGTGCAGCCAGGAGTAGGTGGGACCCTGAATGGCTGCAGTTCCAGAAGAATCTGCTGTTGAGAGAGACGTGTTCCCTCTGGAGTGCTGGAGTCCATGTGTAGGATGTCTGTGTGGGTGTTCTTAAGCTTTAAATGAGCTCTGTTTAAATCAGCTGGTTCTGCATGGTGCAGCCTGACTGGGGACAGCCAAATGGAAGGCAGTAACAGATCCAATATTGCAACTGGTGACATGCTATTCCCTGGCCTGCAGGAAATATAAGTTAAGTGATTTTTGAGTCTGGACTAGTCTTTCTGCTTTAAAATATGACTTTCTTTCCTTTTTTTGTCTCTTTTGTTACTGTAGATATTCTGGCAGTCTTGCTCACCGATGTACTGTTGCTCTTACAAGAAAAGGACCAAAAATACACATTTGCATCTGTGGTAGGTATTGTTCTCTTTATTTATTAATACGTACACTTAGAGGATTTATGAAAGTGACAGTAACTACAGAAGAAACACAGTTAGGGATGTTAGATACTTGTTACAGAAGGTTCAGGAAGAAAATTAAGTGAATAAGCCAGACAAGTATTATTGGCTGGTCACATTGGAGTCACATTTTCTGAAGCAGTTCTGGTACTTGTTGAATCCTTCCCCTACTCTCCCAGTGCAAACCAGTATTTCCTTGCACTGCCCAGTTGTAGCTGCCACATCTCCCATGGTTTTCACTGTTTCTGTTCTTGTGTTGTGACTTTCCCTTTCACTGAGCTTCGTTAGGCTGAGATTTTCTACAAGTCATGGTCATTGTACATGCTAGAACTGTGCTTTGAAACACACTTGCAAATAAATCCTACTTCTGTGTAGTGTGCAGGTAAGAGTCTGCCACCTCAGCTATGGACATGGTAACTGTGGTCAGAGTGCCCTGAGATTTACTAGGGGCAGAGAACTTTCCTGAAATACATGGAATAAGCACTAAATGCAGATGTTATTACTGCAGCACTCCAGAACATTCAGTGAATTCACTTGCTTTTCTAGGGCATTTCCACAGGTGTCCTCAGAGAAGTTAATTTGTACATTTTGTCCTGATCTAGTTCACTGATGGCTGTTGTAGAACCTGTAACAGAGAAACTCTTTTATGTAATTGTTTTCTTGGATGTTTTTTTTTTTTTTCAAGACATTGACATTAGAGCTGAATTCTAATGGCAAAAGATATTTTGGTGACCTCAGGGCTGTACAAACAACTGCTTTTCAAATTACCCTTCTCCTAATGCACAGAACAGGGTGCTGTGTGGTGGATTTTTTTCCCCTCTGGAAATGTGCTCAACACTTAGAGTCTGACCAATTTTTTTGCATCTTTGTATGTATACAGTTCATTTGAAATTTGATATCACTTCTCCATAAATAAATCAAGTGAGGGAGCAAATGGATCTGCTCAGTGATTCTGTTTTTCCAGTGACCTCTGTTCATGGCTGGAATTGCAGTACAGCTGCTCAGAGAAGCTGGCAGAAGTTGATGTTTCTGGGGTTTGCTTCACAGTTCTCTTATGGCTCTAGATTATTCTGTGAAGGTTCAGCAGTCAGAAAGAGCTGCTTTATCCTGGGAAGGAACTTTCTAGGCTGCATATGTTGGAGCTGTGCTGTAGGAAGCCTAGACAGGTTTTTAGTAACTAATATCCCTCCTGTAAATGTGTTTTTGCTGCAAAGGCTGACAGCTAATCCAGCTAATCCTCATTATACAGTACACTACCTGTCACCTGGTGTCATTTTTATCAGGGCCTTACACCCCTAACACCTGTTTTATTTCTTTTGTAGCCAACTTAAAACCTCTAACACTTCCTCTTGTTCTCTCACTTCATGGTGTGTCATTAAGGTTTTTATTTTCTTTTTCGAATTTTGGGTTTGCCTCCTTTTGAGCAAATTTTTTGAGCCTATTCTTGACTTCTGGGACTCAGTGGGAATCTTTAAATCGACACAGGCTTTGATGGGCAATCAGGTATGAAGACCTCTTGGGTTTTGACATGTACATTCTTCATTCCATGTTTTCACTGATGGTAAAAAATTGACAACATCAGAAGTGTCATGTGAAAAGGTCAGAGTTATCTCATGGTGTTACAGCTCCTGGTGGCTCTGGATAAATAGGAAGAGGGAGCACCTAGGAAACACAATTCCTAAAGAACACATCTAATGTACTGCAATAAATGGTATTTTATTTTACAGGACTCTAAGCCACCAGTTATCTCACTGCAAAAATTGATTGTGAGAGAGGTAGCTAATGAGGAAAAGGCCATGTTCTTAATTAGTGCTTCCTTACAAGGACCAGAAATGTATGAAATTCACACCAGCTCCAAAGAGGAGAGGAATTCCTGGATGGCACACATCCGCAGGGCTGTGGAGAGGTAAGGCAGGATTTCTTGTTTGCCTTCACAGCACTCACAGGTGTAAATTTATCTTGAAATTCCATTTGACTCTCCCTAAACTTTCTTCATAAGACTTCAGTGTGCAATTCTGTTTGTGTTCATTGAGAAGAAACCACTGATAAAGGTGAAATGAAAACTAGTCAAAGAGTTTATCCTGCTTTTATTAATTTTATTTTTTTTTTAAAAATGCTTATTGGCGTCAAATGCAACAGGGCTTTGGAAAAGGAAGATTAGCACCCAGGATAAACCACAACTGAGGCAAAAGCTTCAAGTTGAATCCTGAGGTGGTTTTAAATTATGTCACATGCAAATCAAACATAAATCTATCTTTCCCCTTGGACAGCTGTCCTGATGAGGAAGGAGGAACATTTAATGAACCTGAAGCAGACAGGAGGCAGGCTGAAGCAAGAGCTGCAAAGTTAAAAGATTTTCAAGGTAATGACTTAGTTATATATTCCACGAGCTGCTTCTCAGCATTATTTATGATTTATGACTGCCTAATTCTTTATCAAGATATGATCAAATTTCTCCTTCATAAGTCTTTCAAGGTGGTGTAAGATTCTGTAGAGATAGTGGCTAAAGAGGCCTAATAAGCTTTGTCTGCTCCATAAGTTTTCCCCTTAACTGTTAATTATATCTCTGCATTTGATGCTCTGGCCATAAAATGAATGATAATCTCCCAAATTGAACACGGTTCTGTGACAAGGAAGGCAAGACTGAATTTGTTTCTTCCTTCAGAGCGTTTGAACATGAAAGATGACCTGATTCTGCAAAGTCTCACTGAGAAGCAGCAGATTTATCTGGAAATGTCAGAGGTGAATGGCTTTGAAGACCATTCCCAAGGATCCCGAGCCAGGCTGCTTCTTCGGGGGATATCTCAGAGAATCTGCAAGGAGAGACACTTCTGAAGTCTGCAGTGACTGAAGGTGAATGGAATGTGGGAATGTGGGGGCATTCACTCAGGTGCTGGGGTGAGGATGAGCACTCAGGATCTAAGTACAGGCCCTGAAAATCATCCTGTAATAACATAATGGTTTTATGTAACGTGGTTCAGACTTCCTCATTCTCAGAACCAGTCTGCAAGAAAGGTGAAGTGCATTTGTGGGTTTAGGCAGAAGACCTGCACAGCTTGGATTGTTGTATTTTTAAGGATCAACCAGTTGAATCTTAGGATGAGTCTGTTCAGAAAGGGTAACAGGGTGCTCTAATAATACACGGTCCTGAAATGTAATATTATTGGAGAGTTATCTATTTAAAACTTCCTGTCTAAAGATAGTGTGTTTAGAAAGAAAATAAGTCCAAACATAGTTTCTATTAAAAAAAAAAAAAAGAAAAAACAAACACTCAAGGCTTGATAATTTTAACTTGCAATTAAAGAAGAGCTCATCTTCATGTGAAGAGCCTGTTGTGCAGAGCTACTCACAAAGGAAAATTCATCTGTCCTGCCAGACATCTCAGACTGCCTGAACTTTTAGTGGACTTGATGCTTGAAATGTTTTTTTAGACTCATTATGTATTGCTGCATAGACATGACTGTTTACATGATGTGTTCTCCTCTTCCCCAGCTGAAAATCTCCAGGACTTTATCTTCACTCACTTTGGCAGTGCATCCTGTCAGCCTGAGGATGGCTCCGGACTCCCCCGGAGAGCAGAGACCTTTGGAGGATATGACAGTAGTCCCTCAGTCTCAAAGAGAAGTAAGAAAGGAAACATTCAGCATTTTTTGGTATTTTTGCTGTGATTACTGTACAGAGAATAAGATAAGGAATTGAGGCTCTCATATAAGGAAGTTTCACCAGGCTCTAAAAAGGAAGATCAGAGCAAATCTCCAGCGTGTTGGATCCTCTGCTCCTGATACCAACACTAGAGAGCAGAGTAGGGCTCTCAGTGTTATGCTAAGGGCATTAGTTTAACCCATTCTTTATAATTACCACAATTCCACAGAGAACTTTGATTTTGTTTAAAAAAATAAGCTTGACCTGAAAACCTAGAAAATTTGAATTCAGCTGTCTGCTTTCATTATGTCATGAACACTTTTTTCTACTTTGTATCTGCACAGTCACTAGAGGTTTGCTGAATCCTTAGATAATATAAATTGTGCTTTTGGCACAGATGATTTATCAGTTAATTAATGAAATAAGAGGAAAGACCAGATGCTATTTATCTCCATTTTTGCTTCATGCAATAATTGAAAAAGCGAATGGCCCTTGTTTCACTGGTTGTTAATCTCTAGAACACTTCCTGCTGTCTCTGGAAGGCTCCATACATCTGTCATGTACATTTTACAAGAAGGGATCCATCTCCCCTTACCTCCTTCCACACTCTCAGTGGTGCTGCTGTGACTGCAGTATTCCTGCTGACCAGTATTCCATGTCATGAACTTGCAATTCTGGGACCTGATTATTTTCATGCAGACATTGTGGTTGCTTCACTAAAAATATTGTAATGTAATTTGAGCTTACCCTCCCTATTTATCTTAACCCAGTCTTCTCAAGTTTTTAAACTTTCTTGAGCATCTCTATGTGTCACTGTTGCCTGATCTTCCAGTTGGGATCAGCATGGAGAAGCCATGCAGTTGCATTTTGGTTCAAAGGCACCATGTTTTTCTGCTTGCTTTGGCACTCTGACACTGAGTTAGCCCAGACCGTGTGCTGGTGTGAGCTCCTCATGCTCCTCTCCTCTTTCAGGTGGCAGGAAGAACAGTGGTGGTGACCAGAGGCAGTGGGACTGGAGAGGCCCTGCACTGAGTTCAGATGTGCAACTCCATGACCCCTCTTCTGATGCAGAAGAAGGACCTCAGAATGTACGTTGAGCTTATGAGGGATTTAAATGTTTTTCCTTGTGTTCCTCATCATGATAGTGATGCAGAACAAATCTCACAAAGTTAAAAGTTGTCATAGCTGGCAGGGCTGGATTGGAACAGCTTTGTCTGTAAGATTACTTGACTCTGTTAAGGATGTTCTATGGTGTGTCTTGGTAGCTCAGCACTTGAGAGGCAAGATAATTCAATTTTCCATTTGCTCATTTGATGCTGTGCCATTAACACAGGCTTTAATCACCACACTGCTGCTTCAGCTTGGCTTATGAAATCAGCATTTTTGATGTGTGTCCTTCAGTGCATGGGAACAATCCCAGCTTTTTCTGGCAGCACTGCCAGTGCCCAACAAGTGTCCCTACCAACAGATGTTGGTTTTGTCTCCCTTACAGAGTGATGGGACAAGGCTGGATGACAGCAGTGGTGTTCAGCCCACCATAGAGTCTCAGGTATGTTATTTCTGCTGTTAGGAAATCCAGTGGCAAGTAGGCATAGTATAATAACAGCATGTAAAATCAAACCAAACCACCTCCAAAACTCAGTGTCTGTAATGTCTGTAGAACCCAGCACATTAACAGCTCACTGGACAAACTTGCCTCTGAATCCCTGTGAGGTCTGTACCTGTGCAGTGATTCAGTGCTGGGGCACGGGAGGAAGTGATGGTTAAATAGTTCAGGTGAAGAGAACATGATGAGGACTTCTCTGTGGAATCCCAGGGAGATTTGCTGGGCACTGATTCACATCTGCACAAGGAAAATAAACAGAAATTCCTTGTGCCTGCATATTGGCTTTTGCTATGCTAGAGTCCTCTGGTGGCCTTGCTTCCATTGTGTGTGTTTTTGTACAGATACCATGGATTATTTCCACTGCTTAAAAATAATTTTTAAAAACCCTCTAAAGCCTCAACAGAACTCTGCTCAAGTGCCTAATGTTTTTTTTTCCTCCTCTTCAGCTTGTCAAAAGGATACAGATGCTGTTACAGTTGCTCTTCAGTCTTCAGGTAAACCACTATTTACCGTCCAAGAGATCTGTTAGGCACTAAATGTAATAAAATTTATGCAGGTGTGGAGAGTAGCTACCTTGAAAATATCCCCTAAAGCTGGAGTGAAGTGCAGAGTTTAGTCCTGAGACTCAAGGAAACTGTGCCTGGTATTTTGGAGGACGTGTTAGAGCTGTTGTCTTAAGTAATTATTTCCTTTTTCCTGCTCACTTAATTCTTTTCCTGCTTTGAGCTCTCTCTGCTCTCTGTGCTCATTGTTCATACACATGTGTATGAATTAATTGTTTTTACTGTTACCTTGTAATCAGCAATATTTTGACTGTTTTGATTCAGGGTAACAATTCTAGGTGCAAAAAATGTCCAGTTTGACACACATAAGCATAATTTATTTGCTTAGCCATCTTCAGTGTCGTGTCAGCCACCGTGGGCTGTGTGAGCTGGAGTTAAGATATGCTCTGGAAGAAGAAGACTCTGTGACCTCACCTGGTAGATGCTGTTGTCTCCTGCTTAGCTGTGCATGTTTTTTGAGCCTGGGTGCCTCATGCTGGACTTGTATCCCCTCCAGGCTGTGATATCTCAGCAGGACAGCCTCATCGAGGTGCAGCGAGCCACCATGGCAGACCGGGAGAAGCAGTACCGGCTGCAGTCCACCCGAGGGAACCTGCTGCTGGAGCAGGAGAAGCAGAGGAACTTCGAAAAGCAGAGGGAAGAACTGATGAACGTCCAGAAGCTCCAGAGCCAGCTGAAGCTGGAGCAGCAGCGCCTGGAGCGGGAGAGGAGCCGGCAGCAGAGGGAATTTGAACTCACGGAAGCGCGGCTGCAGGAGCGCGCCGAGGAGATTCGGCAGCTGCAGGAGAGGCTGAGCCAGGACAGGGAAGAGCTGGAGAGGCAGAGGGAGGCCTATCAGCACGACCTGGAGAGGCAGAGGGAGGCCTATCAGCACGACCTGGAGAGGCTGAGGGAAGCCCAGAGAGCTGTGGAGAAGGAGAGGGAGCGCCTGGATCAGCTAAAGAAGCTGAAGAAGCAGAACACAGTGTCAGGCACCTTCTCCCCAGAAATGGGCCAGGTGAGGGATTGTTTTTCTCAGTTTTATTCCTATTAAGCCAGTGCTTCTGGATGAAGGTTGCACTTGGCTGCAGCACCAGCCTGGTTTTGCCTTTCACTGGGCTCCTCGAACCATCACCTGAAGTAGCTGGTGATGGCTGCTCTCAGAGAGGTCAGAGCTTGGCAGTTTCTCAGTGTCTGTGAAGTTCCACCCAGATGTCTGGCAATGAGATAAAAATGGGAATAAATTACTTTCAATTGTGGCCGACTGAGTAGTTTTCAAATTCAGGAACTGTCCTGTTGCAGGCAAGTGATTGTAGAAGCTCTGCTACATCAACTGCATTTTGTACAGTTGATTTCTAAAAACCTTTCTTGTGTTTTAAATAGAAATTTAGAAGTCTGATTAAATTGTTGGTTCATTGACGCTTTCTGAAAGTCCTGCTTTCTCTCTGCTCTGTCATCATCCCATGCAGTCTGTTCTTTCCTAGGTGCACTGTTAAGTAGTTTAGAAGTGCTGAGGTTCTTTTCAGTGTCCAAGGACTTAAACTCTTTCTCTTCTTTCTGTTCCCCAGGAACCTTTAAGCTTTGTCTGCTCTGTTTTGCTGCGCACTAGGAAGTGCTCCGTGCTCTTGGGGCTGAGGATGATCTCTCCTCCTTGTGCTGGAGAGGGTGAAAATCCCCGTTTGACTCTAGAATTCCTTTTTCCTCTTGCAGAGCCAGATGATCAGTCATTCCATCAGCTTCAACGGGGAAGGAGTGGAACCATCTGCAGCTGGCTCCAAGGCCTCGGTGCGGGTGAGCTCGGTGGCCGGGCTGGAGTACCTGGAGCGGCCGGACCTGGTGCGCAGGGACAGCACCACCCTGGAGACACGGCCCTCCCTGAAGAACGAAGTGCCAATACATCTCCTGAGTGCAACCAACCAGATCCAGAAACCAGCTGCAGTCCAGCAGCAGATCCCCACCAAGCTGGCCACCTTCACAAAAGGAAGCAAGGAGAAAAGCGGCAAGAACAAAGCGTCTCATAGGACAGACAGTTCAGGTGTGTGTGATTTTAAGTCCATTTAAATGCGTTTCTGATCTCCAGCAGGATCATAGGGAGACAGAACCCTGCAGTTAATGCTCTGTAGGAAGCCCAGAAATAAATATGCTACAAGTTATTAGTGTAGCATATAGTGCAGTTAAAATTTCTTAACTGAAGTTAAGAAATTTATTTTTCTGCAGTCATAGTGGACATTGGAAATGTCCAGTTTGACACACATAAGCATAATTTATTTGCTTAGCCATCTTCAGTGTCGTGTCAGTCACCATGAGCTGTACAAGCTGGAGTTAAGATATGCTCTGGAAGAAGAAGACTCTGTGACCTCACCTGGTAGATGCTGTTGTCTCCTGTTTAGACAGTTAAAATTTCTTAACCTCCTAAAATCCTGTTAGGAGTTCCATGTGTATACTATTTGAATTGGAAATATAACCCAAAGGGATAATGTTGAAAACAGAACTGTGTATTCCAACAGAATGGTGGTGAGAGGTTGTAAACCTAGATGTAAAAGCTTCTTGTCTAACCGCAGTGTTAAAGAAAAAGAGAGAAAAAAAAGAAAGAAAAAAAAGCTGTTTTGCATGAGTAAAATGTTTTGAGGCTGGCTTAGCCTTCCTTGCTGTCTGTCCAGAGTTGTAGTAACATCGAATGCAGTGCTTTTCTTAGCACCAGTCAGTCATTAAATACAGATCTCCAGGCCGAAATTGAGATGCTGTGTGTGTTGTAGAGTTGAAAGGGGCTAATTTTGTCACAAATAGAAGCAAGTAAAAACACAGTCACCCTGTTCTGGTGTAATTTCTCTTTCTAACTGCTGGGTACTGGTGTAGTGCTCTTTGCCAATGACAGACAGACTAAAAACCATTTTATCTCTAACACTTAAAGTAGCCCCACTGCCAGCTTAGGGGAATGGCCTGTAATTTTAAGTTACAAAATTACATTTTTAGCATTGTGCTGGATTCAGACCTGGCAAGCTTGTCCACCACTCTGCACGGCTGCAGAGGACTCGGGGCCAGACCTGCCAGAGGGAGCAGGGGGAGTGGCTTTGGCGCTTTGCAGAAACATCTGTATCTGTTGTGTATAAAGTTTAGTGCCTTTGCTTACTTGCTTATGGGTTTGCACATAAATGAAGCCTGTATCCTCTTACCCTGCCTACCAAATGCTGGTAATATAAAGTTCTAATGCCACATCTCCCCAGTTTATTTTTAATAGCTCTTTCATAATGGTCTCTGCAGTGGAAATGGACTTAATGGTATTTTTCTGTAATTTATATGAAAGGTATAAACCACAAATATATTGGTCTCTATTCTCTTGTGAGCATTACTGGGCTTCATGCTTGTTATGCCCATGTGTAGATCTTAGAATAAAATGGAACAAAACTTTCTGTACCAGAGGAAAAACGCTGGGTATTGAATTTGGGTTTTGTGACATGTAAGGAATGTGTACTGAAAGAGAGAAGTTCCTTAGATCCAAAATAGCCATTTCATGAACTGCCCTCATTGTTGAAACTAAGAAACTGAGAGGCTGTAATTCTAAGAACCAGAATCAGTGGGCTGTGCTGCTGAGCAGCTGTGAGACAGATGGAGAGCAGAGACAAAAGTTCATCACAGCTCTGCGTGTTAGAAGTAGCACAAATGGCCATTTGCTATTTCAGTTGTACAGACAGATTTTTTTATCTCTCTGCTGTGCTTGATAATATACTGGATTTTAAATCTGACATTGTCAGGGGCTGCCATTAACTGAACTAGAAGTCTGAAGGAAGAGAAATTATTTGTAGTTTAAACATCTGAAGAGAAAATTTAAGTAGGGCCATCTCTTTGTGGTTTTACAGCTTTCTTGGGTGTGTGAAGGTGTCAGTACAATGGCCCCAGCATGAAGCAGTGACATTTGTGAAGGGCTGCTTGCCTCAAATACTAATTTATGAAATATTTCCTTCAGCCTCAGTTGATCAGAAGCAGCTACTTCCCCCCAGGCTTGTTGGACGAGAGGAGGCTGCCCTGAGAGGCAGGCGCTCAGCAAGTCCATCCCTCCCAAGCAGCCAGACCACTGTATTCCAGCCAGGTATGCCTTGGCCAGCTTGCCTGTCCATGGAAGTGCCTCAGGCTCTCTCTGCAGTGTCAGGAATATGTCTTCTTCCATTTTTTTCCCTCTAGAACTGTACGGCCCTACAGATGCTCAGCCAGAAGCACTTTCATCTGCCTCAGCGACCCTCTTCAAGCCCAATAACGTTCAGGTTCAGCCCCTGGTGCCCTCTCAGCCCAGTCTGTTGAATGTGCAAGATGATACCAGCAAAGAAGATGTAATTTTCTTCTAATTGTTTCCATTTGAAGATGAATCAGCTGACACACTGTTTCAAGAACTCAGGCCCCAGTGTGCACCGTGATGGAGACCCCACATGGATGTCTTCTGATTCCTGCCCAGTTACTACAAGCAAGGACCAGACCAGGATTGCTGTCCTGCTTTGTTATCTTCTCTGCCAGCAGCTCAGAATGAGGGCACAGTAGTAACAATTTTCTTTTAAATTCTCCAGTGTGTTGACACATGGCATGACTATATCAATTCAGAGCATGTTAAAATTCTGACATTTATTGTAATGTGCTCTTTCTGGAGAATGTAACTGTTCATGGGCACCATCTTGTAAATCGTTATCGGTGATGTTGAACCACCCAGATTTTTATGTGAAAAGTTTTAGTAGTAGGCCCCAAAATGGCTGCAAATGTTTAAATCTGTTTTCCCAGGTCCAGGTCAGTAATGGATTGTATGTTGATAACCAGGTGACAGCAAGCCAGTCCCCTCCCAGCCAGGTGTGCCAGGCACTGTGAACCCAGTGGCATAAGCCCCGTGGCCAGGTACAGTGGAAGAGAAGGTAAGGTGAGCTTCAAGGGCAGGAGCTCCACCTGTTTGTGGAGGAGAAGTGTTGGCCATGTGAGAATTGGCTGGTGGTGAAGAGTTGACTAAATGCACATTTCCTTGGCCACCAGCAGCCTGGGATCCTGTCTCCCTGTCGGGGCCAGCAGTACAGGTTCCCAGGCAAACTCACAAGTTGGTTCAGAATGAACTTAGAGACTTGGATTTTGTTCTTTGCTGAAGATGTGTAAGAAGCGTTCGAATGCAGTAATTTATTGTCTTGTTTAATCCTGTTTTCTGCATCCTTTGTCTGTTAATTTGTTGGGACTTTACTCCCAGTACCAGAAGATATCAAAGCTGCTGTTACTGCAGAGACTTCTCTGCAGCATCCTGTTAGGAATGAAGGGAATAAGAACTGTTTGGTTTTAGAATTAAAAATAATTATAATAAAAAATACTCTTAGCTAAACCTGTGTTTAGCTGCTTTCAGCTAAACCAGCTTTGATACCTCTTGTGAAAGTGTCAGTTCTTGATCACAGAATGGTGGTGACATTGAGTGTTCTGCTGAAAAGGCATTATTTCCCTTTGTTGTAATTTGCACAGTCATTTTGTGTTGTGTTTTCCATTCTATGTCTTGGATTCTTTTCCCACCCTCACCCAAGGATGTGTGTTGTGTGTGTTGAATGTGACTGGTCAGATAATGATACACAGGAGAGATTGTTTAGGGGTATTGTTACAGAAATAAAGGAATCAGGATCTTGAAGCTTAAAATCTTGGATTAATATCTTTCAGGACATGATTGATAATAGCCTCATTTAATATCTTTAACTGATTTAAAGTGATTTTAGCAACAGAGGATGGAAGATCAGTTCTCCATCCAGTCTCTTGGCAATGGATCCAGTGTTGCTTGCCAGTCTGCTCAAATCACTGAGCTGTCCCTGTGATGAGGCCCTGTGTGATGTTAGTGAATTCTTTAAGGCATAACTTCTCTTCGCTTGAGAGTTTTAAAATTGTTTCAGTTGTTACAGTGCAAGAAACTTTGTCAATTTTCAGCAGAATAAAACAGCAGTTTATGTTTTCAAGTGATAATAATTTGGGTTATTGCCTTCAGATGAGAAATTGAAAAACCCAAATTTTGTGGTCAGGGGAAAGATAAGCTACAAAGTACTGAATAGGTCTTAGGGACAGCACTCCTGCTGGAGCAGTTCTTAGATTTAAGGGTCTTTTCTTGCTGGTACAAACCTGAGGCAGTGGCACTGAGTTCAGTGAGAGGAAACTCCAAACTGTGTGGCTCGTTACCAGATTGGGGATGCTCCCCCAGCCCCCAACAAGTGAAATTGGACACACTTGGCTTTTAGTATTAAAGGACTGCTTGGTAAATCAGCAGCATAGCAGAACCTGGAGTGGTTGTCAGCAGGAAACAGAGTGGGACTGTTCCACTGGTGGTTTGGTGTTGTTGGGATACCATGTCTTTGGTGATTAGAACAGAGTTCAGAGTTCCACTCCATATTCAGTTCTTGCATCCTAAAAAGTTAGTTTGGAATGGAGGGGAATTCTTAAAATCAGTGTAACTCCTGACCCATGCAGCAGTGTGGGATCCAGCAGCTCTGTAGGACTGGCACTGATTTTTCCACTGGCTGATGTGCAGACTCCAGTCACCCCTGGTCCCCTGCAATTTCCCCTGGCAGCACACAGGGAAGCAGCAGGAGTGCACAGCATGTTCTCTCCTTCATGCTGTGGTTTGTGCCACTCCTACTGAAAACTCGATGCCCCCACTGCCTTAAATTACCAGGTTTGTAGGAGTTTTAGCCCAAAGCTAAGTTGCATTAGTGGAGTAAATCACCTCAGCCAAAAAGGGATGTCAGTTGGATGCTTGGAAGCAATTTTTGGAAACATTTATTTAGGTTTATTTTGTGCCTGTCCTAAAGTATGGGGAGAGGGCTGGAGCAGCTCACTGGCTGCTCTCTTCTCCTGTGCAATGGACAAATTTGAATATAGAACAGTGACATGTGGAAAGCAAAGTCTGCAGTGAGGTCCCATTTATTTTAATGTTTTACCTTAAACATAACTTTTTTAATACTTCTTGTCAGCAGTGCTTGAGATTAGTTTTAGCTATTAACAAATGGACTCAGGCCCATGACAGGCCAGGCTGTTGGTTCAAGCTCCCAAAGCTGCTTGGAATATGGGTCTTCAATCTGTAACTGAGAAATGACCTTAGAAGTCACTCTCTGTCCTCAGTGCACATGTCTGGCTGCAGCTGCCTTGCTGAAACCTGTTTGCACCCTGAGCAGGAAGGTGTCTGCTGTCACTTGGGTCAGCCTGGAGAAGGTTTGGAATTAGCAGGTGCTGTGATACCTCACTGCTGCCAGAGTGTGGGCAGGAGATCCCTAAAAGGCTGAGGGAAACAAGTGAATTATTTTCTTTTAATGAATATGACTTTCTTTAAATGAATCATGGGTCTCTTCACTCGTGCAAAACTGAATCTGTGAAATTGTTAACAGCTGAGTGAACTGCTTTTGGACTCTTCACTCAAATCTTGTTCCTAGAAAAATAACTCTTCTGTGTAAATCAGTTTGCAAAGTACTGCTGTGTCCTGGGCTAAGTAACCTGCTCTTGATTCTGAGTCACATCCTTCCTATTGGACTTTTTGATCACTTCAGATAAAACTTTCCTTTAAGTGATTTCTGAGGATTAGACAGTTCAAAATTCTGTGCCTCCCAGGTGCCTTTTGGCTTCATTCTGAGCTGGGGTGTGGAGGAAATGCCAGCACGAGCTTTGAACTGCCGCCATGTTTGCTTGGTGTCACAGCCTTAAAATTATCAGCATGTTTGTCCTTGGATATTGTGGTGTTGCAATGTAGAGGCTGTTTCTATGGTTCTGATTTCCATTTGAACTCTGGTGTTAAGGGGGCTTCCTCTTTCTCTTCCCATCTGGAACGTGGGGGTTCCGTGTTCCAGGCTGAGGATGCCTCCGTGGCCACTAGTGCTGAGCACAGCTGCCCTGTGTGTGTTGTGGATGCTTCCCTAGTTTTTAACTGTGCTGTCTGTGGATTGTAGCTGTGGCATGTCCCACGATTTGAGATCGCTGCTGAGCCCCCAGCGTGAGGCAGAACAATTGGTGTTCCTAGAGACGCTTGCTCATCCAGGTACTCGCCTTCCTGCACAGCTAGGAGTCATTCTAAATAATTTGCAGGCAGTTTTGTCTTTGAGTAGTGGTCAGATGATTCTGCATACATGGAGCTTGGTGTTTGTCATTTGCATTTACAATGAGAGTCGAAACTTAAACTAGGAAAGGGTTAAAAAATACTTATTTCATTTTACTTCTAACTCTGCGGAATGGGAGCTGAGGCTCCCCGGTGCTGCTCAGTGGAGTCCCTGTGTGTTGTGCCCCCCATGCAAGGGAGTTTGGAGATTTTGTTGTCTTCCCCAGCAGTTCTCACATTTACCAGGAAACAGATCTGCATGCCAGGTTACACAAGTGCTGTAGGCAAAACAAAGCCTTTCCCCTGCTCTCTCTTTGAGACCAGACCCAACATCTTTGTAACCACTGGTGACTTCATCGTCCACCATCAGCACGTTCCTCTTCAGACAGCATCTGTGCGAGCTCTGGTTCATAACCTTTGTGCCATGTTTATAAATCAGTTTTTTATATTTTTGTACTGAAAGAAATTGGAGCACTTTAGAAAAGTTGATTTCGAATTCCATTTCTGTCTGTAGCCAGAAGGAGATCTCTCATGGGTGTAGATCCTGTTTGCATAACTGCGTGCATCTCACTCAGAGCTGTGAACTCTCTTGACACTCTTTTAGTCTTAGGTCTGGTTTCTAGGCCCACCTTGCACTGTAAAGATTTAATAAATAATCATGGTCCATGGTTAAATTGACCATTTTGTTGGGGAAGAATTTGGTTTTGTTTTTCGTTAGGGTGTAAACATTGTAAATATTTCCTTTACTGTTGATACTGCAGTAGCAACATCTTTGTAGTCTTTATTTTATTTGTAAAGTTGATGGTTAAATGTTAATATTCTGTTGAATTGTGCACTCTTGATTAATTGTAAACATGATCTTAGTACACCAAATGATGATTTTTACAATGATTGCAATGTTTCTCCACTGAAGGATTTCAGAGCTGCAACAGGACTGAAACCAACTTCTAGCAATAAAAAAAAGAACATTTAAAAACTGTCTGCCTTTATATCTCTATAATTATTTATTGTTTTCTATTTGAATGAAGATCAAAGCAGCTGCCACTTCTCACTTGCTTCTCATTTTCTACCCTGGACAGAAACAGTATGCCTCGGGAGCAAAACTGTGAGGCTTTTCCACAGGAGAGGATGGAGCACAGGAGGTGCTCAGTGCAGAATACAAATAGCTGCAGCCCTTGGCAGTGAGGTGAACACCTGAGGGAAAGATCAGCTGCTCCCAAACCTCTGAACTCTGCTGGTGAGAGAGAGAGAACTTGGTTAAGTTGCTTGCATTAGCATGGAGGTGCTTTGCATGGTGCCAGCCTGAGACATGCCTGGCTCTGTCCCAGGCAGTATCGGTTCCCACTTGGAACAAGGATAACAAAAATAGAAACTTTCTCCCTACTGCTCGTGCCAGTTTGGCAGCCCTTGCTGCCAGCACCATCCCATAGCCTCTGGCTGGGGCTGCTCTTCCCAGCACTGCAGCAGGCTGAGGTTCCTGGTGAAATCCCCACTGCTGGCACAGCTGGCAAGCAAATCCAAGAGCTGTAACCTCCAATCATTTCTAGAGAGGAGAACAGATGCAAAACCAGGGAGACAGTGGGAGAACCGGGCCTTGGATTGGTGCTCTCAGGGAAGAGGGAGGGGTTTAAAGTTGGAATCCAGCGCTGCAGCCGGGGGTGAGGAAAACCCTGAGCCAGGGTTGGTGGCAGTGCCAGTGCTGTAGTCTGCCTGTCACTGCCTTTGGGGCTTATCAAAGCAGCTCTGGGGGGACCCAGGGCCTTTGTGTGCAGGAGTCAGTAAAACAAGCCAGCATTTGTCAGCCTCTGAAGTGCATGTGACATCTGGGTTGTGACACAAACTGGCAAAAAAAAATTTCTACTTTTCCATGTACATAAATAATCAAAGACTTCTAGGCAGACCAGTGTTTAAAATCTGTTCTTTGTGGAAGCTAACAGGCTGTCATGTGAGAGAATGACATCTCAAAGTGAGTGTGTGTAGAAGTTTTTGCTTGTGCTCTTTTTAGGAAAATATTTGTTCCATCTGTGGAGCTCCCAGGAGCCAAGCCACAGTGCCCGCTGGAGATCAGTCACTGCCTCTGTGCTTCCAGACCTCGTGTCTGTGTCACCACAGCAAGGCCAGTCACTCCATGTCCATTTCTAAATAGTTCTTGGCAGCAAGAAGTGGAATCAAAGTGGTTTTGTGGGCGACAGCAGGGAGGGAGAGTTTAGGAGAGAAGCTAAGAGGAGCTGCACTACGTTCTTGTGCAGCTTTTTCATATCAGACCTGTAGGAATTGTTTCCAGGAAGACAAGAAGAGCCTGGATCAGGGAGATCCAGGGTTACCATGGCCAAGAAGGATCTCTGCAGCACAGATTCCCACTGGAATTGCCCAGCTGCAGCAGCCCAGAGCTCAGCAGAGGCAAGTTTAAATCCTGGGCAGAATTTGCATCTGTTAGAAGTTTGGTGCTGCAGCCTTCAGTGTTCAAAGGTGTGTAGGTGTTGCTGTGTTCAGTTTTGCCACAACAGCAGGGCAGACATTCCTGGGGATTGCAAACACCTTGCCCGGCAGTGGCACCGATAACGCTGTCACTCCTCCGTGAGACACGGAGGGTGTGATTTCAGGGAGGGTGTGACTTCAGGACACGACTGGCGGTGCCTTCAGAGCTGGTAACTCGCTCACGCCGATATTCCAGCGGCTCCGCCCTGCCTTGTCTCCCTCTCCAATCTGTAGCTAATTAACCCGAAACCCAAACCACATTCTTTCTGTGGATGAATCACGCCGAGGCCATCGGCAATGACCAGCTTTATGCTAAACCTCCCTCTTTCATGTGGGTGAGACAAGACTGATGGTTCCCATACGTGCATCTGAGATTCATCTGTGAGCCAGATGCTCGAGGACAAGCATGCACATAGGAGATTGGCTCCACGGTGTGCTCCAGCAGTGGGAATGTGCTGCTTGCTGCCTCTCCCTTTCCTCAGCCCTGTGACTCAAATCCGGTTTAATTTCTCATCCCAGCGATGGGCCAGCCCAAGGCTCAGCAGATGAGGGATGTGGGGCCTGTCCTACATTGTTTGCTGCTGCTGTGCCCGTGGGATCTGGCAGAGGATAAAAGCCAAACCCTCCAGGAGCTGGCAGTACTGGAGCAACACAGGGTCCCCAGCTCTGGGACTGTCCCAGGCACTGGAGGCTCAGACAGGGCAGCATCACTTTGTTCTGGGGTTCCTCGACTTTGCACAAGGGCCTGCAGTAACAGGACAGGGAATGGCTCCCACTGGCAGGGCTGGGTGGGATACTGGGCAGGAATTGTTGGCTGTGAGGGTGGGCAGGGGCTGGCCCAGGGTGCCCAGAGCAGCTGTGGCTGCCCCTGGATCCCTGGCAGTGCCCAAGGCCAGGCTGGAGCAGCCTGGGACATTGGGAGGTGTCCCTGGCCATGGCAGGGGTGGCACTGGATGGTCTCTAGGGTCCCTTCCAACCCAAACCATTGCATGATTCCCTGTGCACAGGACCATGAAAACTCCCTGCTGACAGCACAGTGTGGATGTGCCTCTCCTGTGTCAGAGCAGCAGCTCTGATGTCATTTCTCTGTGTGGAGCTAGACCTGAAGCCATCCCAGATGACTACATGTGAAATGCAGATCTGCCAGGGAATTTCAGGTGTGCAATGTCCCTTTTCCCTTCTGGAATATTGGGAGTCATGAACAAAACCACTCTGTGTAATTAAAACTTTGTTTTTCCTGGGCTGCCATGAATTAGTGTAACAGTTCTTGCTAGATGTGAGGTGGGTGTGCTGCAGAACATTTTGATGATCCATGTCCCATCTTAAGCAGGAAGGGGAATTCCTGAGCCACTGCTGTGCCTGGAAGGGAGAAAGGCCACATTGCTGTCTTGGTGCTGAGCAGGAGGCACTTATGAACCCAAGCAGCAATTCCCTTAAAATTAACCCTGTCTGTCAGCCAAGAGGGAGGTGGGCCAGTCTGGTCCCAAACTTCTCTGGCTGTGGTGGCTTCTAAGCTTGGTGTGAGAAGAAGAACATCCCAAGGGACAGTGATATCACACTTGGATTGTTTTGCCTTTGAGCCCAGTGATGCCCATGTAAGTGCCTCTTCCAGATGTGACTTTGGGCTGGGGTCTAACTCCTGCAGCTGGAGGTACAGACACAAAGTGGGGGTCTGGGCTAGGAGAGGTTGAGGTTCGAGCTATGCTGAGATTCTAAATTAATTCTATTCATTCATGAGGATTTCTACCCCAGCAACCAAGTTCACCTCTAAACCAAATTCACCTACAGCTCAGTTGGCCTGAACCTTCTGGCCCTGGCACTAAAGCAGTGAGTGGATCCACGCATGGAAATGTCAAACTGGGAGAACAGGTCTGTTGGGACGACTCAGGCACGCACCAGTGAAGCTCCCTCGTTTTCCCCAGGGTACTCCGGGAGCTGGGAGCTGGTTCCTGCCAGGAGGAGGTAGAGCTGGAGGGACAGCACGGGGCTCTCTGCCAGGTGCAGGAGGAACTGATGCAGTGCAGCCCGGGCTGGCTTTGTTGCCGGCTTTGCAGCCCAGTCCAGGAGTGCTCGGAGCGCTGGGTTTCCCTGAGAGGGGGTTGGATTGAAAGGAGGGAACAATGCCCAGCCCTGCAAAGGCTGCAGCAGCAGAGCTGGGGCTCGTTCCCCCAGCTGAGAACACCCGAGCCTGGCTCAGATAAGGCCCAGGCAGACGATCCGTGCTGCTGGAAGCTGCCCCATCCCCGGAGCGGGAGGCGGATGTGGCGGGGAGCCAGCGTTTATCGCTTGGCAGCATAAACAAAACAGCTGCTGCTGCTCAAACGGCCGTGAATGAAACCTCTGCTCCTCTGGCTCACTGAGCACAGTCGGACTCTGTCCAGCCCTCAGGAGTAGCTGGAGATGTAACAAAGGTGAGGCAGCTCCTGGCTGGATAACAGGGTTGGAGACTTCTGCTGGTCCCTGCAGAGTCCTGTGCTGTGATTTTCCCTGCTTGCAAGGCACAGCCAGACTGGGAGCTGCTGGATGGTTGGAGCCCATGATCTTAACAGCCTTTTCTCATCAAAATCAGTCTGTCTCCCTGCTGCTGCCTGTGTGCTCCAGGCAGGCTATGGGCTCCTCTCCCTGCAGCCTGACAAGCTCCCGTTGGGCTCATCCAGCGATGGAGAGAAGGCACAACAAGGGTGCGTGAAAAAAGCTCCAGCCTGGGGGCTGAAAATGGCAAAAGCATCAGAAAAGAGGGTGGAAATGAAGCTGGTGCATCTGCTCCAGCCCCCAGCAGCAGGGCAGCTCCCTTCCTTCCCATCCTGCCAGCTCTTGCCTGTGCAAGCAGCTCGGAAGAGTTGTGACATTGATTTATTTAATTCTGAAATAATGGATCACACCCAAACCATGCTTCTGTGGTGAGACAGTTGGTTGTACCTTTGGTGCCTGTTTCCTCTGACCATGCTGGTTCCTGTCTCACCTCCTCCCTTTCACAGAGCTTTTCTTTCCCAGGCACTGCCTCCCCTCACCTGGAGCAAGGTCTGGAGCACACAGCCCTTTGGGACAGAAGGGGCAGCACCTTCTCCCATTCTTTTGGATAGAGAGGAAACCCCACTCTGTGGAGAGTGACCAGCAAAGGGTAGAGAATACCTTAATCTTTGAAGTTGTGAAGAGATTTGGGTCTCCTTCAAAGCTAGAAGGTAGTGTGAGATCTGAGCTTTCCTCAGTCCCAAGTTACAAAGATGCAGGAAGATCTGAGCCCTTGATTTGGACTGCAGCAGGGAATACTCCTCAGTGTTCTACTAAATATGGTCTCAAGTGAGGGCTGGGCAAACCTGCACCTTAAGCACACAGAACAGGCAAGGGACACAGTGGATTTTATTCAGATTTATTGAAGCAGCTCCAGGCTGAGTAATAAACACACAAAACTGCTGTATAAAAAAGAAATAAATGTACAGAATCAGCCCATGAGCAAAGTACTGTCACATGTTCTGCCATTCCAAGCTACTGCTTGGGTGCTGCAAGTCCCAGCAGTGCAGTCCTGCAGCTGGTCAGGAGTGTCCTTTCTCCTTTCTAGTATCACTGAAACCAGAATAATCCCTCTGATTCCTGCTTGGAGATTGCACAAGTTAGAAGAAAACTTTGGAACCTTTTGCTGTCTCAAGGGACAGCACAAGCTGTCAGCCCAAGGAGGTCCCTCCGTGCCTGTCCCTTCCCTGGCCTGACCACGGGGAGGGATTTGCAGAAGCAACTCAAAGCCAAAACCGAGTTGCCTTGAGCCCTGCTGGTGCTGATGGGCTCCACGCTGGCACCCAGCCCACAGACTTGCCAGGTGGGAGGAGGTGCTCCTGCTGCCTGCATGTTCCATCTGGATCCTCAGTCAAGGGAGGCACTTGGCAAAATCAGGTGTGAAGCCTGTGGTGCAGAGCAGAGTATTGTGAGACCAAGGCACAGCAATCCCAACCCCACTCCTCAGGCCTCAAATCCCAGAGAAATCCCAGCAATGCCTGTTGACTTCTCTCTACAGCCAGGAATTTTCTGAAGGTATCACTGGATATTTTATTACAGTAAGTGATTGTATTTAGACAGTACGACTCTTCCAAGGAGGAAAGGAAAACCCTGCAGGGTCTGTGATTCACTGGCATAGTTTCTGCCAAAAGCCTTTAGAAAGGTTTAATTCCAGTTGCAAATGTTGAAAGTCAATCTCTGTGTAGCAGAAAAGCAATGGCATGAAAGGGACACCAGGGAATAATTAGAAGCAGAGAAACCCTGTGTTTATACATAGACAAGGCTCGTCTTATAAATGCAATTACCCACCATTCTGGGACTAAATCCCAGCTATAATCTTGTTCTGGCACCAGCTCACAGCCCTGGCGTCCCACAAGACATTTGGGTGCCACTGGCAGATTAAGCGTGGCACCAGGAGGAGGAGGCTGTGCTAAAAGCAGCAGCTGGACCCGGTGGCACCACAGGGTCTGTCCCAGCTCCTGCAGACAGCCTGCCTGCAAAAACATCGACTCCCCCAGCCTCCTGACCCAGGCACGACACCCAATCCTCGCACACAGCATTCCCCAAAATCTTTGCACGGGCCAAGATGCCAGGTTAAGAGTCTTGTTATTTATACTAATCTCCTCCCTGCAGCGTTTCAGCACCTAGAGAGACCCTCTCTCTCTTGCAGGGGTTTTAGATCCCACACTACCTGCCTGGAAGTTTTGGAGCTGCTGTTCACACAAGGCTGTTCCCTAGGACAACTCCAGTTCAGAGCCACATGCATCTGCCCCTCAAGTTTTAACCTGATCTAGAGGAGCTCTGGTTGACCCACAACTATTTACCTTGCAGGTCCCTCGGCAGGCTCAGGCAGACAGGTACTTCCAGGTGCTGACGAAGGCGGTGGGGATGAGGGAGTAAGGCACAGTGGTGACGCTGCTCCAGGTGTCGGACGAGGGGTCGTAGCAGTCCAGGGTTTTGCAGCGCTGAGCCCCGCAGTAACCCCCCACCACGTAGAGCCTGTTCCCTGAGGTGACAGCGCGGCAGCTGATGCACTTGGCCGTGACATCCCCAAACTTGGACCACTGGAAGGTGTCGCTGTGGAAGCGGTAAGCGGAGCTGGCGGAGAACTCCGTGTCCCCGCCGATGACGATGACGTGGCTGCCCACCACGGCGGCGGCCGTGTAGCGCCAGGGCTGGGGGCAGCTGGTGGGCACCGTCCAGCGGTTCTGGCAGGGGTCGAAGCACTGCACCTTGGGCAGCTTGTTCTGGTTGGCGCTGGTGCCCCCGAAAACAAACAGCTTCATCTTGGCTCCCACCACGGCGGCGTTGCTCACGCCCTCCCGGAGAGGAGCCACCAGCGACCACTTGTCCAGTTGAGGGTCATAGTGCTCCACTTGCTTGAGGGACACGGAGGGAGAGGCCGGGAAGGCCCCGTTCATGGCCGTGTGACCCCCCACCACGTACAGGCAGTGGTCCAGCTCAGCAGAGCCGTGGCCAAACCGCGCCACCAGCATAGGAGCAGCTTTGGCCCACTCGTCGTGGAGGGTGTCGTACACCCAGACGTCCCTGGAAGCGCCGTTCTCGGAGCCCTTGCCGCCGCTGATGTAGACCTTGCAGCCGATGGCGCAGGCACTGCACTCCTTGCGGGGGCTGGGGATGTCGGCACGAGGGATGATCTCGCTGGTTTTATGGTCCAGCATGTAAATCTTGTCGCACATGAAGGTCTGGCCCCCGAGCAGCAGCAGGGCCTGGCTGACCTTGCGGGGCCGGGCGCAGCACCCCGTCACCAGGCCGTCGTTCTGCAGGATCTTCATTTTGCATCGCACGGCGTCGGCCACGATCTCCTCCCCCAGCTTGTGGCTGGTGACCAGCTTCTCACAGGCCACCTGCTTCCGCAGGTAGGACTCGGGCAGCAGGGCCAGGCGGACGGAGCGCAGCAGCTCGGGCAGAACTTCGTGGCGTCGGGGCAAATCATAGCGGATCCAGCCTATAACGGCTTCATAGACCAGCGTCTCATCCTCTACCTCCAGCTCCTCGCTCTCCACCAGCTCCAGCAGCTTGTCTTTGGGCAGCCGGAGGAAATCTTCAGTCTTGCAGAGCGAGGTGAAGTTGGCCAAGGCCATCCTCCAGGACAGCTCCAGCAGCCGCTCGCAGCAGTGGGCATCGGACAGCAGCAGCATGTTCAGGCAATTCCCAGGGTAGAGATTCTTCTCCAGAAAGTCAGCTGAAGCATCCCGGATATCCTGGAACTGCAGCATGTCCCCAGCCTCCAGCAGGGACTCGGCGTTCTCCTCGTTGATCAGCACCCGGGCTGAGTAAGCGTAGTCCAGCAGCAGCTCCAGCACCTCGGGGTGCAGCGAGTCGTGGAAGTTGACCTCTGCATCTCTGCTCTCTTTCAGGCCCCCGCTGAACATGGCGTTGAAGTAGCGGCTGCAGGCGGCCAGGACGGCGCGGTGGCAGGGGAAGCTCTGGTTCCCCGCCCGCAGCACCACGTCGGTGAAGAGGTTCTGCTGGCGGAGCAGGTTCAGTTGGGTGAGGAGGCTGTCGGCGTGGCCCGGTTTGTGGAAGAGGTGGATGTTCATGGAGCCGGAGCTCGAGCGAGATTTCCGGTTCTCGTGGCTGCTGACGGACATAGTGCTAAGGCCTCTCTGCGAGGTAAAACCGGCGAGTCAGCACGGGCAGCGCGGGCCGGCACGGCGGGGCTGCGGCCCGGAGAGGAGCCGGTGGCGGGAGCGCGGTACGGGCTGTCCCGCAGCCGCGGGGCGCCGACCGAAACGGGGCACCGGGAGCTCCCGGACCAAACACCCGTGCGGCGCACGACTCCGCCGGGCCTCAAGTATTACCGGGGAGGGGATATGTGCGCTCCCGGTGATGCCCGCGCCCAGCCCGCCCCGCGGTCCCGCACCCCGTTCAGGGGTCCCCCACCCGGCTCCGCGGTGTCCCACCTGGCTCAGAGGTCCCGCATCCGGACCCGAGGTGTCCCACCCGGCTCCGCTGTCCCGTGCAGTTATTCTGCACCCGGCCCCGCGGTTCCGCACCTGCTCCCACACCTGGTCCAGTTGCTCCGCACAGTTCCATACCCGGTCCCGCACCCGGTCCCGCACCCGAGCCCATACCCGGTCCCGTACCCGGTTCAGCACCCGGTCCCGCACGGTCCCCGCTCTCCCGTACCCGGTGCCGTGCCCGGTGCCGTACCCGGTTCGGTACGCCGCCCCGCTCCGCTCCGCTCCGCTCCGGCTCTGCCGCCGCCCCGCCGCCGCCGCGTGGCCGCCCCGCGCCGGCCCCGCCTCCTCCCGCCCCGCAGCCAATCAGCGGCCGCTGCTCCCGGTTCTCGCTCTTTGTGAATGGGAGGCGGGGCCGGCCGTGCGCATGCGCCTCCCGTAGAGCCCGCCCTCCCCGCGGGCGGCGCCGCCGCGTCCCCTCCGCACGTGCGCGGGCGACCCCCGGTAACCCCCGGTAACCCCCGGCGTGCCCGGTGACCCCCGGTGTGCCCGCTGACCCGTGACCCCGGTGTGCCCCGCTGACCCCGTGTGCCCCGGTGTGCCCGGTGACCCCCGGTGTGCCCCGATGACCCCCGGTGTGCCCCGCTGACCCCCGCTGACCCCCGGTGTGCCCGCTGACCCCCGGTGTGCCCCGATGACCCCCGGTGTGCCCGCGACCCGGTGTGCCCGTGACCCCCGGTGTGCCCCGGTGTGTCCCCCGGTGACCCCCGGTGTGCCGGTGTGCCCCGATGACCCCCGGTGTGCCCCGGTGTGTCCCGGTGACCCCCGGTGTGTCCCGGCCCCAGCACGGCGCCACGGGGCCGGGCCGCCATAAACGGAGCAGCCGCGCCGGGATCGGCAGCGCCTGCCCGCGGCCTTTGGATCCCCGCCTGCTGACAAAGGCAGGTCGCGGCCGGACAAACCAGCCCTGCTCAGCAAATGTTTTCGGGAATGGAGCCCACCTCAGCGATGTGGAGCCCGGCCCAACACCCACCCAGCACCCCCAGGCAGCGTGCTTTCCTCGCCAAGGGAAGGAACTGCCACCCTGAGACGAGTTGGGCTGATGGCCACATCAGAAAAGAGAAGAAAAACACCAAGTTTTGGGAGAATTGGGTCTGCCTGCACAAGGTCTTGTGCTAAAAATGAGCAAGTGCTGCTCTGGAGAGGCAGCAGCAGCCACCACAGGAGCTTACATTGTGTGTCAGTAGGGAGCAAAACCACCTGAAGAAAAAATACAAATTCCAGAAATTCTGAATTACCCAATTTTGGTTTTTCTGTGCACGTTCTTTACCAGCTGCAAATTAAGGTCACTTGTTGAGGAATTGATGAAGCAAATGCACTTAGAGCTGTTTACAGTGTCCTTTCTCTACGTTAAAATTAATGCATGGTTAAGAGGTTTATTAATTTAGCATCAGAGGTTATGTGGGGTTTCTTGTTTTGGTCTGTTTGGGTTTTTTTAATTGGCAGAGCTACACCTTGTCCTGTGCTGAGCACTACAGTGAGTCGTGGAGGAATGATTCAACAATGATTCAAAATAAATCTGACTTATTATTAAAAAACACTAAACTGCAGCAGGAGCCACCACAGTAGGTGACAGGACCAGGCAACAGACAGAGGTGTCCCTAAGAAGGACTTGGGTGCTCCCCCTGTTCAGGCACAGGAATGAGAAAAGGAGAGAAAAAACAAGGGTCTCCTCCAGGTAAGCCCTGAGTTGTACCAAGACCTGTCAGTCTGGCAGCAGCTCCCCAGCACAGCCAGGAAGGCATCCTCAGAGACACTCTGCAGGGTGAAGCTCCAGGTAAACACCAAGGACAGGGCAAAGGATAGAGTACCCAGGCCTCACTGTGCTCTTTGAACCCAGGCAGGACACAGAAGGCCAGAAACGACACCACAAACCAAGGTCAAACGTCCTGGGAGCACGGGGGGGGCAGGGACACACAGACTAAGCACAACTGTTTTCAAAGGCTGCATTTCCATGGCAGTCAGGCAGGGGCTGGGAATTATTTCAGCAGGAGGAAGGCTGGTGACACATGTGGAGCTGCAGCTCACACAGCACTAATGCTTTGGAGCTTTCCAGAACCAAAGATAAAGAACTTCTCGCTGTTTTCAGGAGGAATGATCACTCAAGGCCACCTTTGAAGCATTTGTGTCATTTATTAATGGCAACGCCCAGAACTGTAACTGCAAACCCCATCTAGGCACCGGTTTGATTGCTCCTTTGAAAGGTGATTAATAAATCTCATGCCTTTTTTTTTTTTTTTTTTTTTTTTTTTTTTTTTTTTTTTTTTTTTTTTTTAATAATTAAATAAAAGGTCCATTGGCAGCTGTGGGAGCCTGGTGGAAGAGCTCCACCCGGTGGCATTCCACAAAGGCACAGCTGGAGCCTCAGCTCGTGAGAAGTCTCCACTTCCAACATTTCTCCTTAAAGGGGCAAGGCAGGCTAGGAAGGGTCATGCTGCTTCCAGTGGCACTTTGTCACCTCTGAGGAAACACAACTGCCACAAACAACAGCCCTGCTGCCTTCTGTCTGAGCTCTGGGCACCAGCTCTGAGCCCAAACCACAAAATACTGGAGAACTCCCATCCCTGGCTCAGATGCAGCACCAAGCACCAGCCTGGAGGGTGAACACACAGGATTCAACCCTTACCAGTTCTCTGTGATAGAACTGAGCCCAGTGTGCTCTTTTAAGTGGCAGAAAACACTGGGAGGTTGCATTTATCTTTTGGGACAGAGGGAAGTAACTCTTTCCCTCTCAGTTTTCCCTGTTGTAGGAGATTCTTGATTTTCAGAGGATTCGCCTGAATTATTTCTCTGATGAAGAGTGATAAAAATTATCAGCTGCAAACAATCTCCTCTGCAAGTCATCCAGATTCCAGTCCCAATTATGGGATATCAGGAATGACAATCATCAACCCAGGAAAGCTGAAATACACCCTGCCTCACTAAAGGCACTTTTGCCATGTGAAAACCGGGCTTTGTGAAACTCAGTTATGGTTTAAGCAGCTTCAGAATTTGCTCCTCTTGATGCCTGGTAGATTCCAATTAGGGAGGAGATGGTCCCCAGGAGTCCTACTAACCATGGAGGGAACTTTCCTGCCCAGAGGAATCCTGGAGGCAGCCAGTGGATTGCATTGGAGAGATCTGCTGTGTCCATGAGGATGCTGAGAACTTCAGCCTTCACCTGGGCCCTCAGCTTCTGCTGGCTCTGAGGTGAAGAAGTGCTGCTGGAAGAAAAGGTGTTATTAGTGCAGTCCAGAATGTCCTAATAACTGTGATGGATACAACAGAGATCTGACAGATGTGGGTGAGTTACAGGAAAGGTGGAGAGGGACTTTGGAAAATTGCATGGAGGGACAGGACCCAGGGAATGGCTCCCAGTGCCAGAGGGCAGGGCTGGGTGGGAGATTGGGCAGGAATTGTTGGCTGTGAGGGTGGGCAGGCCCTGGCCCAGGGTGCCCAGAGCAGCTGTGGCTGCCCCTGGATCCCTGGCAGTGCCCAAGGCCAGGCTGGACACTGGGGCTTGGAGCAGCCTGGGACAGTGGAAGGTGTCACTGCCCATGGCAGGGGTAGCACAGGACAGGCTTTAAGGTCCTCCCAACCCAAACCATTCTGGGATTGCACAATCAGCTCTACAGCCACGGCGGAAAATCATACCACTTGTGCTGTCTCAGTTTTCTTCTTAACTGGAACAGGATTCTTAGCGATCTGAAAAGAACAGAAGCAATTTCTCTACAGCACCAAACAGGAGGGTATTTTTTCCCTCTTGCACTAACAGCTTCAGTGAGGAAAAGCAGCTCCAGAGCTGTGCTGTGCCGCGGTGCCAGGGCAGGAGATGCTGCCGTGCCGTACCGCAGGATGCCGAGGAGCAGCGCGCAGCCCACAGCGCCGTGCTGCGCGTCCACCAGCGCCCGGAGCCGGCGCGCACGATGCCCAAATCCGCCGCCACGCCAGGTGCTCGCAGGGGTAGTAGAGCTGGTTGGCCACGTTGCAGAGCACCGAGAGCCCCGCACCAGCGCGTCCTCGCCTGGGGGAGCGGCACGTGGGGCACGGGAGCGGCGGGGCCGGGGTGCCCGCGGCCGGGAGTGCCCGCGGGCCGGGAGTGCCCGCGGGGCCGGGGGTGCCCACCGGGCCGGGGGTTGCCCGCGGGGCCGGGGTGCCCACCGGGCCGGGGGTGCCCGTGCCCACGGGCCGGGGGTGCCCGCGGGGCCGGGGGTGCCCGGGCGGGTGCCGGGCCGGGGGTGCCCGCGGGGTGCCACGGGGGGTGCCCGCGGGGCCGGGGGTGGCCCACCGGGCCGCGCTCACCTCGGGGCCCAGCCCGTAGCTGCAGCTGTGCCGGAGCATGGCCAGGTCGTCGAAGAGGCGCAGGGCGGTGCGGCAGGAGCTGAGCTGGGCAGAGGCGGCCAGCAGCCCGCCGGGCAGCCCCGCGGGCCCGGGCAGCGCTGCCCCCGCCAGCTGGCAGCCGTAGGACAGCGCCCGGACCTGCGGGCACGGCCCCGGTCACCGGCTGCGGAGCCCGGCGAGGGCGATGCCGAAACCAGGGCTGGGGATCTCTTTCTCTCCTCTCTTTAATTCTCTATTTTTCTCCCTCTTTTCCTCTTCCTTTCTCTTCTCCTTTCTTTAATTCACCTCTCCCTCTTCAAGTTCTCTTCCCTTTATCCAAACCCCACTGTCCGGTGCTCCGGGACTCTCACCCCATACCCATTTCCATCCCAAGCGCGTCATTTACCGGTAAAACGTGTATTGTTTGTGGTCCCTCTGCCTTTTGTCCTTCCTTTCCACCAACGAGCACTTACGGATCTCCCAGGGGCTTCCTTCCCCTTAAGGGTGGGTCGCTACAGCGGAGTCCGGTCCTGTTGCTCACTGGCGGGCTCAGAGCCCTCTCCGCACTCACCGCCCGGTACCGGCGGGCTCAGAGCCCCCCATCGCACTCATCGCCCGGTACCGGCGGGCTCAGAGCCCCCATCGCACTCATCGCCCGGTACCGGCGGGCTCAGAGCCCTCCCGCACTCATCCGCCCGGTACCGGCGGGCTCAGAGCCCCCCATCGCACTCATCGCCCGGTACCGGCGGGCTCAGAGCCCCCATCGCACTCACCGCCCGGTACCGGCGGGCTCAGACCCCCATCGCCTCATCGCCCGGTACCGGCGGGCTCAGAGCCCCCATCGCACTCATCGCCCGGTACCGGGGGCTCAGAGCCCTCTCCCCACTCACCGCCCGGTACCGGGGGCTCAGACCCCTCGCACTCACCGCCCGGTACCGGTGGGCTCAGACCCCTCGCTCACCGCCCGGTACCGGTGGGCTCAGACCCCTCGCTCACCGCCCGGTACCGGTGGGCTCAGACCCCTCACTCACCGCCCGGTACCGGGGGCTCAGACCCTCGCTCACGCCGGTACCGTGGGCTCAGACCCCTCGCCCGCGCCGGTACCGGTGGTCAGACCCCTCGCTCACCGCCCGGTAGCGGCCCCGGTGCGTCTCAGGCGGCACGAGCCCCCCAGCGCGCCGGCGCCATGGCAACACTCCGGCTGACGTCACGCACGGAGCGGGAACCCGGGAAGGAGGCGGGCCGTCGCCATGGTACGCGGCCTGGCTGCCCCCGGCCCGGCGGGCCGGCCCGGGGATGGTGCCCGGCTGGGACGGTGCCCGGCCCGGGGATGGTGACCGGCCGGGGACGGTGCCCGGCCCGGGGATGGTGCCGGCCGGGGACGGTGCCGCCGGGGATGGTGCCGGCCTGGGGACGGTGCCCGCCTGGGGATGGTGCCCGGCCCGGGGACGGTGCCCGCCGGGGACGGTGCCCGCCTGGGGACGGTGCCCGGCTGGGGACGGTGCCCGCCCGGGGACGGTGCCCGCCCGGGGACGGTGCCCGCCTGGGGATGGTGCCCGCCTGGGACTGGGTCCTGCTGTCCGTGCCCCTCACGGCCTCCGCACCCCTCCAGTGAATCCTCTGCCAGCCCTTTTCTCAGCCCCGGTTTCTCCGTTCTGGGGGGTTCTAGGCCGGCCCCGCCGCTGCCGTGGTGCTGGGCCGGGCCGGGCTTGATTCAAAGAAATCTGGGAAAGCCAGCTTTAAGAGAGCCTCGCGGGCGGCGCTCCCCGTTGTGCCCCGATCCGTGTCCACTGCACAGAGATCTCCACATCCCCGTCCTCACCTGGGAGACGGGGAGATCTTCCCCTGTCCCACGTTTAGAGACCTCCCCTCCCGGCCCCGGCCGAGTGACAGGAGGGAGCATTCCGTGTGGAGACAGAAATGGGGCTCTCTCCATCCTCCACCTTCCGAACTCAGCAGGAGGATCCCACCGGCTGCTCCCGGGCTCCAGTGGGTCCAGTGCCCGGGCACAGTCACACTCACACTGTGGTCATTAAAGCTGCAAGAATTGCTTGGATATTTTGCTTTCTCTTTTTATAGCCAAGTATCACAGAATCCCAGAATATCCTGAGCTGGAAAGGATCCCCAGGGATCACTGATCCAGCCCCTGTCCCTGCACATCTCCCCCAACAATCCCCCCTGCCCATCCCTGTCCAAAGGCTCCTGCAGCTCTGGCAGCCTCGGGGCCGGGCCCATTCCCTGGGCAGCCTGGGCAGTGCCAGCACCCTCGGGGGGGAAGAACCTTTTGAGTAAATCATCCTTTGAGTAAATCAATCTGATTTCATGAAACAGGTTCGTAGCATTAAGCAGAGCCTCTCCCAGCCAAGCTTTTCCTGTGCAGCCTCTCCAGTCTGGGAGCTGGACTTGAGATCCTTGTGGGTCCCTTCCCACTTGGGATATTCAGTGATTCTGATTGTTCTACACTTGCTGTATCCTCAGATGCTGCAGTTATCCCACCTGATGCACCACATCCTTGTTCCAGTCTTGTGACTCACCTCAGTGCAATCTGGTGTCAATCCCTTTGCCACTTCATTACGTAAAATGAATTAAATTAATGATTTCTGGGACATGAACCAGTGTCTTGATCTTTCTCCATCGCCACGTTTGTTTTTAAAAGTTTTATATTTATTTTTGGGAGGAAGGAAAGGATTTTGATCAAAAGCTGTGCTTATGCAACCTCAGGAAGGGATGTGGTTAGAGCTGGTCATGGAAGGCATTTAGAAAATCCTTCTCTGACGTTGTCTCCTGTTTCTCCAACAGTTAAGAGAGAGGTTCCTTCATGCCAGGGATCTGTGTGTAAGCCATTTGATTTACTAAATGTGGAACAGATCACAGTTGAATTGGTCTTTTCCTTGGCCCCAAACTTCTGGAGCAGTTCCATAACTACCATCTGGAGTGATATTCCCATAACTGCCATGTGAATTTCTTCATTTACCTCCTCACCCTGAGAGCTGTTTTCTGTTTGGGCAAAGGTTTTGAGCAAAGTGCTGACGGCAGAGCCGGCCTTTTCCTGTCTTCGGGGGAAATGCCCACAGGTATCTGTGACTGCAGAGCTTCCCTCCTAATTTACCACCTCGAATTTAATTTTAATTTTGATTCCATCTGTCAGCAGATGAAAGTTCTGTCAGACCACGCCAGCCATGCTGGTGCCACACAGGCAGCAGAGGGACTCCCCAGAGATTTGCTACACCAGGTCCAGCCTCAATAGGCTTGGATTAACCACAGGGCAAGTGGGTTTCTACCCAGCAAAGCTCCAATCTCCCCTTAACTCCCCTTGGACTGTGCTCCTGAGCTACTTGAGATGGAGCAGTGAGCACCAAACCCTATCTGCTCCAGCCTCAGGCAGCAGAGCTGTAGGTGAGAAGTATTTTGAAGGGAGAGGAAGGACAGAATACCAAATCCCTAAGCCAGGGAATGTTGGAGGGAGGTAGAAGGTGACTGAAGTCCCCCACAGAGGGTCAGAGGAGAAAAATCGTCATGGCTAGAGGTGTCCAGCCAGGGTAAACATCTCTGCACCACCAGCAGAGAAAGCAGCTGAGCCTCTCTCAGGTACAGAGGATGCTGCAGCTGCCTGGGCTTTACCTTTGGGTAACGACACAGGGCTCAGATCTTGGGGCTGCCAGGTTCAGTGGTGCCACCTGCCCCTTTCTCAGCCCCATCCCAGTGAGCTGAAAGCTGCTTTGTCTCCTCAGATGAAATGCTCATCCCAGGGGCTGCCCACGAGGGCACAGAACCTCTGCAGGGCTGAGCAGAGTGCCGAGTTCACACCCAAGCCCAGAAGCCCACTGAAGTTTGCCAAAAGGCAAACTCCCAAGTGAGCTGCGTCCCCGTGGGGACCCTGGAAGGGCCCTGTCCCCAGAGGAAGGTGATGTCCTCCCTTCTCCAGCGACTGCTGACGCACTCTGAGCTGCCTACACGGCGTGGGATCTCAGAGAGAGCCCTCCTTGTGCTCTGCTCTTGGCCCGTCTGTGTGTTGTCACAGGGAACGTCTATTTCTCAGATTGAATGGGGACACAAGGAGGTGTTGTGACAGCAAGAATAAACACTAGGAGATTAGCCCAAAGGCGTGGGTGACACATCCCTCAGGATTGCAGGACCCACGGAACGCCTCTGGGCAGGCACGAAGCAGGTGGGGTAGGGGGAAGCACAGAGGAAGGGCAGGAGATCAGAGCGAGAGGCACCATCAGGGCTGTGGGGGGGATGGAATATTCCCTTTTTATCTGTTTGGATTTTGGTGTCAAGGCCTGCAGCCAAAGGTCAGTGAACAGTAGGACAGCGAGGCAGCTCTGCCCAGCTTGTGATGAGTGGGCTGTTTTCCTAGAGGTGAGCCCTGTGTTTTTGTTGAGCTGGTCACTCACATGGGCTTCCTGACTGCTGAGCTTGCACTAACTCTGTTTGGGATCTAGGTGTGCTCCAGAGGGATCAGTGGGGGCTGCTCAGCCCCCTCACTTGTGAAGCTGTCACTTCACAAACTCTTCTCAGCCTTTTCATGCACATGGGTTTGATTCCTTCGGACCTTCTGAGCACGGGACTTTCATAAGTGAAGTTTCACATCTGTTTCAATCTGTGTGTGAGCCGTGCCTGGGCCCAGGAGCCTCGTACTTCCCTTTATGGATTTGACTATTTTTCAGGAATAGGGCAGTCTCTGCTCCACACGTGCTTCAAAGAAGCCGTGCACTCACATCTTCCAAGTGCACACAGGCACTCACATCAGTCCCTCATGCCAGCACATCGTTAAACACCTCCAGTCAAACACCTCCATTGCATCATTTGGTGGAGTAACAGGGACTTGCATCTGCTCCAGGTCTGCCCCATTACTTTGATGTGACCCCGAGGTGGCATTGCCACCTGTGCTGCTGCAGGAACAGCCACGGGGACGAGTGCTGGAACCACCCTTGGAGGCACCAGCTGGCTGGGAGAGCTGCTGCTGAGAGTCGCTGTGATTATTCACTTCCCTTTTCACATGGATTTTAATGCAACTTCAAACACAGAAAGCAAAGCTAGCTTTTGGAGTGAGCTTTTCTAAACTCCTCTCCCCTTCCAGCAGTAATGCCTGGAGCAGGAAGGCCAAGCAGGCTCTCTTTGGTTGCCCTGCTGTGTGAAATCTGCCAGCACGGCTGCGGGTGTGTGACACCCCTCCCTGCCAGTGCGGTCCCCGTGTCACGTCGCCACTGTCTGTGACTCGGAGATAAGACGAAGTCACGGTTTTTTATCGGTTTAAAAACACGTCCCTCGTCACCGCGGCCCCATCCCGGCCACATCGTCAGCCTCACGCACATGAGGTCAACGCCAAAGCATCGCTGCAAAAAACAGGGGCTCAGCCCAACCCCCGGCAAAGCCTGCAGGGTGGGGCCAGCTAGGAGCTGGGATAAATCCAGGGATTTTGGTGTAGCCTTTGCTCTTCCTCCTTTCCTTGGGAAGCTCCGGGGGCCCTGCGTGGGCAGCAGCCATGCAGCCGCCGGGGCGTGTGCGGAGGCTGCTGGTGCGGCTGGAGGATGGCGCTGCCCACGGCAGCGGGCAGCTGCTGCACGGGCGGGTGCAGCTGGAGCTGCGCGGGGCGCTGCGGGTGCGGGCGCTGGAGGTGTGTGCCCGCGGCCTGGCCACCGTGCACTGGCTCGAGAGCCGCAGCGTCGGCCTCAACGTCGTCTATCGCGACCACACGGCCTGCCAGACCTTCCTGCACCGCCGCTGCCAGCTCATCCCCGGTGAGCCCGGGGCGCAGGGTGGGTGTGGGTGCCAGGGCGTGGGGTTAGAACCCCCTTGGGAGGGTCTGTGTGCCAGACTGTGGGGTTGGGACCCCCTTGGGAGGGTCTGTGTGCCAGACTGTGGGGTTAGAACCCCCTTGGGAGGGTCTGTGTGCCAGACTGTGGGGTTAGAACCCCCTTGGGAGGGTCTGTGTGCCAGACTGTGGGGTTAGAACCCCCTTGGGAGGGTCTGTGTGCCAGACTGTGGGGTTAGAACCCCCTTGGGAGGGTCTGTGTGCCAGACTGTGGGGTTAGAACCCCCTTGGGAGGGTCTGTGTGCCAGACTGTGGGGTTGGGACCCCCTTGGGAGGGTCTGTGTGCCAGACTGTGGGGTTAGAACCCCCTTGGGAGGGTCTGTGTGCCAGACTGTGGGGTTAGAACCCCCTTGGGAGGGTCTGTGTGCCAGACTGTGGGGTTAGAACCCCCTTGGGAGGGTCTGTGTGCCAGACTGTGGGGTTAGAACCCCCTTGGGAGGGTCTGTGTGCCAGACTGTGGGGTTGGGACCCCCTTGGGAGGGTCTGTGTGCCAGACTGTGGGGTTAGAACCCCCTTGGGAGGGTCTGTGTGCCAGACTGTGGGGTTAGAACCCCCTTGGGAGGGTCTGTGTGCCAGACTGTGGGGTTAGAACCCCCTTGGGAGGGTCTGTGTGCCAGACTGTGGGGTTAGAACCCCCTTGGGAGGGTCTGTGTGCCAGACTGTGGGGTTGGGACCCCCTTGGGAGGGTCTGTGTGCCAGACTGTGGGGTTGGGACCCCCTTGGGAGGGTCTGTGTGCCAGACTGTGGGGTTAGAACCCCCTTGGGAGGGTCTGTGTGCCAGACTGTGGGGTTAGAACCCCCTTGGGAGGGTCTGTGTGCCAGACTGTGGGGTTAGAACCCCCTTGGGTGGGTGTGGGTGCCAGGACGTGGGGTTGGGACCCTCTTGGGTGGGTCTTTGTGTCAGGGTGTGGGGTTAGAACCCCTTGCATGAGTCTGTGTGCCAGACTCTAGGGTTGGGACCTCCTTGGATGGGTCTGTGTGCCAGGGATCAGGGTTGGGACCCCCTTGGGTGGGTCTGTGGGCCAGACTCTGGGGTTGGGACCCCCTCAGGCTGCAGGTGTCCCCTCAGAGGAGCCTCTGCCCCAGTGGGTGTTGCCGACCCAGGCAGGGCTGTTTGCCCCTCTTCTCACCTCTGCCGAGGGTTTCTCTCTCTGCTGCTCGTTTCCAGGAGGCTGTGGGCAAACCCAGGGCTGGGAGTACCAGAGATTTGTGGCTTTTGTTGTGTTTGCACAGGGAAGAGCAAACACGAGTGTCTGCTCCCAAGTGTGGAAAGAGCACTTAGTGCTACAGCCAGTGTTTGTTTTCGGGTCCCTGATATGGGGCCATGTGCCCAGCTGGCACGTTGCTGAGACCTGCTGCAAGAGGACAAGCCACTTGCATGCCACAAACCATTCTTTGTGTGCTTGGGATGAAATGATCCAGAGCTGAGGGATATGGGATGTCTCAGCTGTCCATCCACTCATTAACTCTGGCTTTCCTGAGGAACATGCATGTCTTTTAGCCTCCCCTCCAATAACAGTGTCACAGCCATTCCTCTGTTGCTGTCCTCCCCCTTTCCCTGTTTCTCATGGCCTTGTTCCTACCTGTGGCCTGGTTTCCCAGCCCTGGAGATGGCTGTAGGAGTTATGCTGAGGGCATTTCATTGTGTGAGCAGCCAAGTGCAACCCAGGGAGTGGTGCCAGCCCAATCTGGCAAATGTAGACATTGCAGGAATAAAGTGGAGGGATAGAAAGAGGAAGTGAGTTGGCTTCCTGGAGGTGTTCCTGTCTCTGGACTGCACTGGGAAGGTAATTTTCTCTATTTCTGGATGACTGTGCCCTGCCATCTGCTCCAAACACCTGCACTGCTCTGGAGTTTCTGTCTTTTGGCAGCAGCTCTTCCATGCTGTGACTAAGGATGTCCCCTTGGCATCTGCACCTCTACAAAGAGTCCAAATTACAGTTAAGCCCTTGCTCTGGAGCCCAGCAGGGAGGGTCCTGAGCACTTGGTCAGGCAGTGCTTGGTCCGTGTCCCGTCAGCTCTGAGGTGACAGGGGGGGTTCTGTCCCCATCATCCCTGCAGGGAATGTCTGGAGGGAAGCCACAGGCTGCTGCCAGCACCTTTGGATTCTGCTGCTGGGATTGTGCGTGATAGGAGCCCCTGGAGCCTTCTGGGGAAGGGCACTTGGCCAAGGGCTGCAGGAATTGCAGGAGCTGCTCAGCCTCACGGGCACCCTGCACACCTGTAGCCTGGAGCTGATGGCTCCTGGCCCTCCCTTTCTGCACAGGGGGTGCTGAGCTGGACAGCCTGGGGGGCAGAAAGCCTCACCAGAACCCAAGGGCTGGGATTTTATTGTCTCTGTCTGTACACAGATTTTTTTCTGCCTTGTGAGAGGGACACGTGTGATCACCAGGGCGTTTTAAGGGAGGGAACAGCAGAGAGGGGCTGTCCTGCAGCCAAAATATCTTCCTTTGGATCCCACTGTCCCCTGTCTGTCCCCAACAGCAGCGTGAGGGCCTTCTTGATGTCAGCTGGTGAGAAACGTGCCACCATCCGACAGTCAGCCCCTGTGACTGCTCCTTTCTTGTTGCTTCTCCACGAGATCAGCTGTGTCTGCGTGGTGTTTAAAAAATGCAGTTTTTGTCATGGTAACAAGGCAGTGCAGAGGAGGGAAGCCGGGCACAGATAAGCGCCCTCCCTTCTGCTCTCCCCTCAGCTGAGTTTATCTGCAGTTTCCTGGCAGGGTGGTGAGTGCTGGCACTGGGGTGCTGCACTGAGAGACAAGAAAAAAGTGTGCAAGGAGGATGTTCAGGCAGGGCCTTTAAACGTGTGTTGTGTAATCATCTGAGAGAGGGAGCAGGAGGAGAGGAAGACAGGGGTTTAATGGGCAAAGGCAGCACAAAGAGAGCCCGCCCTGGACTCTTCTGGGAGGTGATGGGAGGGTGCCCTAGGATACACAAATAATTGTTGTGCAGTGATCTTCTATGTCCGAGGATCCTGCAGCGCTTCCCAAAGGTGCTGCCCTGGTGAGAGGCAAACATGCAGAAGCCATTTTTTTTTCATGGAGACATCCGGGAGGGTTATGGCATCAGGGCTCTCCTTCCTTTGCGGGGTGCCCCTCAACCAGCACCTTAATCCTTGTCCACACACAGGAGTCCCAAATCTGGCAGGGATGCAACTGGCTCCTCAGGCTGGGAGCACGTGCTTGTGCCAGGCTTTACCTCATCCCATCTCACCCCATCCTGGGCTGCTGCCTTTCCTGTTAACCGGCTGCATTCCCTTCTCCTGGCCTTCCAGGGCCCCTCGTGTGACTCCAGGCTCGGGGGGAAGGAGCCGCCGGGTGCCCGCAGTGGGTCCGGGAAGGTGCATCCCCCATGAGCAGGGCGGTGTCAGCTCCTGCTGGGAGTGGCTCCAGCCTGGCCAGACAGACTCTAGATGGGGCTGAAGAGTTGGAGATCGTGCCCTGAGCGCTGTGCCCGGCCCGGCTGGGCTCGCCGTGGGCACCCAGGACCGTTCCTGAAAGGAAAGCCCTTGGCTGTGCTCCCACAGCCCCTGGAGATCCCAGCAGAGAGGAGAGAGCCCCTGTGGGTGCGGGGGTCCCAGAGGGGTCGCAGGGGGATGCCCTCCCTCCCCACGTGGCAGGGACAGCCGGGGGCATCGCGTGTGCTGCCACGGGAGGGAGGGAGGCTCGGTTTGCTCGATCCGCATCCCGTGGGCGAGGGCTGAGTCACGGCCCGGGGTGTGTGCCGACAGGCGGGAGGAGGAGGAGGAGGAGGATGCCAAGCAGAGAGGGGCCCAGCCAAGGCTCCAGCCCCTCTCCAGAGCCTCCCCACCTCTAATGTCACTGCAGGGACACCAGGCGCCTTCCCAGAGCCGGTGTCACCAGTTAACTCGTGCTGTGACGCGCCTTCCTTTCTCCTTTTCTTCTCCCTCTGCAGCGTCTGCTATGATTCATGTTTGCCCGTGCAGCAAATGGTCGTGCACACAAAACAAACCACAGTCCCCTTCCCATGGGGAGGGAGACAGACAATTCCAGTCCAGCCTTGGGAACAGCTAAAGCAGGGCCAGGCTTCAGCCCAGCTCATTTTTTAAGTGGCTGCGATCAATGGAGCTCAGCACAGCAGGTCCTGCCCGGCATGGCTGGGAGCAACTCAAAAATCCCCAAAACTTAGGCAGCCAAATGCTGAGTAACATTTTTAATGCCTGTTCTGTCTTATCCCCCTCCCGTGCCAGGGGTGCAGGGCTCTGGTGCTCTGCAAACATAACAACCATAACTAAAGTGGAAGTCTCTAAGGCTGCATTAACCCTTTTGGGGTGCACAGATTCCTTTCTCCTCCCTTTTAGAACATCTCGGGGTGCTGCTGCTGGTGATGTCCACCCTGGGAATCACTAGTTCCCAGTTTCCACACTTTCCCCTGGCTGAGCACCGTGATGCTGCCGATGGAGCGAGTCCTGTGCTGCTCCTGCCCATGCAGGTGGAATTTATTGCTGGGTTTTGGACACCAATCCCAGCAGGATCTGGTGGAAAACTGGCGCTCGCCTGGTTAACAAGCACAGGGAAGAGGATTGCTCACCCTGTCGTTGCACAAGCTGAACCCCAGCCAGTTCTTGATTTCCTAGAACTAAGTGAAGTGATGTCCCAGACATCACCAGTTGGCTGGGCTGTGTCAGGAGCCCAGATCCAGTTGTGGCGGTTCCGAGCCCTGGGAAGGGCCCTTGGGAAGGGAAGGATGTGGGTAAATGTGTGGTGTGGCCTTGGTTCAGGCCTGGGGGCAGTGGAAGGAGTGAACCTGGGAATGGGGATTCTGGATGAACACGGGGTGGGATGTCAGGATTGGAGCTGCAGGGGGAGTTTGAGGGGCACGGGTGGGGATTTTGGGGGCAGGGATAGAAGCTGGTGAGGAAACTTGAGGGGTAAGGATGGGAGCTGGAAAGGAGTTTTGGGGGACAAGGATGGAGGTGGAGGGGAAATTTGGGGGGCAAGGATGTAAGTTAGAGGAGGGCTTGGGTGTCAAGGACGGGGATTTTGGGGGACAAGGAGAGAAGCTGGGGAGGGAACTTGAGGGGCAAGGCTAGGAGCTGAAGGGGGATTTTGAGGGTCAAGGTTAGGAGCTGGAAGGGAGTTTTGGAGGGCAAGGATAGAATTGGAGGAGAAATTTGGGGGGGGCAAGGATGGAGCTGGAAGAGAAACTTGTGGGGCAAGGACAGAAACTAGAGAAGGGCTTGGGGGCCACGGATGGGAGCTGCAGGGAGTCTTGGGGTGGCACTCAACGACCCGGCCAGCAGCCAGGGCGTCACCCCCGGAGCAGCGGCAGCGCTCAGCCCCTGCCCAGCCCGCGATGTCTCGGTGCGGCACCGGGACAAGGCGGGGGAGCCGCGCTGCGAGCGCACACGGCACCGCACGGCTCGACCCCCCCGGCAGGCTCTCGGCAGCCGCGGCCCGTGCGGAGGGGCCGATCCGCACATGCTCCCTGCCTTGTTTTGCAGGGCCCGGCGGGGCCGGCCCGGCCCGGCCCGTCCCGCCCCGCCGGGGCCGCCCCCGGCGCGCCGGGCGCTTAAAGCGGGGCCGAGCGGCGCCGGGCCGGGTTGAGCCGCATCGCGCCGGTCGGGGCTGAGCCGCGCCATGATTTTCGACCGCCTCAAACGCTTCTCGATCGTGCTGGAGGGCGCGGAGGAGCGGGACGGCCCGGCCGCCTTCAGCCCCGGGCAGGCGGTGTCGGGCCGCGTGGTGCTGGAGCTGGCGGCGGCCGCGCGGCTCGGGGCGCTGCGGCTGCGGGCGATGGGCGCTGCCCGCGTCCACTGGACCGAGTCCCGCAGCGCCGGCTCCAGCACCGCCTACACGCAGAGCTACAGCGACCAGGTGGAGTTTCTGAGCCATCGCGACACGCTGATGGCACCGCCAGGTACGGCAGCCCCTGCCCCGGGGGCACCCCACGGCCGGGCACCCCAGGGGATGGAGCAACGCGGGTATGGGGCAGCCTGGACACCCCGGCTGTTGGGTGCTCCGGGCACCCCAGCCGGCTGAAATCTGGGTGCCTGGGGCGGTGCTGGGTGCATGGCACCCCAGAATTGCAGAGATCTAGGTGCCGGGCACAGCTTGGCTGCGGAGTGCTTGGCACGCCAACAAGCTGAAATTTGGGTGCATGGCTTGCCTTAGGGTCTGAGCGCTCTGGGAATGGGGCTGTGTAGGTCCCTGCAGGCATCTCACGTTCTGGGTGCACCCTGAAATCTTGGGGTGTGCATCTGGACGCTGCTGCTGTGCAGGGTGCCTCGGTTAGGGACAAGACTCCCCCTTTTCTCTGAGCTGCTCATGGCAGGAAAGCAGCGTTGGAAAAGTGTGGGGGTTCAGGAGCTTGTTCGGAGCGGCAGGGATTGGCCTAAATGATCCCCTGAGCTCCCCTCCAACCCTGGAGTACAAACTCTTAAGGGGCATGGGGGCTCGCCTGGCCACTCTCCCTCCAGCTGGGCATCTTGGGCTCCCCAAAGCTGTGGAGCTGCAGGATGGAGCAGAGCCCACCTGGGGAAGCTGCCCAGCTCTCCGAGGAGGTGCCCCTGGGCCGTGCGTGTCTGCAGAGAGTGGAATGCAGACAGTGCCCAGCTCTTGTGTCACAGCTGCTGCAGCTCAGCCCTGGCAGAAACTCTGCTGTGCCCTCGTGCCACTCCTTGCCCAGTGCCTCACGTCTCGGTCACCTGCCTGGGGAGGAAGTTCTGCAGGAGGGAGCTAATCCTCCTCAATCTGCTTTGCCCACAGACAATGGTGAGGCCACTGTCCTGCAGGCAGGAAGGCACGAGTTCCCCTTCACCTTCCAGCTCCCCGAGTAAGTTGGCATTTTTGGGGGGAGAGGACATCTTGAAAATGAGGGGTTTTTTTGAGCAAAACTCTTCTAAAATTGTTTGTTGCTCATGCCCAGGACCCTGGCCACCTCCTTCGAGGGGAAGCATGGCAGTGTGCGCTACTGGGTGAAGGCCAAGCTGCACAGACCCTGGTCAACAGTAAAGAAAGCAAAGAAGGAGTTCACTGTGATTGAACCCATCGACATAAACACCCCTGCACTGCTGGTGAGCTCCCCCTGCTCCACCCTGGGGCTCTGGCATCCAAATCTTGCCCAGGAAGCCCATGGGGAAGGTGTCTGTCTCCCCTTCAGCATTACAGTGGTTTCCAGAGGGAATATTTTCCCCCCTGTAACTTGTGCCCTCCAGCATTACCTGGGCTGGGCAGAGGTCAGCTATGCCTCTTTGTTTTTGGAAACTTTAATGCATTGCAACAGCTTCTTGCATCAGATACCTGAGAAGTTGCTGATGCTCCCCAGCAGGTTCTTGGTGCCAGGGAGGTGATTGCTTTGGGTTTCATCCTTGGTTACTAAATAGCCTAAATATTTCCTTTTCTCCAGGCTCCCCAGGCAGGTGCTAAGGAGAAACTTGCTCGTGCCTGGTACTGCAACCGTGGCCAAGTATCTGTGACTGCAAAGATTGACAGAAAAGGCTACACCCCAGGTGAGACCAGGTGCACCTCAGTGGGCCCTGGGGTAGAGCCCAGAGGAAGGGGTTTGGGTCACAGTGAGCTGGCAGGAAATCAGAGAGCTCTACTGTGTGCACCTGATGTGGGCAGCGTCCTTGGGACGCTCCTCCTGGATGAACCCATGTTCCTGCCCTGTCAGACAGCGTGACCAGCCCTCGGTGGGCCTGTGCAACAATTCCTTGAGGCAGGACTGGCCTCTGCCTCCCCTCCTCCAACGTGCATGTATCTGTTTTGGCAGGTGAGGTCATCCCCATCTTTGCCGAGATCGACAACTGCACGAGCCGCGCCGTGGTGCCCAAGGCAGCCATAATCCAGACCCAGACCTTCATCGCCCGGGGCACCAAGAAGCAGAAGAAGTCAGTGGTGACTAGCATCACTGGGGACCCCATTCCAGCTGGGAAGAGGGAGGTGTGGCACGGCCGGGCCCTGAAGATCCCTCCTGTGGGGCCATCCATCCTCCAGTGCCGCATCATCCAGGTGGAATACTCCCTGAAGGTGAGCGAGCTCCCGAGGAGCTCTGCAGGAATTCCTTCCTGCCCAGCTCAGGGGAGAGAGCTGCCCTGCAGACTGGGAAAACACCACCAGCTAAGCTTCCCTGCTGCTCTCTGTCTTGGCAGGTTTGTGTGGATATTCCTGGGACGTCCAAGCTGCTCCTTGAATTGCCTCTTGTCATCGGGACCATCCCGCTGCATCCCTTCGGGAGCCGCACCTCCAGTGTCAGCAGCCAGTACAGCGTCAACCTGGACTGGCTCAGCACCATCCCAGAGCAGCTGGAGGGTGAGCATCTCCTCCTCCTCCCTGGAATAAACCCCCTGCTCAGAGTGAGATAAAAAGTTCTCAACTGGGCCAGTTTTGGGGGTTTTTTAACTTAATTTTTTGGTTGTGGTGCTGGATCACTTGGGTTCCTTCCTCAGGGAACTGGGAGGGTTTGGGAAATTGTAGGTTTGAAGCCCTTTTACCTGCGTGTCCCCCATTTATGGGGAGTGTTTGCTATTCCCTGATGGTTCTCCTTTCCCCTCAGCCCCCCCTGAGTACTCAGCAGTTGTGTCCAGCCCAGAGGCCGAGCCGAGCCTGGCTCCTCCGTGCCGCAGCGAACTCGGGGACATCCTGGAGGGTCCCTTCTTCGCCTACATCCAGGAATTCCGCTTCCGACCACCTCCGCTGTATTCTGAGGTGATCCATCCTCTGGGCTGGGAGGCTGGTGGAGGCTGGGATGTGCCACTGCTGAGGTTTTTGACTCTGGCCTTGGCTCTGCAGGTGGATCCAAACCCGGCGTCAGACAACATCCGCCCGCGCTGCATGACCTGCTGAGGGGAGCGTGTGACACAGTGACAATCCCTGGGGATGGCAGCTTGCACCTCACAGCACTTGGGTCTGGAAATGGGGACGTGAGACCCTGACTCCACTCACTGCCCTCGGCCACTCCTGTCGTGACTGTCCCACGGGCAGGAGAACGCGAGGGGCTGCGGTGTGGAGCAGCTCCGTGTGTGGCCGGGCAGGACACGCAGGGTTCAGAACTGCCCCGGGATTTTGGGGTTGGAACAGGGAACACGAGCCGAGGTTGCTCTCCCCTTGCCTGCAGTGCTGCACTCCAAAACTTCAGTCGGTTCCTGGTGTGGAAAACGGGAGCTTGAAGGCGTTTCTCAGGATTACTGGAGAATGTTCGGATGGTGCTCAGGGTTGGGCCTCTCAGTGGTGCAGGTGCAGCCCTTTGCCTGTGGCTCATCAGGACTGCAGGTCCCCAAGGCAGTGAAAGGTCCTTTTCTAGCTGGATGAAGCAGAGGGCTCAGCCACTGCTGATAATCTTTGCCACAAGCCTGTGGGTACCTGCGGGGGGATTGGTTTGAGCCACTTAAACAAACTCTAAAGGCCTCCAAGGGCTGATACAAGGACTTGGGGGTGAATTTATGACCTGTGGCAGTGTTTTGGTGGCATTTACTGAGAACAAGAAAACAGGTTCATGAGTGTCAGCACCAAATCTGCACAGTGTGCTGGTGCCTCCCCCATGATGGAACTGAAACCAGTCCCCAAACTGTGGTACCAGCACGGGGGGTTGGAGCTGTGGCTGGTGGCCAAGGAAGAGAGAGGGAAGCCCAGAGTAAGGCTGGTGGCAGCCACAGGTGCTGATGGGAGATGTGGAGTTGGGATGAATCCTTTGGGGCTGGGAGTCCTGGATGCTGCGCCCCTAGAGGGGTTGGGGGCCCTGGTGGGGTGAGGACTCAGCAGCAACCTGTGCACACACAGTGTGGGAAGGGTGAGCTGGATGTTGTGGTGAGGAGCCAGGGGCTGCCCCCGCTCACTGCAGGGGCACCTGAGTAGAGTTTGGGGGCTGAGGACCTTTGCATTCCCTCACTGAGACAATCCCTGGCCGTGCACAGCCAAAGCCAGCGTGCCTTGGGCTCTGTGCTGGGGTTGCTCAGATGAGTCTTTTCTATCTGTGAACACTTTTGTAATGACCACTCTTTGTCTCAACTCTTTTTGTACGACTTTTTGGTGGGGATTTTTTTTGCCTGAAATAAACTCTTTAAACCAAACTGTTGCCTGGATAGTTAGCTTTCTGTTCCTCTTTCTGCTTCCCGTTGTCTGGAGCCATGCTGTGGCTGCTGGGATGTGGGAGTGCTCCCTGTCCTCTCTTCACTGCCCTGCAGGCACCCAGCTCCACCCTGTGCCCAGTCCTGCACTGGGATTAACTGGGTCACTTGGCCAGCACTGCTCCCCAGCAGGATTGGTCCCTTGAGCCTCCAGCTCCTCCACATCTGTGCAGTTTTGGCACTTTTCCCCTTACCTGGGATGGAGGACTTGTGAGCAAACCTGTTGTATTTTTCCACACTTGCTTCCTGTTTGTGTCCAGGTTCCTGGAGGACAGATACATTCTCCTCCATCCTGGAAGCCTGGCAGGGACCCAGCAGGTCCAGCTGGGAGCTGGGACACTCCTGCATTGGCCCAGCCAGTCCCAAGGAGGGCTGGGATCAGCCTCATGCTCTGCTGCTGTGTGGGAAGAGCAGGGAGGCTCCTCCACCTCCTTCCTTGGGCTGGAATTTGGTTTTTCAGAGCACTTCTGTGTTCCACATCTCTGCTGGGCATGGCATGCAAGGCAGGGTTTGAATCAGGGCTTCAGTTTTCTCTTCCACAAACTGTGCTGCTTAAAAATACTACCACTGGAATGTGATTTCCACCCCCCTTTATTTATTTTTTTTGTTTGCTGAGCTGCTCAGCCCCGCAGCTGCATCCGAGCACGTGCTCCTGCCCTGGGCCAGGGGAGAGAGCTTGTCCCTGTGTTTGCCTGTGAGAACCTGGTGCTCCTGCAACCTTTATTCAAATCTGGTTTTTACTTGGCATCCCTGGTGCTCTGATTAATTTTTCCCGGGGGAGGATTAACCAGCCTCGCAGGGAATTTGTTTGCATCCCCGTTTGGGGGGGATCGTGTCTGGATCTGCCGCTGGCAGCAGCCGCAGTGGCCGGTGCTGTGCGCCCTCTGGGGGGTTTTTTGGTGACATCAAAGGGGACACGAAGCGCGGCGCTGCACCCCCCAGGTGAAGCTGGCCCCGGAGGCAGCCCTGTGACCAGGCTGGTCCCAGCCAGCTCCAGCTCGCCACAAGGGAACCATTCTGCGCCGACAAACGCTGAGCAGGGGGGATGGCCGGGGGCTGCTGGTCAGCCCCGGATCATCTGCCCGGCTGCACAAGGGGCTGTTTATTCCCCGGGCCGGGGGGGAGGCGAGCGCCCAGCACCCCGTGTCTGTCCCGCTGCAGCTCTCAGTGCAAGCGCGTCACTCGGTGACGGGGACAGGCCATGCCGGCCCGGGGAACCCAACGCGATGGGCAGCGCTCCCGGGGCTGTGTGGGAGCGATCGCTCCAGCCGGGATTCTTGTGAACGCCTCCAGGCTTTTCTCGTACAGTCGGGCAGTAGTGCTACGAGGTTGGGGGGACATGGCCAAGCTGGGGCTCCTGCCAGGAAAGGGCTGCACTCCTGAATCCTGAACCCTGGAGGGGCTAAAAATACCTCGTCTGGACATTTGGAACCAGGGCACGGTGCAGACCCTTCCAGGCAGTGCTTTCACAACTGCTGGCAGTGCTGCCGGTGCTCCCTCCGGCCTTCTGTTGTTTATCTGCCCCGGCTCCAAAGTCCTGATTGAACAGCCCGGGCTGATCCCGGTTTATTGGCACGGGGGGCTGGGGCTCCCCGGGGGTCCGCTGAGCCGGAACGGCCCCGTGCCCTGCGCGGCAGCACCGAGAGCCGACCCCGGGCAGGAGGCGCGTGATGCAATTACCGCGCCGGGATTATTTATAGCTCTTGGCCCCGTGCGCTGGAAAACACTGCCCAGACCGTCCGTCAGAACCTGCTCCTTGCAAGGGGCACGGAAACCCACCCCCAGCCCCTGCTCTGCTCCCCTACCCCGTCAGTTTTGCCTTTCAGTCCCAAAATTGTGGCACCCCCTTTGCCTCGGCCGCAGGCCTTTGCCCCTCCCCACTGCAGCTCAGGGCTCTGCAGGTGCTGGGACACCCCGGTCCTGCGGCCCCTTCCTACAGCATTTTGGGGGGCTCCCTCAGCCCTGCCCGTCCCCGGAGGGTGCTCGGTGCCGTCCCGGTGGCCCCAGCTCGCAGCTGAGGCCGTTCTCCTGTGGCCGGGGGCTCAGCGGCGGGGCCAGCGCGGCCGTGCCTCGGGGACGGTGACACGCGACCCTTGTGGCCGTCCCGGCGCTGACAGGGACAGAATGTGCCGGGGCTGGCGCAGCCCTGCGAGGGCCGGGATTAACTGCGCCGCTGCTGCCTCCGGCCCGGGCGCTCGTCCAGCTCCCAAAACAAGCACCGCCTTCCCCCAGCCCAGCTGGGCTGAGCCCTGCGGGGTGCAGCTCACCCCAGAACCCGCCGAGGGGTACCCACCGCGGGCTGAGCTGTTTGCACGGGGGACGGGCGGTGATGATAAATCTGGATTTTGGCCGAAGCGGATGCCCCGCTCTGTCGCCGCGCTGGGGTTCGGGCACTGCCCAAATTCAGCATCTTTGTGCCCGTGGGATGCCGGGCTCGCAGCACTCGCACCCTGCGGGGCAGCAGCCGGTGCTGACGGAGGTTCAGGAGCACGGGGACCTGCCCAGCCCGGGTTACAGGGTCCCTGGGCACAGCGGGGACACGCACAATCCCCTGCGGCATCAGGCCTTGCTTTGGGCTTGCTCCAAGCTCTGGCGCTGCAGAAGCACCAGGACTGAGGGCGGCATGGCTTGGCTCTGGAAGCATCTTTGGGGTCTGGCACTCTGAGGCTCGCCTTCATGCGGCAGAGCTCTGCCAGGGCTCCGGGAAGCAGCCGTGCACGCCGACATGCCGGGGCGGCATCGCGGCCGCCCTCCGCCCGCTGACTCAGCCGCGTGTTTGCCGGAGCAGCTCCCGCCCACGGAAACCGCAGGCAAAGTCCCCGCATCCCCGCGCCGGGGCTTTTCCCTCCGGCTCGACAGGAATCGCAGCTTTTCCTCGGCTTGGTGCGGGCAGCGAGCCCCTCCGGCTGCGGGGGAAAGCTGCGGAGAAACCGCTGGATTTTTTAATTCCAAACCGTTTTTGTTTTTAATGCCAAAAAAAGGGGTCAGGAGCAGCGGGATGGCCGTGGTGCACGTGCCGCACATCCCGTCCCCTGTGAGCATCGTGCCAGCAGCACGGTGACATCACCGGGACACCCCACAAACCCCGGTGCTGCCAGTGTTGTCTTTGCAGCAAACCGCCACCTTTATTCACTGTATCAAAACCAACCCTTTGTTTTTCTTGGGTCTGACCCCTCATTTGGCGTCCCTCATTGTTGGCACTGCCTGGCCCCTTGCACAGTCACTCCTCGCTCCCTCCGGTCCTCGGGCAATGGAAAATTTTTGTGACTTTTTGACTCTGCTCCAGTTGTTTGGGAGCGAGGAAGGGGCCGGTGCGGCGCACAAACATGTCTATGTATAAACACTGGGGACCGCGCCAGGGATGGAGCCGCCGGTCCCGGACCCTCCCCACGGAGCCGGTGTCCTCTCTGCTGCCGGGACCCCAGTTTGACGCTCCATGCTCAGTGACCCAGAGCCGTCCCCGTGGGGACGCAAATATTTTGGCTTTGTTAAAAAAAAAAAAAAAAAAAAAAAAAAAACCAAAACCGAACAACAACACTTAAAGAAAAAAAAATAAAGCCCCCCTCCCGGGTCATCCAGCGGCGGCACGTGATGTGTTGGCACACAAACAGGGAGCTTGGGGACAGCTTGGGGACGGGCACGGCTCCCACGCCACGCGGGGACGGGCTGGGATCGGCGGGTGACACGGCCGTGCCCTGCGCCGGGGATGTGGCGCGATGGGACTTTGCTCCCAGTGCCGCTCCACACCCCGGCTGGCTCTGCCGTCACTTCACAAAGCGCAGAGAAGTGCCCGTCCAGCCCCGGGTGGCGGCGCGGGCCCCGCCGTGTCCAGGGGGATGTGGCACGGTGACATCCCACGCCCTGGCCCCGCAGGCAGAACCCTTTTCGGGTGGAGCGAGGGGCACGGCAGGCGCTGGTGCACGGCTCTGGGTGTCAGTGGGGACACAGCTGTCGCCAGCTGAGAGCCCCCTCACTGTTCCCTGTCCCCTCAGGAGTGATGGGGCAGCCTTGTCAAACCCCGGGGCTCTGATCCCTCGTCCCACGCCCCAATTTCAAAATCTTCGGAAACCGGATTTTGCTCCTTTTTTCTTCCTTATCACCCTGTAAGAAGCAGCAAATTTGAGCTGATTTCGAAAAAAACCCAACCCAACCCAAACCAAACCAAAAAACTCAGACCAAGCTTAGTTTGGGGGGAGGGGAGTCCAAGCCAGCTCGCAGGGATGCCCACACATCGCCTGGAACGAGCCCCCTCCCCATTTCCCAACCTCATTAGCAAGCCTGAAGGCGGTTATCTTTAAACGCGAGGGGTGATGTGGAGCAGGGAGAGGGACTTTCCTGCTGAGCAGCTGTGTAAATGCCACGGCATCCCGGCCCGGCGATGGGGCAGCGATAGCCCGGGGGGCCCGGCTGGCTGCAGGGGGCTGCGCCGGGCAGTGCCGGTGGGGAGGGCGGCTGCGGCGCTGCCGGACGGTCCCGGAGGGGCTCGAGCCGGTTCTCTCCGCTTTCCCGGCGGTTTTGGCGTGTGAAAAAATGAGGGAGAGTCAATTAGCCTGCAAAGAGCTGGTAAACACCCTGGGAGCGGATCTGCGAGGGGGGGGTTGCTCTCGGTCCCTGTTTATCGCTGCAGAGCTGGGCTGGCGGCTTGCTGAGATGAGACAGATGGGGGAGGCTGCTGTAAAAAGGCGATTTTTTGGGGGCTCTCTGGTTATCGAGTTGTCCTTAGCTCAACTCTGGCCGTCTGCTTGAGCAAAATATGTTTATGCTGCAAAACCTCTGGCCGGCTCCGCTGCCAAGGGGGCAGGGAAGGCGTGTGCCGATAAGGGCGCAGCGTCCTCCCCTCCGCGATCACCCGATACCCAGGGGAGCGCACGGAGGCGGCCGCCCGCCTCCCGACACCCCGAGTTTATGATTTCTTTTAGTATTATTATAAAGTTTCCGTTGAAATAAAAAACAAAACGAAAAAAAAAAAAATCCCACCCCATAATTCAATGGCTGCTGCTTTGCAGCTGCCAAAGCCTGGAAAGCTCCGGCCGTGCCAGGGGCTGAGCTGCCCCTGGGGCTGCCGGCCCTGCGAGCAGCCATCCGAGAACATTCGAACTGCGGGGAAGAAAATGCTTCCTGCCATGGCCCGGGCGTTCCGGGTTGGGAGAAGATGGTTTTTAGCCACTTCTCCCGGCTGGCGTGTTGGGGCTCGCAGCATCCCGGCGGGGTTTTCAGGGAGCTGAGCATCCAGTGCCGTCCCGAGGGCAGCTCCGAGCCCCTCTCGGTGGGGGGGGGGGGGGAAGATGAAATATTTACTTTCGCTGCTGCTTCAAGTCGTTTTCCGTGGCTGCTTTTGGAAATAGCCGAGGCCCGGGTGAGGCTGTTGCAGCTGACGTGAGCAGGAAAGAGCCGGGGCGGCCCCGGGGCCTTGTTTGCAAAGTAGAACCGAGTTGTTGTTGTTGTTGTGACACGGAATGGTTGCAAAACGCCGGCGCTGAAATACCCGTGACTTTCAAAACAAGCTGAGCCCAGCTGCTGTCAGCGACTCTCTGTCCACATGTCCGTCTGTCCAGCTGTGGGCCCTGCAGCCCCTTCCCTGCTGGATGCCTGTACCAGCAATGCTTGTTTTTTTTTTTTTTTTTTTTTTTTTTTTTTTTTTTTTTGATGCAGCAGAAGAATCCCATAAGCTTTTTTGAGGGAGGAAAAGCCCCAATTCCCCAGAGCTGCAGAAGTTTCCTACTTCTGGGAACTGCCTGGTATCCTGCCCAGGGGGGCTTTGCAGTGCTTAGGGAGTGGATGAGATGAGCTGTCTGCAGCACTTGAATTCTGTTTAAAATATAATAATAAAAAGAAAAATCCCCGGGATCAGTTTGTTTGCTTAGGGATTAAGTCACCTAATCTGCCTGGCAGCGGGTGGCATTGTGGAGGTGGTGGCAGTGATGGCTTTTTGCCCGGCAAATAATCCTGCTCCGGGCCACAGCTGGTGGTCAGGCTGGGCTCAAACCTCTCACTGGCATCAGCTCTTCTCCAGGATGGGGTCTGGGGAACAGAATATGGTGCTGAATGCAGGGAAAAGGTTGGGAGAGAGATGCATGGATGAGGGAAGGGGCTGGGAAAGGGATGGATGAATGAGGGAGGGGATTGCAGTGTTGTGACCTGCTCCTCTGCCCTTGTTAAAGCCAGGCTGTGGCTCTGCAGGGCAGTTTCCCCAAGGCTGGAAAACAGGTTAGACTTCTCAATCTGGGAGCAAAACATCTTAATCTGGTGTAAAATTATCAGTCTGGGCCTGCAGGGATGGACCTCTCCTTCTGCAGGGGCTCAGAACCCCCAAGAGCTGATGTTGATGGGGCTGTAGCAAACCCCTCTGGCTATCTCACGTTCAATCTCTGAGATCACTTCCCCCAAAATCAAGAGAAAATGGCTTCAGGTCATACCAGGGGAGGTTTAGATTGGATATTAGGAAAAATTTCTTCATGGGAATGGTTGTCAAGCAGTGGCCCAGGCTGCCCTGGGCAGTGATGGAGTAACCAGCTCTGGAGGGATTTAAAAGCTGTGTGGCTGTGGCACTTGGGGACATGGGTTAGTGGTGGGCTTGGCAGTGCTGGATTAGTGTTGGACTCGATGATCTTAGAGGGCTTTTCCAACCTCAATGATCCTGTCATTCCATAAAATCAAGGAGCCAAGAGCAAATCCCCAGGCTGCCACCCCCTCCCTGCAGCTCCTTCTGCCCCACCTGCTACCTCGGGATGCAGTGCTGGGCTTTCCACTCCACAAGAGCAAGTGGAGCCAGGTCAATCCAAGTGCACATGTCCCCAGTGCCATTTGCTATTGGGGACACAGCCCAGGGACCCTGTGAGAATAGGGAGAACAGGGGTTTTCCGTTTAGGGAATGCTCCACACTTGTGCCAGCAAATGACATCGTCACCGGAGGTGTGTGGGCAGTGCTGGCACTGCTGGGTGTGAACAGGGGACCCCATGGAGTGACTTTGGATTGATGCATCCTAAGGGCACTGTGCTGACCTTTGTCTTCCCTGCTGGGATGGATTTTGGCTGCTTATTATCCCAGAGCTGTCCTGGAAGGAGTCCCCAGCGGTGTAATGAGTGCCCTGCTGGGTGTAATGAGTTGTCCTCAGGCTGTGGGTGGCAGCAGCTCTTGCCAGGCCTACCCAATGCCCTGTGGCACGTCAGGGTGCTGTGCTGGGCTGGAGGAGCAGGCAAGGTCACATCCTGGCTGCAAAAGCTGGCCTGGCAGCTGTCCTTGGGTCACCAAGCTCACTGTGGCGCCTGGGGACTCATTTGGAAACCAGTCCTGTGAAATTTAAACTAATTAGCAAGTCCTGAGCCACTCGCTAGCGCTAATTGGCAAGCCTGGCTTGATTAGTTTTCCCTGGCACGTCCATGGCTCCACATGGCACCGTGTTCCTGGCAGGGCACTGGCCAGCATGGGGCACGTGTGGGGAAAAATGCACAGGGGCTCTGGTGGGGACAGGGCCATCCCTGAAGGTGTCAGAAGGGATGTGAGTGGCACCATGGATGGGATGGATCCCTGGGGAGTGACCCTGTGAGGGAGGGTCTTGTGTCCCCTCCCTGCCCAGGGTGTTTGAATGCAGAGGCCAGGCCTGTCTGTCCTGCTGTGAACTCGTTCCATGAGCTGGAATGATTAACTGGCATCGGCGCTGGCCCCGAGCCGGGCCATGTGTTTACTGCTGCTACCCAACCGTGCTGAGCTTTCAGTGACCCTCAGCCCTTTCCCTCAGTGCTCTGACCCCCAAAACCTGCTGTAAACAGGGGCCAGGGCTGAAACCCGAGCGTGCCTCCGTGCCTGTAACCAGATACTTCCTCCACGTGTGCCTGGCGCGCTCTGAATTGAGCCTGGCATCACCCAAATCCCAAGAAAATCCCTAAATCTCATCTCTGCTCTGGGTTTCTGCATGGCAGGATGCCAGATCTTCCCCCCTCCAGCACATCCCAAGGGATGTGGGGGGCCGGAGAGGCAAAGCTGCTGGGCACAGGGGCCTGGCACAGACTCCTGACACACACTCTTGGCACGCTCAGGGAGGGAAGGATGGATTTGCTGTGCCAAGAGGTTGGGATTCGCCGTGGGGACGTGGGGCTGGTGCCACCTCGTGGCTCCGCCGGCAGCCGAGCCGGGCTGGAGGCGCCGGGCAGATGCGAGGGGATGCCGCATGTGCCCATCGGGATGAGACCCCCGGCTATGGGAGCGACAGCACCGCAGCCGCCTGGGCCCCGGGGCGCCGGGAACGGCCAAAAGCCGCCCCGAGCCGTGCCCGGCCGCGGGCGGGGGCAGGCGCTGCCCGGCTGCGCTGTCCCGCTCGGCACCGCCGCGGTTTCCGCCCGCGGGTGCCGCTGCTGCGAGTGCAATTTGAGTGAAATACTTTGCAAAACACGAGTGGAGCCAAGAGCAGCAGCAGCGAGGGGGCCGAGTGTCAATGGCTGAGACACTGCGGCTGTGCCGGCGCTGCCGCACCTGGATTTCCCCGTGTTACTAAACTCACGTAGCTTTTAGGTTCTTTAAGATTTTTTTTGCCCTCTCAGCAAGTACACACCGCCGCGCCAGGCAGAGAAAGCCACAATCGCTTTTCATCTCCAGTTCTGTGCCACAAAAGGCCCGAGGCGGCGGCGGGGCCCCACGGGAAGGGGCTGGGGGGGCCCCATGGATCACCCCCGTCCCGGCTGCCTGGCTGCATCCTCCACAGCGCCGTGGATTGAACCTCAGCTCTAAATCCTTGCTGTAATCTGCTCGGGTCAGACGAGGAAAAACCATCTCAGCCTTGCTGCTTTGTACAGTGACTTTAATTTTTAAAAAAAATTGTTTGTGTTTATTGTTTTGGGGGGTTTTTTTAATCAGTTTTTTTTTTTCCCTTTAGTTTTTGCACATTTATAGTTGGTGTTTGGTTCTGGGGCTTTTTTTGTCCCCACCAGGACACTTTTTCCAGCGATAGCAGACAGCCGGGTTGAAGCTCTGCCTCTCCTCCCGATCCAGGCATGGAAATACCCTCGGTCCTGACCAGTCTCTGCAGCCGCCTTTTCTCGGGTTTATTACCGGTGAAAGGTTGAGGCTGGAAATTGCGTGGCCAGAAGCTGTCCCGGTGCAATGCCGCCTCCAGAGGCATCGCCTTCCTTGTCCTGGAAATCAGACAACGCCCTCAAAGTGCCGCTGCCCCCCACGGGCTGGGCACTCCGCATCCCACGGCCCCCCGTGCCCTTCCTCCCGTCCATCCCCGCTGCTCCAGCCTGGTGATGGCTACGGCACTGACTTCGGAGAGGGATCCCATCCTTCCTCATCCCTGATGATGATGGGTTTGTCGGAGATGAGCAGGGCAATGGGGATCAGCGGCTGCTGCAGCCCCTGCCTTCCCTCCTCTTCCTCCTCCTCCTCCTCCTCCTCTCCGGGTGGGTGCCCGGTGCAGCTGGTGCTGCCAGAGGGTGGAGATCCCACCGGGCTCAGTATCTCCTGCCTGCGGTAGGCGAAGGGCAGCTCCTCCCCACAGCCCGGCGGGGACACCACCGCTGCCGGCGGCTTTTCCAGCTCGGGGCCGGGCTGCGGCATTTCGGGCTGTGGCTCCGCAGTCTGGGTGCCTGTGTCAGCCGTCTCCTCCCTGGGATTCGGCTCCGTCAGCAGCAGCTTGGCTACGTTGAACCTCTCCGAGGGCTCCAGGAGGCCTGTCAGGGGCTGGCCCTAAGGGTTGGGTGGGTTTAGGGTGGGACACCCCGTGCTAAGGCTGTACATGGGCGTTTGGGGCTGTGGGATCTGCCCCCTCCTGCACCTGACACCTCACCTGGCTCATCTCGCCGGCCAAGAACTGGATGGCTTTGGTGCCCACGGGCTTGGGAAGGGGCGGGAAGAGGAGGCGGCGAGCCCTGGGGAGGGAGTGGATGGTGAGGGGGGGGGTGATGGTGAGGGGGTCTGAGCGGCTTTGGGGACGAGGGTGCTCTGTCACCTCTTTTTGCTCAGGTGGTAGATGACAACTGCGGCGGGGAGTCCAAGTGAGATGCCCAGGTACTTCAGGTTGCCTCTCCACGCTGCTCCCTGCGGACCTGGGGACAGGCATGGCTGGGTGGTGGCATTCCTGCCCCCGACAGGGACACAGGAGACGTTTTGGGGTGAGGGCGATCACACAGTGGAGAGAGCGCCCATGGGGAGTGGGGAGGGCACGGGGTCTCAGCCATTACCCAGCGCCTTGGTCTGGAAGTACCGCCAAGCACTGCAGATCCTCTCTCTGTCCTCTGTCACCTCCCAAACACCCACCCTGTAGGCTGTGCCAGGCTGGAGGTTTTGGAGGGTGTAGTTTGATGCCGTGGCATCCACTTCATCGTCTGGGCAAACAAACCCGAATGTGGGGCAGTCTGGCAGCTGCCTGCGGGCAGCACGCTCCTCCTGCCCCTCGGCCATCGGGGGTCCCACTCACAGGTCGCGTTGTCCCCCTCGGCCATGTGGCAGATGAGGTACTTGGCCAGCGCGCCGGGACAGGAGGCCCGTGGGGACGGTTTCCACCGCAGGACAACTGCGGCATCTCCGGTGCTGATGTTGATGGGCACGGCCAGCGAATCTGCGCTCAAAGAACCGGGGGATTATTCCAGGAGTGCCCGTCCCGGAGTCAGGCCAGGGGCGGGTCCCGTGCTCGCACACGCACCGTTGCTGGAGTAGTGGTGCCACAGGGCGAAGGTGGCCCAGTGCCGCTGGGCATCCTTGCCGTGCACGGCCAGGCGGTGACAGCCCGGCGCTGCCAGCTCTCCTGGGGAGGAACCGGGGGTGCTGCTTAGACCCTCTGACCCCCGCTGGGGGGACAGCGCGGGGCTTGGGGCTCTCCCTTGCCTGTCTCCACGCGGCTGCTGTTGGCAGGAAATGCCTGCTGGACGCAGACTCCTTGTTTCGGAGGCTCTGGCAGTGTCTGCTGCTCGAAGCAGAAGGCATCGCCAGCCACCGGCGCTTCCCACCGCGCAGTCACGGTGCCACCGGCCACGCTGACCTCCTTGAAGCTGAGATCTGGGATGAAACGGGGGATATTCGGGGTAGCTGGAAAAAAAATAACGCTCTGGGGCTGCCAGGGGAGCTCAGCATTTCGAGAGCGGCAGGTACCTGCACGCTGCTCTGCAGGCACACGGAGCTGCTGCGCCGGCCCCGGCCCCGCGGCATTGGCCGCGGACAGCAGGATTTCGTATTCAGCCCCGGAGAGGGTGAGGTTGTGCTCTGTCACCTCCCAGCCCAGCACCACAGCGTTCTCCTGATCTGACCCTGCACAGCCACACGACAGCATGTGGACGTCCAGCTTGTAGGTGACATCCCTGTGCTCCTTGAAAACCGGCTGAGGAGGAGAAGGTGGGGTGACTCGGGGGATGAAATGGTGGGGGACACCCAGGAGGGCCCCCAGGGATGCCACTGTACCTGCCAGCTCAGCCTCAGCACCCGCTGCCCATCTCTCCCCAGTTTGCCCAGCTGATGGTTCAGCACCGGCCTCTCCATGATTTCTGCAGGAGGACCAAGCCTGACTGAGCCATCAACATTTCTGGGAGCTATTTGGATCTCACCAGGCTCCCCTCCTCTTGCTCACCCTTGGGAACAGAGATGTTGCTGCTCCAGTTGCTCCAGTAGCTGCTCCAGTGGGGAGGCTTGCGCCGGAGCTGGACCACAAAGGAGCCGTTTACCCCCAGGGCACAGGAGACTAGAGAGGAGTGGCAGGGTCAGGTGGGGGTGTCCCCTCCTCTCCCCAACTTTTGGCCATCACGGGCTGCTGGCTGGGGAACACCCCCGGGAGATGCTTGTCCCCAACCACCCCATGGGATAAACCAACCTGCATCATTTTTATTTGTCACCATCACAGTCTCACATGTCACCTGCTGAGAGAACTGGGCATGGAGACACCCACCCAGTAAAACCAGTATTTTACTGGGACATCAGTGCTGCCCTGTGGTCCTCAAACACCCCAGGGGCAGGGAGAGCCAAACACCAGGGGACATGGTGACCAGGGTCCTCCTCAATCCTGGGACCCTCCTGGCAGCAACTGAGAGGGATGGGGGGTCCCCAGCTGTGAGAGCTTCAGTGGGGACAAGCATCCGGATTTGATCTGTTGTCGTCATTACTATAATCTAGGTTTTTGTCTGTGTAATCCCTGAGAATCCTGTTATGGGCAGCAGCAGGATCCCATGGCCAGAGGACAAGGCAGAGCCGATAACGCAGTGAAACAGATGGGACACAGCTGGGTTTGAGGGGGAACAATGACATCACTGAGCCCCCACACTCCCTGGGCTGCCAAGATGCTCCTGACTGTTCTGCCAGTCACTGCCAGCTCCAGCAAACAGCGTTTTTACCTGTATCCATCCGCTGTCTCCCACCCTCCAGAAACGAGCCTCGTGCTTCAGTGGCCGCTCCAAGCCCTCACAATTTGGCCATGGCAGCTGCATCCTCAGCTGGCCACCACTCTTGGAGAAGGGTGTCCCAGCAGGAGGTGGATCCAATTTGACTGAAAAGATGAGGCATTTTTGGGTGGTCTGGCAGTTTTTAGTGCTGGTGCTGGCTGCCAGCCTGATCCCCAGGCCACTCACAAGACTTGCTGAGGTAAAGGGTGTGGTTGGGGTCCTGTGGACCTGGTCCCCCCAGCGTGCCTCCACCCAGGCCGTGGTGTTCTCCAAGATGTACAGTTTTTGATACGAGGGGCTGTAGCTGGTCACCGTGCCTGCCTTAAATGTCTGGCACCGTCTGCGCTTCTCAAAGCTGTGGAGGGAGAGGGCACAGGGTGGGATCAGGACACATCCCGTGGGATCCCCCCTCCCTGCCGCGCTGCCCAACTCACCATAATTTCAGGGTGTAGGAGGTGTTGCCGGCGGGGCCGAGGGGCGGCCAGGAGCAGTGGAAAAGTTTGCTGTTGCAATTTTTCCAGCAGGAGAAGTCGTGGGCCACCACGGTGCCTGCGGGACAGGGCAGCGGCTGGAGGCTCCTGCATCACCAACTACATCCCGTGCATGGAGGGAGCAGTGGTGTGGCTGTTGCCTGCTTGCCATGTTGCTCGAATGGGGAATCAGAGCAGCTGCACCAGCGATTCTCACCCCGAGCCCTCCGTGTTTCCCCTCCCCGGTGATGCGGCGCTGGCCGGTGCCACTCGCCCCGGTCCCTGCCCGCTGCCAGCGGGGATTCACCCTCTTTACAACGTCCCTGTGGTTTTGGGTGAATATCTCCATCTCTCTCCGGGAGCTCCCCAGGTCTTATCGCCCCCGAATCATTAATTGAAAGTCTTCTGAAGTTATCTCTCATCTCCCAGTACCGCAGGAGCACTTACCGCCCTGCGCCAGCGCCGCCAGCGCCACCAGCAGCCACCCCAGCATGGCCCACCCGGGCTGTCCCACACCGGATCCGGGGCTCCGCTGCCTTCCCCGGCTGTCCGACCCCCGGCAACCCGCGGGGTGCCCCTCTCGGGCGTGGTGACAGCCCCAGTGCTAAGCGCAGCTTCCCGTGCTTGGGGTTTCCTCTTCTGCCGAGTGTGCCGTTCCAAGGCAGGGCAGAGCCCTAGACGTGAGTGCGTGCCCCACTTTTACCAAAATCAAAAGAGAAAGCAGCCCAAATATCCCTTTTTTTTTGCCGGCACGGCTGCCGGGATGAGGCCAAGCCTGCCCCGCGGCTGCACCGCATGTCCCGGCCGCGCCACGTGCCCCGGCACGGCGAGAAGCGCAAGGTAAGCGAGAGATGAGTCTTGGGGTTTTTCGTTGGGATTTTTTTTTTTTTTTTCCTTTTTTGCACACCAGCAAAAAAGCCTTTTTCTAGTCCTCTGCCCGTAACTGGGTGAGTCTCCAGCGGCTGCTCCGCGGTTGGGGTTCTCTGGGATATTTTTTTTGGGGGGGGTCCGTTGTGCTCGTCCCCAGATCCTCTCATTCCCGGTGCCGTGAGAACAAAGCCCCAGTGAGGCAGGGGAGCGCGGTGGCACCGGGACACCAGAGCCGTGTGACGGGCGGGTGACCCGGGACGGTGGAGCCGGGTGGCACCGAGGGCCGTGCACAGAGTGCCCTTGTTCCCGCAGAAAGCGGCCCCTTGTGTGTGCCCTGCTCGGGGCCAGAGGGCGGTGGTGGCGGGAGTGTCCCTGTGCTGGGACAGCGTGGGCACGGCCGGGCTGGGGGCGCAGAGGGTCCCCTGGCACCTCCGTGTGCCCTCCCTGTGTGTCCCCCTGTCCTGCCCGCGGTGGAGCGACATACCAAGCTGTGCCGAGCCAAACTGGGCTGTGCTGGGCTTTGCTGTGCCACAGCAGACAGCAGGACTGGGCTGGACTGGGCTGAACCAGGCCAGGCCATGCTATGCCATGCCAAGCTGGACCGTGCTGTGCCAGGCTTGGCCATGCTGGACCGTACTGGGCAGTGCTGCCCCAGGCCATTTGCTCTGTGGTGGGCTGTGGCAACCTGGACAGACCTGGGCTGGACCACACCAAGCTGCCAACCCCAGCCTGCTGTGCCAGCCACAGACCTTGCCATGCTGGGCTGTACCATGCCAGGCAGATTGTGCCAGCCCCAGGCCATCATGTGTGTGCCAGAGCTGTTGTGCTGTGCTGCACTGCCAGGCCTGGGCTGTGCCGTGCTGTGCTGTGCCATGCTGTGTCATGCCATGCTGTGCCATGATGTGGCAGACTCTGCAGTGCTGGGATGTGCTGAGCCAGGCAGATTGTGCCAGCCTTTGCCAACCCCATGATGTGTGCTATACTGTGCCATGCCATGCTAGACTGTGCCATACTGGGCTGTACTGAGCCAGGCAGACTGTGTCAAACCCAGAATGTACCATGCCCTGTCAGCCCCACACCCTGCTATGCTGTGCCAGTCCCGTGCCATGCCAGCCCTGTGCCATATGCCGTGCCAGGCCCATATTGTGTCAGCCCCGTGCCATTTCAGCCCCATGCCAGGTCAGCCTCCTGCTTTCCTGTCTGATGTTGTGCTGTGTCATTCCAGCCCTGGGCCATGTGGGTCTCATGCCATGCTGTGCCATCCCCAGGCCATGCCAGTCCCATGCTGTGCCATGCCAGCCCCATGCTGTGCTGTGCCATCTCTGTGCTGTGCCAGCCCCACGCTGTGCTGTGCCAGCCCCATGCCATGTCAGCCCCATGCCGTTCCATGCCAGCATGGGGCTGTGCCAGCACCGTGCTGTGCTACATCAGCCCCGTGCCATGCCAGTCCCATGCTATATCAGCCCCATGCCATGCCAATCCCATATTGTGCCAGCCCCATGCCATGCCATGCCAGCCCCGTGCCATGCCAATCCCATATTGTGCCAGCCCCATGCCGAGCCATGCCAGCCCCGAGCCGGGCTGTGCCAGCCCCATGTATTGGCAGCCCCGGGCTGTGGCAGCCCCGAGCCGTGCCGTGCCAGCCCCGTGCCTTGCCAGCCCCGGGCTCTACTAGCCCCGAGCCGTGCCGTGCCAGCCCCGTGCCGTGCCAGCCCCGGGCTCTACTAGCCCCGAGCCGTGCCGTGCCAGCCCCGTGCCGTGCCAGCCCCGGGCTCTACTAGCCCCGAGCCGTGCCGTGCCAGCCCCGTGCCGTGCCAGCCCCGGGCTCTACTAGCCCCGAGCCGTGCCGTGCCAGCCCCGTGCCGTGCCAGCCCCGGGCTCTACTAGCCCCGAGCCGTGCCGTGCCAGCCCCGTGCCGTGCCAGCCCCGGGCTCGGTGCTGATGCGCGTCCGGTGACGCGGCGGGGCCGCTGGGCGGCGCCCCGGGCGCACCGGCGGGGCGGACCGGGCGCACCGGGCGGAGCGGGCGCAGCGGGAGGCGGCGGCGGCGGCGGCGCGGCGGGATGGACGAGCCCAGCATCCTGCGGCGCCGGGGCCTGCAGGTGAGCACCGGGCACCGGCACCGGCAGCGGCAGCGACACCGCAGCCCGGCGGGGCGGGGGCGGGAGGGAGCGCGGGGAGCCCGCTCCCGGTGAGCCTGGGCTGGGGGTGCTCGGGGTGCGGGGCTGCAGGGGGTGGGCGCTGCGGGGGCGCGGGGGGCGGGCCCTGTGGGTGAGAGGTGGGCGCTCCGGGTGGGAGGTGGGTGTTCGGGGCTAGAGGTGGGCGCTCCGGATGCGGGTCTGCGAGGGGTGGGCGCTGAAAGTTGAGAGGTGGGTGCTCCGGGGGTGGGTGTGTAAAAGGTGGGTGCTGTAGGTGACCAGTGGGTGCTCGGGGTGCGTGTGAAGCGGGTACTGTGTGTGCAAGAGGTGGGTGCTGTGAGTGGGAGCTGGGTGCTCTGCGTGAGTGTGCGGGAAGCGGGTGCTGTGCGTGGGAGTGGGGGGCTCTGCGTGGGTGTGTGTGAGAGGTGGGTGCTGTGGGTGAGAGGTGGGTGCTGTGTGTGAGCAATGTGGGACAGGAGCCGGGCACCCACCTGGGGGCCTGGCAGGGTCTGAGCCCCAGCTATGCCGTGGGATGTTGGTGGGGGGTACCCAACTGTGTGGGGGCTCCCGTGGGATCACCGTGGTCCCTCCAGCCCAGCTGCCGGTGCCGGTTCGTGCCGAACGGCCGTGCCAGCCCCTGTCTGAGCCCCTCTACTGCCTGGCGTTCCTGCCTCCTTAAGCAGAGGGTCACCCATCCTCCTGCCCATCCTGCACCCGCTCCCGCAGGAACCCCGGCGCTCGCTGCCAAGCTCGGAGGGGTGATGACCGGGGACCCCCCGGCTGGCAGAGTTGAGTGCTGAGCCGGATTTTCCGGGTGACCTGACGCCTCCATCCCCATCTGCAGTATCCGGGGGGCCCGGGCGGAGCTGTCGGGGCGGTTGGAGGATGGCACGGCGCTGCCTTCATCCGAGCTGGCAGCTCCGCAGGCAGCTGCGCTCCGCTGCTCGCTCAGCCCGGGAGAGAGCCGTGAGCGGGAGCTGCCTCCCCGCGGGTGTGGATGGACAGAGCCACGGCCGTGGGCTTCGGGGCTCCTGGCTGTGGGTGTCGTTCCTGGCAGTCCTGAGAAGGGCAGAGCCGTGGGACCCGGCTGAGTGCCAGCATGTCTGTGGCATGAGGGGTGGAAGGGTCTCCCACCAGGGCCTTAACACCAAAGCGCTGAGCAGCGATGCCGTCCCCGATGGTGATCCTACACCATCCCCGATTCTGTCCCTGATGCCGTCCCTAATGCCACCACTGATGCCATCCCTAATGCCACCACTGGTGCCATCCTCGGTGCTGTCCCCGGTGTGGTCCCTAATGCTGCCCTCACAGGGATCAGCCGGTGTTAATCCTGGCTCCCCCGGGCCTCGCTGAAGGGAGATGCACAGTGCTGCACAGGTTTATCAGGCACCCTGTGGGTGCTGGCTCTGTGGTACTGCCCCACGTGGGTCCTCAGGGCCACCGGGGGAATTCTCTGGGTATCCCTGGAGAGACAGAGTGGCCGGAGAGCCCCTGGCAGTGAAGAGTGTTGTGTTCTCTGCACTCGTGAACCCATAGATGGATGTGGGTGAGTACGGGGGACAGTCCTCTGTCCCACGGTTCCATCTGCACCCGGCTGAGCAGTCAAACCCTCAGCGTGACCCTCCTCTGTCTCCTCCCTTGCGCAGGGGCTGGTGGCCAGCGGCACAGCTCCGGGCGTGGGTGGGCATCCGGGCTGGGTGACAACAGGGCTGGGTGAGGGTGCTGGGGGGCTCTCGCTCCATGTAAGGACCCTGTATCCCCTTGCCCAGCCCGGGCCTGGGGTCAGCCCGTGCTGGGTGCACAGGGACACCCACGCCCAGGCCGTGTCCCGTCCCTGCACCCACAGACACGTCCGCTGCCGCCCCGGGGCAGCCGTGCACCCGTGGGCCCGGGGCTGCCGAGTGCCGGTGCACCCAGGCATGATGTCACCCGTTGCCATGGCAATGCTGCTGCATCACTGCGTTGCAGCGCGCCCCAATCCCGGGATTTCCACAGGGGCTGAGTGGCGTGGGCAGCAGGATGAGGCATGGGTACCCCGGGGTTTGAGGGGTGTATGGGTGCTGCTGGGGGCCCCCCAAATAGGTGGAACTGCTGTTGCAGCCCACAGGGAGCTCCATGCCTGTGCCAAAAATGGGTCTGGGCTGCTCAGGGGTACAGGACTGGTGGGCACAGGATCAGGGCAATGATGGGGCATTAACCAGCACTTGTAGCTGCCACATGTCCCCTGCATCCCACGGTGTGCCAGGGCACACATCAGCCTGTCCACATTGTGCCACTCAGTGTGCTGGAGGAGTCTGTGACGCTGTGGGGTGACAGGTGGCACACGGGTGGGCACCAGTGCTGGAGTTGGATGGAGGATTGCACTGGCCTGAGTTCCTGTTGCCAGGTGCCCTTTGGCCCATCGCACCACGTGTGAGCAAACAGTTCTCACAAGAAATATTCCCAGAGGCCGGAAAAATAAATAACGTAGGGGCTGCTGGCTGCTCTCCACTCCCGGGGTGGGGGGGACATGGTGGGGGACAGGCTGAAGCCACCATCCTGGGGCCATGCTCCAGCTGGACACATGGGTGCTGCTCCCACTGCACCACCCTCGTGCCATCACTCCTGGGCCTGGCCATGGGGCCACCAGCCCTGGGGACACTGGAAGATGTCACCTCCCAGGTGATTTGTCACCCTGGGCACCGTGAGTGGGGATCGATCCTGCGGTGACAGTCGGGTGTGGCAGTGGGGGTGCTGCCAGGTGTGTGGGTGTGGCTGGCACGAGTGGGGGTCCTGCAGGTGGGCACCCCACCACACCCAGGGCCACACTCTGACCCCACCTCTTGCTGTTCTTGTTGCAGAAGGAGCTGAGCCTGCCACGCCGAGGAAGAGCGTAAGTCCCCGAGCTGGGCCACCCGGGGCGTGGGGTGGGTGTCACTGCCAGGGCCATCCTTGGGGACACAGCACTGGCACTGTGGGTGGCAGCAGGGATGGCTGTTGAGTGGCACCAGGGATTGTTGTGCCCAAACCCAGCGTGGCATCATCATGTTCTCTGGCACTGGAGGGACCTGATTGCACATCTCCTGGGGTGTATTGGGATGTGCTGGGGTGTGCTGTAGGTGTGTTCGGGTATTCTAAGCAGTACTGGGGTGTACTGGGGTGTGTTTGGGTCTTCTAAGCAGTACTGGGGTGTACTGGAGTGCGTTGGGGCATTCTAATCATACTGGAGTGTACTGGGTGTGTGGGGTTTAAGCATACTGGGGTGTGTTGGGGTGTTCTAAGCAGTACTGGGGTGTTCTAAGCAGTACTGGGGTGTACTGGGGCGTGGCAGGAGGCTGCTGCAGAGCTGCCCTGGGTGTTTGTGCTGGGCTGTGCTGGGGATGCACGGCAGGAGCACTGGGCGGTGTTAGGGATGCGCTGCAGCCATACCGGCACCGTTAGGGATGTGCTGGGGCTGTACCGGGGCCGCACCGGGTCTGTGCTGGGCTTGCGGTGTCTCAGCAGCGGCAGCGCCCCGGTACATCCCGGGAGAGGTGCTGGTCGGGGCCCGGGAGCTGCTGTGCCGTGCCGAGCCGGCCGAGCCGAGCCGAGCCGAGCCCTGCCGTTCCGTGCCGTTCCGTGCCGTGCCGGCCGAGCCGTGCCGAGCCGCGGGGGCGGGTCTGGGCTCGGCGGGCAGAGCAGGGAGCCCCGTCGAGGCCGCCGGTGCCGCCCGCCCGCGGGAGCCGCCCAGCGCGGGGGCAGCCGGTGCGGCGGGAGCGGAGCGGGAGCGGAGCGGGGCGGCGGCGGCATGAAGTCGCGTCGGGACAGGCTGAAGATCCCCTCGCTGACCTTGGAGTGAGTCGGAGCCGGGGCGCGCCGGTACCGGTACCGGCACGGCGGGAGGGCGGCAGGACCCCGGGCTATCCCTGTACCGCTGCTTCCCTGTCCCGGCACGTGCCCCATCCCGGCCCGCTCCTATCCCGCTGCATCCCCACCCCCAGGCCGCAGGTCCTGGTCCTTTCTCCTGCAGTCACAGCCCCGGACCCTTCCGGTGACAGCCCCCGCGACAGCGCCAGACCACCCGCTGTCTTTCCCAGCCACAGCCTTAGAGCCTGCAGTGTCCCTGCTGTCCTCTGCGCTCCCCCTCTAGCTCTGCCTCACTTTCCTTAGCTGACCCCCCATCCCCCAGCCCACGTCCCCTCCGCTCTGGGCCCCCGGCCCGCTCCAGACCCCGGGGACTGAGCCACCGAGGGGCCACCAGCGCCATCCATCACCCACTGACACCGCGCCGGCACGGCTTGCCTTGCAGCTTGTCTCCGAGCAGCCAGAGCCCGACTTTGCTGAGCCCCTGCAGCCCCTGCAGCCCCTGCAGCCCCTTACTAACCCTGCACCACTGGAGGTAAGGCCCCCCAAACCCTTCCTGGGAACCGTGGCCTCTTGCTTCAAGGAATGAGGGGGGAGAGGTGGAGATGGGGACAGAAAGGAGGGATCCCCTCCACCAGGGATGTCCTGGGGCACCCAAAAGGGTACAACTGTCTTTGATGTGACACACAGAGTGATGTGGCTGGGGTCTGTGCCAACCCCTGCACCCCCCAAAACCAGCCTGGCTGTGCTGCTGGCTTTGTTCTGCTACTGACTGGTCCATTCTGGGGAGCCCCAGTGGGAATGCTGTGGTAGCAGCCCAAGCTCAGGCTCATCCCCTGCTGTGAAGGGAGACTCTGAGCATGGACCAGGGCAGGGCACTGTGATGGGAGCAGGGCGAGAGTGGGGATGGCGCCTGGGGAACCTTTGTCACCTTTTCTGCTCCACTGTGGGTTGAAGGTGAGGAGGGGCTGCTCTGGGGGGGGGGGTGGGTTCCCCCCGACTACCTTCCCCCAAAATGCCACAAACCCCTGTGGTGCCCCACCGGTGGAGGTGTTGGCCTGGGCCCTCACCCAGTGCCAGCTGCGCTCTGCCCCGGGGACAAGGTGCACCAGCTGGGTTGGCACCGGCCGTCACACCCCGCCCTGTGCCCCGTGGCACCCGCGGCACAGAGCTGCACCTGCCCGGAGCCTCCAGCCGCCTGCCGGGAGAGCAGCTGGTGCCGGCAGAGCGGGATCCGGCGGGAGCTCAGCCGCTGCTCAGCAACAAGCAGAGCCATTTGTGGGCAGGAGGGCAGGGCCTGTGGCCCCCTCTGCCATCCCTGCCTGGCCACCACTTGCCCCGTAGTGACCGCAGCATGTGGGAAAACCAGCGTCGCCTTGTGAATGCTCAGCTGAGGCCTTGAGAGAGTTTTGGGATGTTCTTGGTGGTGACAAGCAGGGGGATGAGGATGGGGACAAGGATGGGCAGTCTGTGCTGGTGTCTTGTGGCCGCTGGGCAGGACCTAGGGGGAAAGGTGCTGACCCCTGTCCAACCCAAGAGCACCAGGGTTTCTGGCTGTGGCACTGGCCCCATGAGTGTGGCAGTGCCATCCCACATAGCTCGGGAGGTTCCACTGGCCCTGGTGTGGCACCACGCAGGGCGATGGCTGTCACTGTCACTGGCTCTGTGCTGGGCTCTCCCAGCTGGACGGGAAAGCCCCGGTGGATGGGAGGTTGCAGGGCACTGCCAGGACACTGCTGGGTGGGTGCCCTCGGACGACACATCCCGTGGGTGCTCCCAGGAAGCCCCAGGCTTCGGGACTGCCCCCGCTGACTTAGGGGATGACATTTGTGCCCCTCGAATGCATCAGTAGCAGATGTTGTATATCCATGGTAATCGTGACCCCATTTTGGGGTGCTGCCCTGTCTCGGTGGCAACCTGAAGCCCATTTTGGGGTGCTGCCCCATCTCTGGGCTAACCCTGACCCCATTTTTCGCTGCTGCCCTGTCTCTGTGGCAGTCCCGATCTCCTTTTGGGGTGCTGCCCCACCTCCAGGCCAACCCTGACCTTATTTTGGGGTGATGCCCCATCCTTACCGTAACCCCCACCCCGTTTTGTTCCACTGCCGCCTTTCCGTGGTAACCCCCCCACCCGCACTTCCTCTCCTTTTGGGGGTGATCCCCCCATCTCCATGGAAACCCCGACCCCGTTTCGGGGCGCTGCCCGTTTCCATGGTAACCCCGTCGCCGCCGGGCGGGAAGGGGCGGGCGGCAGCGGGAGGCGGCGGCGGCGGCGGGAGGCGGCGGGAGCCCGGCCCCGCTCCCGGCCCCGCTCCCGGCCCCGCTCCGGGCCCCGCTCCCGGCCCCGCTCCGGGTCCCGGGGGCTCCGCTCGGTCCCGGGGGCTCCGCTCGGTGCCGGAGGACCCGGCTGGGCCCCGGCGGGGCCGCGATGTCGGACCCGAGCTGCTGGGGAGCCGCCCCGCCCGGTTACCGGGGCCAGAGGGCGGCCGGCGCCCTCCTCCAGCGCTCCAAGAGGTACCGGCGGCCGCCACCGGCACCGGGGGGCACCGGGGGGAGAGGCTCAGATGGGGAGTGGCGCCGGGGTGCGTGGTTTGGGGGTGGGGGGCACCGGGGGCGATCGGGGCGCGTCGTTTGGGGGGGGGACAGGACACGCCACCGTGCATGGGGGGTGGGCATCGGTGCTCGTGACTGGGCGGGGGGGATGTGTCTTTGCACGGGGGCACACGTGGTGTGTGGGTTTGGGGGTTCTTGCACCGCGGGGGGCTCCGTGGGGTGTGTTTTTTGGGGGGGTCTGGGTGCACCAGAGGATGGACCAGAGTGTATGGTCGGGGGGGGGGAACGTGTGTGGTTTGGGGTGGTGTCTCAGCGCTTGGGAAGCACTATGGGGTGTGTGGTTTGGGGGGACTGTGTGGATCGTGGGGTGCAGTAGGGTGCTTGGTTTGGGAGGGGCAACAACGCGTGGGGGGGTGGGAACCGGACTGTGTGATTTGGGGAGGCTGTACACCAGGATGTGTGGTTTTTTTTGGGGGGGTTTCAGCACTGGGGGGTCACATGTGGGTGTGTGGGTTTGGATGGGCTGTGCAGCGCAGCTGCATCTTTTTGGGGGGTGCTGTGCACTGAGGCAGATCCCGAGTGTGGTGGAGTGGGGTGGGCTGTGCGGTGTTGGATGGGTTGTTGGGGACCCCAGTGCTATAGGGGATGTGGGGTTTAGGGTTCCAGGGCATTAGGGGATCTTTTGGGGTGCTCTGTACCCATCCTTGGTGCGTGTGGGTTTTGAGGGGATGTCTTACATGTTCGAGGGGGGAAATACCCTTTTGACCCCCCTGACCAAGGTGGACACTACTGATGGGATGGATCCCACGTGGCACATGGCCTGAGCCAGGGTGAGAGTCCCCAGGGTGCCTGGAGGGGTGGGAAGGGGCCAGGGCTCCAGTGGGGCAAAGAACTCCCACCCCCTTTGGCAGCAGGGCCAGGGCAGTGGTGGGGGTGCATCCATGGGGTGCAGTGGGGCTGCCCCAGGGCTCCAGCTGCAAGGCCAGGCCTGACCCAGGCAGGCTGGTGGGACACATCCCCGAGGAGGGTGCAGAGCACCCACTGAGCCCCCAGCTGTGGGTGGTGGAGGATGGGACTTCCATCCAGCAGGTTCAGGGTGCTGCAGCTGGCCCAGGCATCAAACCCTCCCAAGGCTTTGTGTGACTGAGGTGTTTAAGCTGGTGCGGAGGCAGAGCAGAAAGATTCCCATTGTTGCTGTCTCTCAGTGTCAGTGTGAGCTGGCACAAAGCAACACGGTTGCTTAGCAAAGGTATCCAGCCCAGCCCAGCCCTGGAAGGCGCCTGCCTCACCTGGGCTATGGGAATTCCAGCTGCCAGTGCATGATGATGGGCAAAGAGGGCCTTTAACAATTAAGAAAAGGCACTGGATGGGGTTTTCCAGTCTAGGGTAGCCAAGCTGTGGGGGCTCTGGAAGAGATGTGTAATTGGAAAGATGATCTAGGCAGTCATCTGTCTCCAGCTGAGTATGATGAGGCTATAATTCTCATGAAGGGCAGAGGATTTGCTCTTCTTTCATTGGTATTCCTAGAATCCACGGTGAGGACCGGTCTGGCCTATTTAACAGAAAGCATATGATGTTGTTTAGTGGGATTAAGAGGTTTGAGGGATCCCAGTTTCCTGCGGGGGAATGCAGGGATGGCTGGTGCAGGGCAGCAGAGCCCGTGGTTCACTGCTGACAGGGTTCTCCTTCTCCGTGGATGCTGCCCGTGGCTGCTCACACCTCAAACAGCACAGGAGGACAGCCCAGCAATCCTAACAGGTACAATTTCTTACCCACCACTGGGAACCTGTGGCTCAGGGACGTGCAGGGATGCACTCCAGGGGGCTGGGCAGGTTCCTGAGGCTTTTTTTGCAGTGCAAATAAATAAATAAGTCTGTACCCAACTTGTTACCCTGTGATTCCCTTTGAGGATTTAGGACTTTGCTCTTGGCGGGTGCCTGATGTGTCACTTGGTGCTCCAGGGTGGGTTCATAGGAGCACCCACAGTGCTGGGGTGGGATGAGGGGACAGAGCGAGGGCGTGGTGGGGTCTTGTGTTGCTTTTTACCATCCAGACCCTGGTCCTCATCCTAGCCCCATCCCAGCCCTCTTCCAGCCCCATCCCCGGAGGCAGCCGAGTTCAGCACTGTCACAAGTCATGGAGGACAAAAGTCATGGAGAAACTTGGGAGGCAGCAGCTTGGTTCATCAGCTTTCAAAGTTAAACATGAATTTATCACACTGGAAAGCAATTTTTTTCCTGGACACGGTGATCCATGGCACTTCCCCAAATCTCCAGGCACATTAGAGCTGTTGGGGGATATGGAGCCAGCAAGAAAGGGAGCTGGGAGCACAGACACGTGCTCTCGGTCGCGCAGAAGGAGCGGAGCCGCCTGCTCTGCCCTTTGAGATTGTGCCCGTTCCCTTATCACCGCCCGACCCCACCCTGCTCCCTCCACCCCGCACCCACCTGGTCCCAAACCGGTTGTTTTCTGCCTCGGCTTCACCTGCCTGCAGTGCCCGGCACGGGGCTGGCACCTGGCGCTTGGTGCTCTGATGTCCTGGGAAGTTTTAGGGGCGGATCCCGCGGGAGAGGAGCGGGAATTGCAGCCCCTTTGTGCATTTCCCTGCCCGACCCTCGGTGTTCCACAGCCCTGACCCCGAGCCACGCACCCCTGCTGGCCCAGCTCCTGGCAGAGCCGTTTGCAGGGTGAGCCGTGCAGCCGCATCCTGCCCTGGCCTGAGCTCCGCGCCCGCGGGAGGCTCCCCGGGGAACGGCCCGTGGTACCCAGCACGAGTCCCAGGAGGGTTTGGACACCGCTCTCAGGCATTGCTAGGGTGTCCCGTGCAGGGCCTGGAATTGGACTCGATGATCCTTGTGGATCCCTTCCAACTTCAGGATATTCTGGGATTCGTTAAGCTGCCAGGCTCTGCTCCATCTCCTGCCTCTGGACATCCCGCGCCGAGGCCGGTGCGGTGCCGGCAGGCGCTGGCAGATGCCGGTTCCTCCCCCCAGGCAGCCTCCGGGCGGCTGACACACGAGTTTGCTCCAGGCTTTGGGGTCGCACTGGCTGTCACACTCTTTCCACATCCCTTGAAACAAGTGCTGGATGGCAGCGACAGCGCCACGGCCAAGGCAGCCTCAGCGCTGACAGCGATTTTCCACTCCATTTTTGGTACCAAACGTGCAATTAGGTGATGGAGGCAGAGCGGGCAGCAGCCCCGGCGCCTGCCATCGGGGCTCGGCAGCTCGTCTCTGCCCTGGGGCTGGTTCCTAGCCCGAGGTTTCCGTGCGGGAAGGATGGGAAGCAGCTGTAGATGATGTGTCAGGCGGAGGGGGGTGACAGTGGCGCAAGATGGTTGTGGGAGCCGAGGGTGGAGCGCGAGGAAACAGGAAACGTCGGCCTCGCTCTGTGTCACCATTACTGGAACTTGCTTCACCAAAGGTTTGTTTTCGCTTCCAAAATGAAAGCGAGGGAGGGGAGGCGAGCGCCTCGTCCCCGGACTGTCCCCTGCGCAGGACGCAGACGCTCGCACGCCCCGGTCCCCGTGGCAGGGCTGGCAGTGAGGTGATGCCAGAGCTGGCAGCTCTTTTCAGCCCTCCTGCTTCCCAAAGCTCTTCCTGTGCCTCTGTGGGGCTGGGGCAGGGCTGCTCGCCCTGCCTCAGTTTCCCATCCGGCACACACAGCCGAGGCTGTGGGTTCTAGCTGTGAATCTGCATCTTTAATTTGGGTTCAAGCCTGTGTTTAAGTGAAAAAATCAAACTCCAGAGGCAGGAAAGAGAGTGGGATTAGATGGGATATTGGGCAGGAATTGTTCCCTGCAGTGAGGCCCTGGCACAGGGTGCCCAGAGCAGCTGTGTCTGCCTCTGGATCCCTGGCAGTGCCAAAGGCCAGGCTGGAGCAGCCTGGGACAGTGGAAGATGTCTCTGGCCATGCCAGGAGGTGGGATGAGATGATCTTGAATTTCCCTCCCAACCCAAACCATTCTGGGATTTTGTGATTCCAAGAAGGGCAAATGGTCGGGGAGGGGAAGGTTTCTGTCTCCCCCCAACATCTCAGCTCAACCCAGGTGCTGAGAGAGAACCTCTGATCCCTTCAGGGTCGCTGCAGCTCCAGGTGAGCTCAGAGCCGTCACAACACCCAGAGACCCCTCAACCTGGGTGCAGGGAGGTGCAGAGGAGGAGTTTGCAGTTTCCCTGGGGGCCAAGACCTTCAAAACAGTTGGGAGTTCTGGTTTTAGCTCCACTAAAACCAGGGCAGGAGGAGCCCTGCAGGGGAGAGATGCCAGAGGGAGGTGAGGGGTGCTGGATGTCAGGTGTGGAGCTCTGTCCATGCATGTGGAGATCTGTCCATGTCTGTGGAGCTCTGTCCATGCGTGTGGAGCTCTGTCCATGTCTGTGGAGCTCTGTCCATGTCTGTGGAGCTCTGTCCATGCGTGTGGAGCTCTGTCCATGCGTGTGGAGCTCTGTCCATGTCTGTGGAGCTCTGTCCATGTGTGCGGAGCTCTGTCCATGTCTGTGGAGCTCTGTCCATGCGTGCGGAGCTCTGTCCATGTGTGCGGAGCTCTGTCCATGCGTGTGGAGCTCTGTCCATGTGTGCAGAGCACTGTCCATGTCTGTGGAGCTCTGTCCATGTGTGCAGAGCTCTGTCCATGCGTGTGGAGCTCTGTCCATGTGTGCGGAGCTCTGTCCATGCGTGCGGAGCTCTGTCCATGTGTGGAGCTCTGTCCATGCGTGCGGAGCTCTGTCCATGTGTGCAGAGCTCTGTCCATGGTCTGTGGAGCTCTGTCCATGTGTGCAGAGCTCTGTCCATGTTGTGGAGCTCTGTCCATGTGTGCAGAGCTCTGTCCATGTGTGCAGAGCTCTGTCCATGTCTGTGGAGCTCTGTCCATGTGTGCAGAGCTCTGTCCATGCGTGTGCGAGCTCTGTCCATGCTGTGGAGCTCTGTCCATGCGTGTGGAGCTCTGTCCATGTGTGCAGAGCACTGTCCATGTCTGTGGAGCTCTGTCCATGTGTGCAGAGCTCTGTCCATGCGTGCGGAGCTCTGTCCATGTGTGTGGAGCTCTGTCCATGTGTGCAGAGCTCTGTCCATGCGTGTGGAGCTCTGTCCATGTGTGCAGAGCTCTGTCCATGTGTGGGAGCTCTGTCCATGTGTGTGGAGCTCTGTCCATGTGTGCAGAGCTCTGTCATGTGTGTGGACACTGCATGTGCATGAGTGTTCATCATTCTGTACCTTATTGTGAATCACTCTCCTTTACACCCTGGATGCCACTCCCTTTGGTTTTTGGGATCCATGGAGAATCCCTTCACTCCCAGTTCACCCCTCAGTGCTGTGGGTGTTTGTGGCTGTGGTGTGGTGTGGTGTTAAACAGTGTCCTTTAATTAGTAGCATCTGTGTGGGTTCCTGTTCCCAGCCCGGTGAGGAAATTTGGTGTCTTTGCGGAATCTGCAGCCTGAGGAAGCGGAAATAGAGGAAGGGGAGGGTTGTCCTCGTGCCTGAGCTTCTGCTCTGTGCCGTGGATATTTACAGTTTCCTCTTGGCAGGGTGAAGGAGAACTTAAATGAGCCCATCATGTTTTAAACAGGGTTAAAATGTGGGAGTGGGGTATGACAGGAGTGGGGCTGCAGCACTGGGAAGTTTTGAGGCTGAGCCACTCTTGCAAGGCAGCTTTGGACTCAGGGCTGGAAGGAAAGAAAAACCAAAATTCCTGTGAGGATTGAAACCTTGTGAGCTGGGAGGGTGGGCATGGAAGAAGGGATGTGAAGACCCAGCACTTGTGGATGTGACCTTGCAGAGATGCTCTGTAGGACGCTGGGCTGTGGTACCAGGATGAGGCTTTTGGGGTGTCAGGGATTTTTGGGTGCTGCTTTTCACCTGGTGCTGGTGCACGTGGCTCCCTCCTGCTGCCAGACAGAGCACAGGGCAAAATTCCCACAAATTACTGGTGACACTGCAGTCTCGGGGTTGGGATTATCCTCTCTGCTATGACCTGGGGACCACCAAGGGCAGGGAGAATTATAGGAACTGGGGGTATTTTCCATGCACTGGAGCAGGTCAGATTGTGGCTGCTTGCCATTTCCACTGCTTCCTCCTTTTACATCCCTTTTTCTATTCCTGCCCTGGGGCTGTTGCCCAAGGGGCCTCCTGCCTCTGCCCTCTCCAGCGAGCTAAAACCAGAAGTGGGACCTTGATGGGACAGCTCTTTGTTAAAAATAACCCTGTCTGCCCATCTCCAGCAGTGCTGGGCCTGGGGATGGATCTTCCCTGTGGCAGGGGATCTGTAATCAGTGGGGTGACAGCAGCCTATCCAGCTCTGGCTGTCATTGATTCCCTACATTAATTCCCTCTCTTTCTTCCCCAGTTGCCGAAGCAGCAATAGGAAGAGCTTAGTGGTGGGCACCCCCTCCCCAACCCTCTCACGGCCTCTCTCCCCGCTCTCCGTGCCAACAGGTAAGGGATTAGCTCAGTGGATGGGTTCAGCATTAAAATTACCCAAATATTTTGCAGGGCTTCAGCACCTTGCTAGCAGCAGCGGACTGGCTCCTGGCTGCCAGGTGCCTTTTCCAGGGGGGAAATAGGTTGGGAAATGACTTGAACACTTTCCCCTGAAGGAGCAGCCTGAAGCAGCCTGGACATTTTATTGGGGTGGGTTTGGGGATGAATTTTCCCCCTTTCTCCCTGCAGCTGGGAGCAGTCCCTTGGACAGCCCACGGAACTTCTCTGCCAGCACCTCCATCAACTTCCCCTTCGCTCGCAGGTGAGGTCCCAGCCCCAGTCCCAGAGCAGTAAATATTCACTAGTAAAGATCATTCCCCCTACCAGGGAATTGTTCTGTTATCTCAAGTGACTTGTTTTGCTTTTATTTTTGCTGTTCTCCTGCCTGGTTTCTGGCCTGGTGGTGTTCCCTTGGCCATGACTGCTTCCTCCCACCACCCCAGTCATGCTCCTCGGACTGACAGGCAAGTACCAGGGATGGGCATGGGCTGAATTTTGGGGAGGTGTCTGCTCCACATCATCAGGGACCTTCTTTTCTAAGTGTTCAAGGCCAAGCTGACAGGACTTGGAGTAATCTGGTCAAGTGGAAGGTGTCTTTGCACATGGCAGGGAGTGGGACTGGATCTTTGAGGTCCTTTCCAATGCAAGCCCATCTGGGACTCTGTGATGCTTTGCATCCTGGGTGGGAAATTTTGCACCAGGACTGGGCTCCCTGCAGCTCTGGGTGCAGAAATATCTCTGCTCCCATCACACCACGCCTGGCCATGTGTTCAGCCCCATCTTGGACTCCTGACGGATTCTCAGAAGTCCAGGGATGGATGGATGCTCATCCAGGTCCCCACTGAGGCAGATCCTGCTGCATCCCCTCCCCAGCCCACGCCACCCCAGATGCAGCCACCAAACCCTGCTTAACTAATTAATTAATTGCTCACATGGAGGGCTGGTGGCTGGTTCTAACCCATCGATCATGGCATGGAAAAATGCCGGGGGCTCTCGGGTGTTTTACACACTCGTAACAGAGAGAACAGCCAGGCTGTCGAGTCAGGAGTTTGTGAGTGCTGGAGCTGGATGTGGCTCCCTGCCAGCTCCTGCTGCCCTTGACCCCACATGGGAAATGGCAGTGGGAGGTGAAGGGCCTTGTCTTGACCTGGATGTGCCCCCATCCCTCGGAAACATCTCCAAGAGGAAGCATTTGCCTGCGTATGAGCAGTTCCCTTCCTGTTTATGGCCAGGCTCTGCTCCCCGGCGCCTGCTGTCTCAGGATGAGTCTTTGGGAATCCCAGTTTCTCACCAGAAGAACTCCCAGCAGGCTGAATTTTGCTCTAATTAAAAAACAGAGTCTTTTTCTTTTGGTGGTTTTTTTTGCCCTGTCTGAAATGGATTTGATGGAGCCCCAGCTCTGCCCCTTCACCGTGACTCTGCTACCTGCTGCTGTCCATGCACACTGTGGTTACAGAACAGCCCCCTCACCTGCAAACCTCTTATTTCACCCAATTTCAGTCCATTCTGAAAAGAGGTCTCAGGGCTTTATTCCTCAAGCCACGCCTGTGTCCTGTTCCCCAGCTTTTGGCTCTGATGGTGTTGATTTGCATTTAGATGTTGGGTTTTTAACCTGTGTGTGATTGCCACGTTTGCACTCACAGGGCTGATGGCAGAAGGTGGTCACTGGCTTCGTTACCCTCCTCTGGCTATGGGACCAACACCCCCAGCTCCACGGTCTCGGTAATGTTTGCTTTCTCATGGTAGCAGATGATGTGATCCTAAAACCCCTGATTTTTGGTGAAATGCCTCCCAGGCTCCATGGTGCTGTGTTCTAAAGGACCATGGGATTTAGCTGCATCCTGCTTCCCAAGTGAGCTTTTAAGAAAGTCAAAAGGCTTGGCTGTGGGCTTGCAGCATCCCTGGGGGTTACAGTGCCCCATTACAGCATCCCTGGGAGTTACAGCATTCCTGGAGTTACAGCATCTCTGGGTGTGACAGGACTGAGCTGCCTGGGACACTGGAGTTACAAGGGCTGGGGCTCAGGGGAGCCAAATTGAGTGGGAGAATGGGGGATTTTGGGCTGGAAGTGGGCAGTGCAGCCCTCCCCAGACCACTCCTCTGCATATTTCACACTCCCAAGCCCAGCCCTTGCTGCCTGCCAGTGTTCCCAGCCTCCTAAGAGGCTCCAAGGGACATTTCCCTCATGGGCTTGCTGGTTCCTGTTGAAATCTGGGATATGCTGTTATGGTGATGGCACAGAGGCAGGAAGGGCCTTTGTAAGGGTTCCACAGAGATGTTTATTCCAGCCATGTGTGCAGGGAGTCCAGGGTCCAAGACAAGGCTTGAGGGAAGGGTCCAGATTCAAATACAGGGGTGGAAGGGGCTGAGAGAGCATCAGGGACCAATTGTCAGGGGGCATGGGGCAGAACAAAGGGAGGGTTAGGGTATGGGAGCCAAGGGGGAAATAGGGAGGGAGTGACTGGGGGACACAGGGATGGGGAAAACGGAGTGGAACAGGGGTACACTGGCACAACAGAACAGGGCATCCAGGGAGAGAAGCCTCTTATGTCTCCCTAGCTTAGGGAATGCCTCTCAGGCTCCACCAGCCTTCACAGTTCCCACCCCACTGTTGGGAAGCATGGACCCATCCTGATTTCCTGCATCCCTCTCTCTCTCCCCAGTCATCTTCATCCTCCCAGGAGCGCCTGCACCAGCTGCCGTACCAGCCCACCCCGACGAGCTGCATTTCCTTTCTAAGCATTTCCGCAGTACGGAGAGCGTCACGGACGAGGAGGGCCGGCACTCGCCCTGCCTGCGCCCACGATCCAGGAGCCTCAGGTGGGGAGGAGAGGGGGAAGGAGCTCCCAGGACAATGCACTGGGTGCTGGCACATCCAGGGCATCCTCTGCCCTCTCATGAGCTCTTCCTGCGGTGTCCCGGTCCTGCTAAGCCTGTCCCAAACCCTGATATGGTTCCCTTGCAGGGAAGTGGAGAAACTTTGGCTTGAGGTTGTAGGTGCCTGATCCCTGGAAATACTCAAGGTTAGGTTGGATGGGGTCACCTGGTCTGTGGAAGGTGTCCCAAAGTGTTCCATGATTCTGTGATCCTAAGCTCCATGGTCTGGTTCTCAGCATCTTCTCAGCTGTTGGGACATGGCATTGCTCTCCTAGCAGCAGGCAATACCCATCTCCTAGAGCTGCAGCTGGAGAAACTGGAATTTGTTCCACAGTATTGGTTTGCAGCCTCTTGCTCAGTTCTCTGATTGATTTGGGTGGTGAGGAAGGGATCACCAAGCAGAAGCCCAAGCAGTGGCCATCCTTGTATGATTTAGCTGCTGTTAAAAAATAAAAATCCCATTGCTGGGCTTGGATCAGAAAACATCACCTTTGCTTGCTGGGACTGGCCTTTGTCTGCAAAATAACCCCACAAGGAGTGCAGATGAATGGGATTTGTGGGCTGGAGAGAGGAAAATTTGTAGAAGGCATCAAGCCAGTGGCCGTAGCTGAGCTGTACCTGCTGAGCTCCACGTTGCTGCTCCAAGACCACACCCTGTGCAGTGAGCCACCCACATTGCCCAGCACCAGAGGCTTGTGCTTTTTGCAGGGGATGTTTTGGTTAAATCCTCTTTTCCCTCTGAAAAATCTCCCAACCCTCTTTGCTACCAGAGGCAGAGCCACAGCCCTGCGTGTTGCCAGCCGAAATTTCATTAAAACCAGATTAATTATCTGACAGGGGTTTGTAGGTGGTGAGATTTTCACTGAGGAGATGCCAGTTCAGCAGGTGGCACAGCAAAGGCTGGGGCAGGATTGGGGCTGGTTTTAAACACCACGTTTATTATTTTATGGTGGTTAATGAGTTGCTGGCTGCTCCTATGACTTGCTTTGCATAACGGGATCACTGGGCAGAGCTCCTCCCCTGGGAGGGACAGTGTTGGGTGAGGGAAGGAGGAAAACCATGTTCCATGAAGGTTGCTGTGTCCACCATAAGGTTTGGTTGGGTTTATTTTTGTTTGCTGTGAGCGGCAAAAATGGCAACCATGGCAAGAAATTGTGGGATTCAGAGGAAGGGAAAGATGAGCTCGTTCTTCAAAGCTGAGTGGATGATGGAACGGCCTCTCAGTTCTGGATTTCCAAGCAACTTGTGGTTGGGGTCCTGGGTTAAGCTTCTCTAGACCACTCCCCAGGCACCTCCAGAGGTCGGGGTGCTGCTGGGAGTGCTGGCCCAAGGGTGATGGCTCCACCTGGATGAGTTTTAACCACTTGGAACCAGGAGTTAGGAGGAGGGACCAAACTGCTCTCCAGGGGTAGTGACTATTTGCATAGATGTAAATGACTTGGGTCTGGTAACACTGCTCTTCTCCTCCCTCTGCAGCCCTGGAAGGACGAGTGGAACGTTTGATAACGAGGTGGTGATGATGAACCATGTCTACAAGGAGAGGTTCCCCAAGGTAACTGCCAGGACTTGGGGGATGAGCGTGTTGGAGCCTCCATGGCATCCCAGCAGCACCTTCTCCAGAACAACCTCTCCTCCCTGTGGGAGTTTGGAATGCATGGGTAGATCATGGGGGGTGAGGTTTATTATCCACACAAGTGGTGTCTCATCACACAAGCAGGCAGAGGTCTCTGGAGACTTTGGTGAAGCTTTTGCAGTCTGTTGGAAGCTAGGTCCCAGGTGGGGCATTGATGTGTGTGTGGATATTTGAGCAGCAGGAGGTGGTGGGATGAGATCCTGGCTTGCCAAACCCAGTCCAGGAGGTGGTAGATTGAGATCCTGGATGATCAAACACAGCCCAGGGGATGGTAGGTTGAGATCTTGGATGGTTAAACAGTCCAGGAGGTAAGGTGAGATCCTGGATGGTCAAATCAAATGCAGGAAATGGTAGAATGAGATCCTGGCTTGTCAAACCCAGTCCAGGAGGTAGGATGAGATCCTGGCTGGCCAAACCCATGGCATGGGGATGTGTGCTCCTGGCCATCACCATCCACTCTGCCTTGCAGGCCACAGCCCAGATGGAAGAGCGTCTGCAGGACACCATCACAAACTTCTCCCCAAGCAGCACCCTGCCCCTGGCTGATGGGGTGCTGGGCTTCATCCACCACCAGATCATCGAGCTGGCAAGAGACTGCCTGGCCAAGTCCCAGGGAGCTCTCATCACCTCCCGCTACTTCATGGAGCTGCAGGAGAAGCTGGAGAAGATGCTCCGGGATGTGAGTACGGGGCAGTTCCCCGCCTGGTGCCACCTCATGAGGCCACCAAGAGACACCTGGCTTCTGTCTCCATTTCCTACAGGCTCAGGAGCGTTCTGAGAGTGAGGAAGTGAAGTTCATTGACCAGTTGGTGAGGAAGCTGCTGATCATCATCTCCCGCCCTGCTCGACTTCTGGAGTGCCTGGTAAGACATGGAAGCTCCTGTCTTGTCTTTCACGGTCTGTGCCAGCCTGGAGAGGAGGTAAAGCCTTCAGGACACCCCTGGATCCCTGGAAGTGTCCAAGACCAGGTTGGACTGGGCTTGGAGCAACTTGGGATGGTGGAAGTTGTCCCTGTCCATTGCAGGGGTTGGAATGAGATGATCTTTAAATTCCCTTCCAGCCTAAACCATTATGTGATTCTGTGGCTTTCAGGGCTTTTTTTTTTGGGTTGATTTGCTGAATTTCTAAAGCAGTGACCTTGTGCTGTGCTTCCTGATGAAATTTTCATCTCCTTTAGTTTTTCTTCCAAGGCCAACTCATGGAGCTACATTTTTTTCCATCACTCTTGACATGGGGAATGATGGGGGAGCAATGCATCCAGGGCCTGTCCTCAATTGCAGGTGTCACCTGCAAGGCCTAGAGAAAATGTTTAACATTGCAAAACCTCTCTCCTCAACTGTGCTTGGTTTTCCCCATCCAGGAGTTTGACCCAGAGGAGTTTTACCATCTCCTGGAAGCTGCAGAAGGACATGCCAAAGTTGGACAGGGAGTAAAGACCGATATCCCCCGATACATCATCAGCCAACTGGGGCTTGTCAAGGACCCCCTGGAGGGTAGGGAAGCACTTGGGCCGGGGGCTCTGAGGTCTGCAGCAGGATGTGGACTCCCAGTTTGGCCACTGGTGATAATGACTGACCACTGGGAGGAGTCAGGGAGACCTGTAGGGCTGAGCTGGTGTCATGGCAGGAAGGTCACAGCAGGACCAGGATGATAGCCAAGTCCTTCTGGCCAAGCCCACATCCCTTATTATTGCTTCCAACACGTTCAGCAAAGCAGATTAAGCTCAAAAACACTTAATCCGTGGCCCTGGGGGGGAATCATAATCTCTAGAGAACGCAGGAATGACTATCAGAAAAAAAAAAAAAGAATTATATAAATGTTTAACCTCGTGTTGAACCTCTTAACGTCATGACCTGAATTTCTCCATACGATAGCTTGAGCAAAGCATGTTGCTAAATCCCTGTGGGGTCTCTGAGTCTGGAGGGAGAGTGGTTGGGCAGGGGGTGTTTTTGGTGAGTGTTGAGCATGAGGAAAGTAAAAACCATCCCTGTCACCTGCAGAAATGGGGCAGCTGGATCACTTCGACAGCGGGAACACCATCACACCGGAGAACGATGACACCTGTGAGGTGAGTGTGGTCCCACCTACTGCCTCCTGCTTCCTCCTGCCTCACCCCACACCAGAGCTCCTTGCAGCTGTCCTAAACTGGGAGATGTTCATTTTGGATTGTCCCCAGGGGTGATTGATGTATTCAAAGGGAAGATCTCACAGTCCCTCATTTGGCTTCTTGAAGGGATAGAGCTCAGAGTGGGCTCTTGATCTGCAGAGCATATTGAGCTTCCGGTTTGGAGTTTGTGACTGGAGAGGGCTCTGGCAGAAAAAAGCTTTTGGAGGTGGTACATGATGGTGCTGGGTGAATTCCTGCCTACATTAAGAACCTGTGTCTTCCTCAGAGCCAGCCTTCAGTCACCGTCCCACGGAGGAAGCCCTGCGAGGGGGACTTCGAGACCATCAAACTGATCAGCAACGGGGCTTACGGGTGAGTTGGGGAGTTCCTATCAGTTGTGTCCATCTGTAAATGACTCCAAATCCCTTCTCTGTCCGAGCCCCACGGTGTGGGGTGGTCAGGACTGGTGGCTGGAGGGCCTGTGTTGAGGTGCAGCCGTTCCTCCAGGGCTGTGTACCTGGTAAGGCACAGGGAGACACGGCAGCGCTTTGCCCTGAAGAAAATCAACAAGCAAAACCTTATCCTGAGGAACCAGATCCAGCAGGTGTTTGTGGAGAGGGACATCCTCACCTTCGCCGAGAACCCCTTCGTGGTCAGCATGTTCTGCTCCTTTGAGACGAAGAGACACCTCTGCATGGTCATGGAGTACGTGGAAGGTGAGAGCAGGACTCGGGGCTGGATGGCGCAGGGAGGACAGGAGGATAGCAAAGTCTGAGCATCAAGGACACCACCTGGACAGCTCCTGTCCTGCTTTGCTCCAGGGAGCAGAAGGAAGCACAAGGAGATGATTTTGTGATCCTGGTCTCCTTGATGGAGGTGGTGGCCACGGTCACCTAGGAGAGTGTTTGTTCCCCATGCCTGGGAACTGCTCAGAGGGGCTGGCTGGGAGCCTGCTGGTCTCGCTGTCTTCCCTGAGTCCCCCATGTTCCCACAGGGGGGGATTGTGCCACGTTGCTGAAGAACATGGGCCCGCTGCCCGTCGACATGGCCAAGATGTACTTTGCTGAGACTGTTCTTGCACTGGAGTATCTCCACAACTATGGCATCGTCCACCGGGACCTCAAACCTGACAAGTGAGGATGTGGGTCTGGTCTGAGCAGGGTGGGGGTGGCTTTGGATGGGGAAGGGAAAGCCAAGAGGGAAGGGCAGAATGGGTTCTGTTCCTCAGAGACTGCTTCTGTGCCGTTGCATCAGGAGCAGAAGCCCTGGGGTGTGGCTGGTCCACCTCAGGCCTCCCCAGGAGCAAACAGCAGCATTGTGGGGTGTTTGTCTTCTCTTGCAGCTTGCTCATCACCTCCATGGGCCACATAAAGCTGACAGACTTTGGTCTGTCCAAGATCGGCCTGATGAACATGACCACAAACCTCTATGAAGGGCACATGGAGAAGGACACGCGGGAGTTCATGGACAAGCAGGTACGAGGTCCTGCTCCACGTGGCTGACCTGCCATCTCTGGGGGCTCAGATAACCTCGGGATTTGTTGCAAAGGCCACTGCAGAGGTGTCAGCCCCTGCTTCCCACACAGGTGTGTGGCACCCCAGAGTACATTGCCCCCGAAGTCATCCTCATCCAGGGCTATGGGAAGCCTGTGGACTGGTGGGCCATGGGCATCATCCTCTACGAGTTCCTGGTGGGCTGTGTGCCCTTCTTCGGAGACACCCCCGAGGAGCTCTTCGGGCAGGTCATCAGTGGTGAGTGTCAGGGGCAAGTTTGTGTTCCCAGCAGCCAAGGCCTGTCCTTTAACATGTGGGAAGCTTCATTCCTTCTGTTACACTCGGCTGAACAGTGAGGAGGCTCCTCAAGCTTTGACTTCCCACTTTGGGAGGGCCCTTCCCCTGCTGTGGCTCCCAGGGGACTTTCCTGTTGTCCATAAGTGTCCAAACCCTTTCAGCCACCCCAAACCCCTTTCATTTTTCCTTGCAGATGAAATTATGTGGCCAGAAGGGGACGAGGCTCTCCCTGCAGATGCCCAGGACCTGATCACACGGTTGCTGAGACAGTGTCCCCTCGAGCGCCTGGGCACAGGTACGCATGGCAGCCCCCTCAAGGGGTGACCTGGCACCTTGATTGCCATGAAATTTGCATGGCTTTGAGTCCAAAGCATGTCCTACCATGCTGAGGGTGCTCAGAGGAGTCTCCTGCTCGGGGTTCCCCCCAGGAAGGCTGCACTAGGCTCCTGGCCATCTCTTTTAAGCTGTTTGCTCTGTGTGGAGGAGAGACTGTGCTGTTTGGGGTGGGAGTGGGAGCATCCTGGATCCTGCCCCATGCCCCTGACATATGTTTCTCTGCCTGGCAGGAGGTGCACATGAGGTGAAGCACCATTCCTTCTTCCTCCATCTGGACTGGAACGGGCTGCTGCGGCAGAAGGCTGAGTTCATCCCCCAGCTGGAGTCGGAGGATGACACCAGCTACTTTGACAGTGAGGCCAAATCCATCCCTCTTCCACCTCTGCCAATCCCTTATCCCAGCTGCCCTTTGGATGCTCCCATGGGGGATGAAAATCTCCCGGGTGAAGCTGGTTGTTTTACAACCCAAGTCACAAAACAGATACGATCCTCTTTCCAGGCTGCTCACCCTTACCAGCTTCCTCCCCCCAAAACTCTGCTGGGATTTGGGACTGGGCTGTCACCCTACGGGTGCAGGTCCCACCTGGCCCTGCTGCAGGCAGGATATGGGGTGTTGCAGGCAGGGTGATGTCCCTTCCCCCTCTGGCTCTTGCTTTCAGCTCGCTCTGAGAGGTATCGTCACTTGGATTCGGAGGATGAGGAAACCAACGATGAGGAATCATCAGTGGAGATTGGGCAGTTCTCCTCCTGCTCCCACCGCTTCAGCAAGGTGCTCCAGGCCCTCCTGCAGCATCCAAAATGCTTTGGCACCGCAAACAGTGTGGCTGTGCTGAGTATTGATGTCTTGGCTGACACCAGAGCACCCAAACTCCCGAATTTCTGCTACTTGCTGATGGCTCCTCTCCTTTTCAGGTGTACAGCAGCTCAGAATTCCTGGCAGTCAACTCCACCCTCAGCCTCTCCTCCTCTGACCGGAGTCACTGCGATGACAAAGAGGAGCGGTGGGACCGTCACTCAGGAGACGAGGACAGGAGCCGGCCAGCAGGCACTGAGCCCCGGTGCGTGGGCAGGGGGGCTGCACTGCTGGTGTGGGCTCTTGCCAGTGCCCAGGGCTTGTGCCAGGACCAAGGGTTTGTGCCAGCACTGAGGGCTTTTGTCAGGACCACGGGTTTGTGCCAACACTGAGGGTTTGTGTCAGGACCGAGGATTTGTGCTGACATTATGGGCTAGTGATGGCACTGAAGGGTTTATTCTGTTATTTCTGAGGGTTCAGTGAGGTCAGTGGGACGTGTCCTGGAGGTGCTGCAGTGGCTCAGTGTCACCCCCCTTGCCCACCTTGGGTTGTCCTGAGCCCTCCTGCTCTTCCCCTACAGCCTCCGCTCCTGGACGTCCGGCAGCTCCACGCCGTACACCTCCCGGCACGAGCGGAGCCGCAGCCCCACCGCACTGCCCAGCACGCTCAGCCTGGACACCATGCCCAAGTTTGCCTTCTCCTCGGAGGATGAGAGTCCCTGCGTGGCATCCTCCAAGCCAGAGAGACCCAAGTTTGTGGTGGGAGACTCGGACACTGCGGGGACTGGCGGCGCGGTGAAGCAGTCGGCGTTATCTGGTGCGTCAGCTCTGGGCACCAGTGTGGGGTTCTCTGGAGACAGACAGGGTCCTGCATGGCACGAGGTGGCTTCTCCACATCCCCAAACTCTCCCTCCTCCCCTGTGTGCAGCTGATCTTGTCAGCCTGAACCGCATCCGCCTGCGGAGCAACAGCACTGGCACCAAGAACTCGACTCCCCGGAGCCTGGAGCCGAGTGGGGGCCGACGGCTGAGCACCCAGAAGGACTTGCCCGAGAGGCAGAGAGCCTCCCTGGGCAGCCGTGTGCCCAAATCTGCCTCCGTCTCAGCCCTGTCCCTCATCATCACCTCAGGTCTGTGTGCTCTGTGATTTATCCTGCTGGATGGCCACTGTCACATGGTTTTGCCTGACTGAGCTGGCTCCTTCCGCTTGCAGATGACTTCGGTGGCAGTGCCCTGATGAGCCCCATCTCCCCTCACTCCCTCTCATCCAACCCTCTTCCCGGGACTCCTCCCCAAGCCGAGACTCCTCGCTGGCCATCGCCAGCCTGCGGCCGCCCATCATCATCCACAGCTCGGGGAAGAAGTACGGCTTCACCCTGCGAGCCATCCGCGTCTACATGGGCGACAGCGACGTCTACACTGTCCACCACATGGTCTGGGTACGTGCCCGGGGGATCTAGTGGTGCCATACACCGTCTTTCCCAGTGGGAAAACCCCAGGAGGAAGCTTGCATCTGAATAAAATCACTGTGTTTGGGTTGCAGAGCGTGGAGGAGGGGAGCCCCGCGCAGGAGGCCGGGCTGAGGGCAGGAGATCTCATCACACACGTGAACGGCGAGTCCGTGCTGGGGTTGGTCCATCGGGATGTCGTGGAGCTGCTGCTGAAGGTGAGTGACCAGAACCACTCTGCTCTCCCCAACCATCAATTCAGCAGCTCCCTGGCATTGCCTTTGCTGGCAGATGAGGCGGGAGATGGCTTGGATCTGGTGTTGCAAAGATTTGTTTTCCATCCCCCAGAGTGGGAATAAAGTAGCCCTGCGGACCACTGCCCTGGAAAACACCTCCATTAAAATTGGTCCTGCACGGAAAAACAGCTCCAAGACAAGGATGGCACGGAGGAGTAAAAAGAGCAGGAAAAGGGATGGCCAAGACAGGTAGCAAAAAACAGGATAAAATGGCATTTGTCTCAGTGTGTGGGGTACTGGGGGAATGCTCTGGAGCTGCCATATCAGGATGTCCAGTGGGGTCTGGTCCTGCCAGCACTGGGTTGGATGCTCTGGATCTGCCATACTGGGATGTCCACTGGGGTCTTGTCCTGCTGCCACCGGGTCAGCAGACCTGACACTAACAGCTTTAAAAAGAAGCCAAAGTTATTCCTGTCCCCTCAGCAGGAGAAAATCCCTTTTCAAGAAGATCTCCAAGCAGTCCTCGGTCCTGCACACACCAGCCGCAGCTTCTCCTCCGGTCTCCATCACTCGCTGTCCTCCAGCGAGAGCCTCCCGGAGTCCCCCACTCACAGCCTGTCCCCGGGTCCCGCGACGCCGTGCCGCAGCCCCGCTCCCGACCTGCCCTCAGGTACCCCAAGGGGGGATAGCAGCTCGGGGCAGGGCAGGATGCTGCGTGTCCCTCGGGGAGGCCGTGTCCCTCCACCCCTACAGTGACCTTTTCTCTTTGTACGGCAGATGCTGTGTCCCCTCAGAGCACCTCTCCCTCCTCCAGCACCCCAACGTCACCCGCCGGCCACGTGCGCCCCAGCTCCCTGCACGGGCTGGCCCCCAAACTGGGTGGGCCACGCTACAAAGTGGGACGTCGCAAATCCACCAGCAGCATCCCCCCCTCGCCCCTGGCCTGCACCCCTTCCTCGGCACAGCGCCCGCCTTCCCCCCAGCGCTCCCCATCTCCGCTCCCTGGGTACCCCAAAACCCCGCATTCCTTCCAGGGCAAGACCCTGTCCCCTCCCACCATCGTCCGGCAGAGCTCCCGGCCCCGCAGCGCCGACTGCCCCCGCTCCCCCCTCCTCAAGCGCGTCCAGTCGGCCGAGAAGATCGTCACCATCCTGGCCGAGAAGAAAACCGGCGGCGGCCGCAAGCTGGGGCTGGAGATGTCCACGCTGGACGGGGAGGCCATGGGGGAGGGCGACGCGCTGCAGTACCCCGGGGAGCACGGGTACCACCCCGCCAGCTCCCGGCTGGCGGAGCGGCACGACCGGGACCAGGAGATGGTGGTGATGCGGCGCCTGAACCTGTCGGAGCGCCGGGACTCCTTCAAGAAGCAAGAGGCGGTTCAAGAAGTGAGTTTTGACGAGCAGGAGACGGCGGCGGGGAGCGAAGAGGGCGGCAAGAGTGAAGAAGGGCAGGGCGCGGCTGCCCAGGGCGGGGGCACGGCCGGCGCGGAGCCGCCGCCCAAGCCGAAGCCCAGCACGGTGCCGCAGATCGCGGTGCAGGGCTCGGAGAGCGACGAGCAGGAGCCGGCGGTGGCCGAGTGGGAATGCCAGGGCTCCTACCCCATCAGCAGCACGGAGCAGCCAAACAGCAGCATCTCCTTGCCGTGGTGGGATGGGTGTGAGCACCGGGACCGTGGCTCCCAGCAACAGCGGAACTGCGGGCAGGGATCCCCCGGCCACTGGCAAGTGCCAGCACAGGGCCAGGAGCCGCCGGGTGCTCATCTCCCGGCTCCCCGGGGCATGTGGAGCGGGGCCAAGCACGCCTGAGCCCCACGCTGGCGCCAGGGATGGGTCAGGCTCCCTGCGGCATCCCAGTGCCTCCCCAGCACCCCGTCCTGTGCGGCAAATCCGTGAGAGAAACGTCCCCGGAGCCACTCTGGACCCTGTCCGGGCCGGCTGTGCCCCGGCACTTGGCCCCCCTGGAAGGCTTTTTGTACTCCCTGAAAGATGCTCATATTTTTATAGAGACGCAGGAGCTTTTCTGGCAGCGGCGTTTCCCCAGCTGGGCCCTAACCTCTGTGTACAGAAAGGACTCGATGCAAATATTCCTTAATTAATTTATTACTTTTTATAAGCTAAACGGGCAGTGCAGGACTGTCTCAGGGGCCAACCCAGCTCTGGGAGTCCCAGCCTTTCCCGTGCGTCTCCCAGCTCCCAGCCCACTGTTTTCTAACCCACTCGCTTTTCCCTACTTTTTAACTTCAATTCTAGCTGGAAACACCCCGGATCTCCTAAGAACCCCATAATTCTAATATTTAAAATTGAAACAAAGCCCCAAATCCACAGCAACATCCCCCAATTGCTGGTGCTCCAGGCTGGGATGCAGAGGGGGAGATATTCTTTGCATATGGATCATCAGATGATGAGCATATTGATCATTTTATAAGTTTATAGGAGATTTTAAAAGGGTTTAATTATTTTATTTGGAGATTTTATAGCCTCCTGGCTCTATTGGCACTTCCAGGTGGGGAAAACTGAGACATTCCTCAGATGGGAATATTAATGATAATTTTGGGGTCAGCTTTTACTCTTTCCATTTTTCTCACACAAAATCCCGTGGTGTTGGTCAGTGCAGAGACAGCTACAAAATCCCGATTTTTTTTTTGTTTTGTTTTTGTTTTTGTTTTTGTTTTTAATCTCCCCAAACCAGTGAGCACCTGTGCTGCTTCACTTGTAATCTGGAAATTTCATGCCTTTCTTTCCCCTCCCCCGCCCCCCCCGTTGCTCTTTATCCAACAAAACACATCTCAACCCAGCATTTCTCCCCCATTTCTACCGGTTTCTGGGATATAAACGTTTCCGTTTGTTGATGCATGTTCCGGCTTTTCCCCCGCGCCGTGGTTTGGTGCCGTGGTGCTCGGAGCACCGTGACGGTGACAGGGGGACATCCCTGGTCTGCCGACCCCGCTGCCATCAGGCATCACCGTGCCCGCGGGGGGTTTTTGGGCTGCGTGTTGAATTCTTTTGTGCGTGCACGTGTGGTTTGTGCCAGGCTCCGTAACCCGCTTCTCCTGTTCACCTGGTGCTGTTAAACCCCCCCCCAAACCGAGCAACCAGAGCTGCTCCGTGTTTCCTTTGCTTCTCCCTCCACTCTCTGTATTAAGGTCTTGGAAAGGCAGCGGGGTTTTGGGGAGACACCGGGCACCCCGTGCCCACCGGCACGGCGGGATTTGGGGGGGCTTGGCCGTGCACCGGTGGCGTGGATAGGGTGGGAAGAGGATTTTTTTTTTAATGGGAAATGTCTTAAAAGCCAAGGGGACTGTGTCTTCCTGCCCAGTGCCCGGCTCTGTTCGTACCTTCGGGAAGTTTTATGTTGGATTAAAATTGTCCCTTGCGCTGAGTGTGGTGTCCAGTGGCACTGGAGCGTGCAGGGCAGCGAGTGCCCGCTCTGGGGGCGATGGCAAGGAGTGAAGGGGGTCCCAGGAGGGGAGGTGGCCCTGCAGTGGCACCGGGATGGCTGGCACCCAGTCCGGCTCGGCAGCAGGTCCCGGCTGTGGGGGCTCGGTGCGGCGCCGGTGCCCGGGGCAGTGCCCCACGCCCCCGGTGCAGGCCCGGTACCGTGACCTGTGCCCAGGGTATTGCCCGCGCTTGGTGCCGTGCCCCGCTCCCCGGTGTGCCCCATTCCCAAGTCTATGCCCCGTGCTCTGCCCCAGGTGCAGTGCCCGGTGCCTCCAGCCCAGCGCCCCGGGGCTGTGCCCAGTGTCCAGTGCCCGCTGCAGCGCCTGGTGCTGTGCCCCATTCCCGGTGCAATCCCAGTGCAATTCCGGTTCAATCCCGGTGCTGTGCCCCATTCCCGGTTCAGTCCCGGTTCAACCCCGGTACTGTACCCCATTCCCGGTTCAATCCCGGTGCTGTGTCCCATTCCCGGTTCAATCCCGGTGCTGTGTCCCATTCCCGGTTCAGTCCCAGTTCAATCCCCGTTCATTCCCGGTTCAGTGCCGGTTCAGTCCCGGTTCAATCCCGGTGCTGTACCCCATTCCTTGTTCAATGCCGGTGCTGTGCCCCATTCCCGGTTCAATCTCGGTGCTGCGCCCCATTCCCGGTTCAGTCCCAGTTCAATCCCCATTCAGTCCCGGTTCAGTCCCAGTTCAATCCCCGTTCAGTCCCGGTTCAATCTCGGTTCAATCCCGGTGCTGTGTCCCATTCCCGGTTCAGTCCCGGTTCAATCCCGGTTCAATCCCTGTGCTGTACCCCATTCCCGGTTCAATCCCGGTGCTGTGCCCCATTCCCGGTTCAGTCCCAGTTCAATCCCCATTCAGTCCCGGTTCAGTCCCAGTTCAATCCCCATTCAGTCCCCGTTCAGTCCGTCATCCGGTTCAGTCCCGGTTCAATCCCGGCGCCCGATGCGGTGCCCGCTCCTCTCGCCACCAGGGGGCGCCGTCGCGCTCTCTCTCCGGGCCCCCTCGGCTCCTTCCGTAGCGGCTCGCGCGAGGGGCGGGGCCCCGATGGCGATCGGGACAGGGGAGGGGCGGGGGCCGTAGTCTTCGGGCCGCTCCGTTCTCTGTCGTCTGCTGTCGGCTATTTCCGGGATAGATTCGGACAGTTCCGTTCTCTCTCGGCTGCTGTCGGCTGTTTCCGGGGCGGGTTCGGGCCGTTCCGGCGGCGCTCGGGCCTGTCCAAGGCTCCGCCGGGCCGGAGGCAGCAGCGGGCTGGAGGCGAGCGGCGGCGGATGGGGCCGGCGGAGAGGTGCGGCCGCGGGATCGGGAAGATCGGGATCGGGGAGAGCGGGCCCGGATCGGAACCAGGCCCAGGGTGGGCGTCGGGACCACCTCAGCGTGAGGCGCCCCGGGGCTTGGCGGGGAGCACCGGGGTGGGCCCTGGGCTGAGGCTCTGTCCCTCATGGGGCAGCCTCGAGCATGTCCCCGGAACCTTCGGGAGCTGCCGGCGCAGGGTGCCCCGCTGCCAGGGCAGTGCCATTGCCGTGTGGCTTCACCGTGATGCCAAGGCTCTGCCCCCCGATTCTCCCCCGAGCTGTCCCTGTCCCCTCGGTGCCGGGGCTGTTCCCCCGATCCCCCCCGAGCTGTCCCATCCCCCCCGAGCTGTCCCTGTCCCCTCGGTGCCGGGGCTGTTCCCTCGGTCCCCCCAGGACTGTCCCTGTCCCCCCGGTGCCGGGGCTGTTCCCCCGATCCCCCCCGAGCTGTCCCTGTCCCCCCGGTGCCGGGGCTGTTCCCCCGATCCCCCCGAGCTGTCCCTGTCCCCCCGGTGCCGGGGCTGTTCCCCCGGTCCCTCGGGTTGTCCCACCGGCAGTGCCATCCCAGATCCCCCCCGTGCGCCGCTGTCCCCACAGTGGTGACAGTGCAGGGACCCCCTGGGCACGGTGGCCTCTCAGGGTCGCAGCTCTGTTCCCCCTGCCCGGGGCAGTTCGGCCCCGGCAGTTCCCAGCTGGTGCCCCAGGGATGAGCCAGGTTCAGCCCAAGGGTGGCTTTGCTGTGTCTTTGCACAGATCCCCCGAACCCCGGCTCTGGCCTGAGCTCCCCCGCTGCTTCCCAGGGAGGTTGGCCATTGCATTTCTTCTCTTCCTGTGCATGTTTCTCAGCCCCTTGAGGAGGAAGATTCCCATGGTCATGTACTCTTAAACTGGGGTCTGTGGTCGATGGGAGATAAAGCCAGGGGGCAAAACTGTCGAAAAATGAGAGCTGTGAAGAGCTGGAGTGGCCCCAGCGTTGCCTTTCAATGGAGCCGTGGCTGCCTCTCCTCCCATTAATGCACGGCTTTGATTTCCCAAGCAGCGCTTGGAGCCGCTGGGGAACTGGCCCTGTGACTTTCTCTGTGAGAGCAGAGAATGGAGACAGCTGAGTAAATATAGCCTAAATCGCTGCTTTCCTGGCCATTCCCCCACCCTTCCCTGACATGCCAAGGGCTGGTGTGTCCCCGAGGCTGGATTGGGCTCTCCTCTAGCCTTCCACGATGTGGGAAAGTCCAAGCCATGGTTTGGTTTCTTTGGTGACTCTCTTTGACGTGGGGCAGCTTGTGCTTCCCTCTGCCCGAGCGGTTCATGGCATGGACTCGTTCCTCCTAAAGCTGATCTCTGCCCCAAAACCCTGCGTTCCCAGCTCACTGGAACAAGATTTTAAGCACACAGGAAAATCCTCCCTGCCTGCAGTTGGGTCTCGCTTGGACAAAAGCGCTGGGTTGGAAGGGAAAGCGCGGCTCAGCTGGAATGTGGCGAGGAGCAGAGTGGTTTGCGGAGCCAGTTTGGAGCCGTGTCAGAGCTCTGAGTGCCGGGGTGTGTTTACAATGAAAAAGAGTATTTATAATATCGAGGGCTCTTTTAATTCCTCTGGGAATCTCTGGAGCCACAGCTTGGAGCTAAAGTAGCCGGGTAATGGAAGATGAAAAGCAGACAGAGGAAGGGATGGTGGATTTCTCAAGTTGGAAGGTCTTGGCTCTCTCACCAATATCCAAATCATGCTGGTCTATTAACTTGGGTGCTTCTTACCTCGTCGGTTACTTCATGTGATTGCTGAGCTGTGCAGAGCTTCTAATAAATCATATAAATTCCAAATACCCTGGGGAATGTGATTTTAAGCAGATAAGTTAGCAAGAGCAGTTGGATTTTTTTTTTTTTTCATGTACTCAGGGTTTTTTTAGAACTGTAATTTTTTTGCCAAAATACAGCTCCTGGGTTTCTATATCCCTAAAGCCAGCTCCGTGAATGCTCCTAAAATGGAATTAGTGTGTTCTTGCTGCATGGGGGATGGTGTAAGAGCAGCCTGGAGTGAGGTGATGCGGTTGGTGTTGGGTGCTGGGTCCTTCCCTGCCCACTGCCAGCAAATAAAAGTCTCTGGCCAAATAAAAAGCTCTTGTAAGCAGGAGAAGAAAGTTTGTGAGGTGGTTAATAAAGAACAGGCTTCAGCTGGAGCAGGGAAGTTCAGTGTCAGAAGCCTGTCCAGTAAGCCTGGACAGTATGAAAAGTCTAGGTGTGCAGACTGCCTGAGGTGCACTCATGGTGTCCAGCAGGACCCTTGGTCTTTTGAGCAGGAGGTCGTTGGGACCTCCAGTGATCTCCCAAAAGTGAGGAAGGTGTTGGTCATCCTGATTTATTCATCTCCTCGTGTCCCTGCTAATCATGACATTGACCTTTTCAGTGAAATATTTCAGATATTCCTTCACTTCCTCGGGCTTTGGTTGAATAAAGCAAAATATTTAATGAAACTCAGGCATGAGCAGTAAATGCTGTGTCCCTGGCAAAGGGTGGCTTGTGGCTGTGGGCAGGAGCTGCTGCTCCTGGGGAGCTGCTGCTGGCTGCCTGGGAAGCATTTCTGGGGAAGAGAAGAGGTGAAAACGGCCTAGGCTGTCCCATAGCTGGCTGGTGCACGGCTCAGGCATAACTCCCCTCCTCCCCTGCAGCTTTTCTCTGTTTGGAAGGAAATACCAGCTGGCTTGGCAGCGCCGTGGCGAGCCCGGGCTCCGGCTCTCCCTGCTCCGCTGGCCGCTTCCCAGGGGCAGCTGCTGGAGCGTGTCCAGCTCCGCTTCCCGCCCGCCCCAGCTCCCTGCAGGCTCTCCCTGCTCCTTCCCCCACAGCTCCTCGTGGCACTGCTGCCTCTTCCACTGCCTCGCTCATGGCTCCAGCCTCGCGAGACGTTTTTCCAGTCATTGTTCCTGCTGGGCAGGCAGCGAGCCCAGGAAGCTGCCTGGGAGCACAGGGATTTGCTGTGCTGTTTGTCCTGGCTATAAATCAGGGATTGCCAAGCTCTTGCCCTCTCTGCCTCTGCTACACGGTGGGCACAGGATGACCCATAATGTGCTTGGCATTGCCAGCTTCAGGAGCTGAGGCCATCAGCCCTGGTGCATGGGTCAGAAGGATGTGATGCAGCAGCAGATGTCACCATGGCAGGCAATTCCTTGTCCATTTTTATTCCCATCCATCATTGCATTGTTCTATTTTCTCCTTTTGTTGAAGGAAAAGTTCGTTCTTTTTGTTTGTAACTTGCAATTCAAACTCGATATGGTGTTGTGCTCGCTGAGGCTCTGATGTAACTTGGAGAGGTTGGAGCTGTGTATACTGTTGTGATCATATTTTCTTTTAAATATTTTTATGCATTCTTTCCCCTCTCTGGAAGGAAAGTAACTCAGTCTCGCTTCAAGTCAAGCTGCACTTTGAACTGCATTTGGAACTGGGTTAAAAAGCACAGGAACCACATTTAAAATGTTAAGATGCTTTTATTTATGTGCTGGGCACAGACAAAAAGACTTGTAATGTGTTTTTTGTTTCAAACCGATGTATTAAACAAAGAAAGTATTGACAGCAGTTAATGAATCGAGGGATTGTTTCTGGGTGCTGAGATAGATTTACCAAAGGTATTTAGCTGTCTGATGCATGGGATTTTCAGAGCAGCCTAAGCAAGTGCTCGCCAGCACAGACACACGAGGTTCCTCTCTGAGAGCTGAGCAAACCTGGAGCTGGCCCCAGCAGAAATCTCTTGGCAAGGTGCTGCCTCTCTCCTGCTTGGAGGTGTGCTTCCAGCCGACAGGCTCGTGCCTGTCCCGGCCTCTCGGCGCTGCTTTGCTCCAAAGAGCTGTTCCAGGGCTTTGGGAAGTGCGTGTTCCCAATCCCCAAAGACTCTGTCAGCTGCTCTCCAAGGGTGCAGAGCTTTCCTGCAGCTCAGCCAGGGAAGCCTCTGGCTGGGTCTGTGGCAGTACAGAGGACAACTGCTGCCCTGGAGAGGACGGTGCCGGCGTTAGCCATGAGGATTTGGGGCTCCTGGGGGGCTCCTCACTCATGTTCACGAGCACTCGGTGCCCACCTGGGCTGAGCGTGGGGAAAACAGGTGAGGCTTCTCCAGGAATAGCCTGGCTCTGAGTTCTCTGGGTTTTTCATGTGCCCAGTGACCTGCTGGAATGTGGAGAGTGTGGTGGCACAGAGCTGTGCCTGCGTTCCACCCCAGGGAAGAAGGCTGTGGAAGGAGTCAGTTGGAAGAAGCTGCGGGACCTGCTCTTTGGAGACACTCGGTGCTCCAGAGTCACTCTGCTCTTCCCACCCCTCCACGCAGATCTGCTTTTAAAAGCTACTGAACAAGTTTGCCAGGCCTGAGCGTTTTGTCCTCCCAGCCTCTTCAGCTGCACCAGCTTGTCAGAGGCGCCTGGAGTTGGGACTGGGATGGCGGGTGGAAGCTGGGGGGTGTCTGCAGGGGAGCATCGACCCTGCTGGGTTTGGGCTCTGTCTCTGGGTGCACTCTGGGGTCTGTTCTCTCCGGAAGGAGCCACTCTGGGGTCTGTCCTCCCCGGGAGCAGGGGGGGCTGCCAGCGCCGTGCTCAGCGGGCAGCAGCCACTCAGGCCCTTGGCATTCAGACAGTGCCCCCGGCACAGTGACTCCGCTCTGGGGGACCGTGACAGGCAGCATTCAAGGGGCAGCCAGTGAGCCTGCTCATAAATCTCTCTTTATGCTCGGGATTATGAAGTAATATTTTCCTGGCTGGGGCTGGTTGAATTGGGGAAATGTGGGCTCTGCGGTGAGTTCCCTGCAGCCACCATCCCAGCATGATGGGAGCTTTCACAGCGGCCATGCTGGGATGTGCTGCTTCCCCCGTGAACATCAGAAACCTCTGTAGGGTCTCCATGAATTTTGCAGTCTGGTGTTGCTCTTGGAGTTCTGGAGAAGCTCTCCAGCAAGCTGGATCAGGCTCAATCCTGTTCCCACCCGCCTCTGGCCGCAAGTGCCTCACCTCCCCGCGGGCAGTGCCTGTTCATTCATGGCAAAGACAGCCTGGCTGGGACGCCTGCCCGAGCTCAGGCAGGCGGTGCGGGCTCTGGCTGCTGCACAGGTTTCCTGTGCCATGGCCTCTTTGTGCCTTTTGTCCTTGTCAAGGGAAGGAGCCCTGCTGCCGGGCTGGAGAGCCTGGCTGAGAGGTGGGGCTGGCTCCTCTCCGGGGACTCAGCCTGATCACAGGCTTGGTGGCAGCACGTGCAGATGTGGTGACACGTGCAGGGGTGATACCACGTGCAGGAGGAAAGAGGGATTTGTAGCTGATATGAACTGTAACCTGTTGCTGGCCTGGAAGGGCTATTTTGAAATCCTGCAGATCACCACCGTTGGTGCCTGTCACAGAGTCCAATCAGCAGTCAGAGCAGGCCTGGCTTCGTGCCATGGTTGTTCCCTGACCCCTCTGGGAAGAGTGTCCTGGCTCCCTTTGCCTCCTCGCCTCTCTCTGCCCAGGCTCCCACAGCCCTGAGAAGCACCTTCCTGCTCGTTAATAGTTTTCAGATGAGACTCAAGAGTTTGAGCTGGATTTGGTGTTTCTGGGCCAAAACAGCTCAAGCCTTTAACAGGACCTGCAGCATTTGAGCAGGCCCAGGGTGTCCCTGGGAAGGCTGGGTTCTGGCTGCCCCGGTGCCTTGTAGGTCCGGTCCTCGGCCGCACACCATTTCTGCGGGAACCAGAACTCTGGGATTTGCCTGAGGGAGGTGGAAAACTGGCCTGTGCAGCCAGGAGGGGATGGGAAAAGAGGACGTGCCTGGCTGGTGGGAATGTCCCAGCTCGTACATCTCTTCAACAACATGTTATAACCCAGGTTTATTCTATTTGGTGGATTTCTGGGCAGGGCAGGCAGCATATTCAATTTCTCTCTGAATAGCTGAAAGGCAGTTAGGAGCTCTAAGTAGACTTGAAGGCTTCTAAAGATTATTTTAACTCCTTTTGCCTCCATCTCTGCGAAAGGAATCTGTGCCTGCACTTGATGCTGCTGCTGCTGCTGCTGCTTTTGAAAAGTTCAAAAATTGACTTTTTGCTCAGAGCAAAGCTTTGAAGTGCTGCTCTGTGGGAATGGCAGCGCACCTCCAAAGCCTTTTGCTGAAAGCGTGGTTAACCTACATTTGTGGGCAGCTCCCTTCAGAAGATGCCTTTGTGGGGGATTGCATGGCAGGCTGTAAAGGTGAACAGTGAAATTTGATCGATTTAACAAGGGAAGGTTAAATCTGTTTGTTCTGCTTCTATTCAGGGCCTGCAGCTGGTGGGTGCAGGGTCACCCTTTTCTGTATGCAAAAGTTATCCTGCATAAAGGCTGTTTTGTCCCACTTGTTGTCTCCTTGTTTGCATAAGTGCTGCGAGGAGGGTAAGCTGAAGAAGCAGGGGTGAACCTCTTTAAGATGCAGAGCTGGTGCCTGGCTGTAGCAGAGAGGAGGTAGCATTCCTGCCCACAGCAGCTGGCTCCTCACTTGCTTTTGGGAGTGTAAATCGGGATTAGCATGCCCTGCCTGGATCCAGGGCTCAGCATCAGCTGCTAGGTAGGAGAGAAACGAGTCCTGCCTCTCTCAGGTGAATCCCTGGTTTGAATGTTGCCGTGTTGGGAGGGTGTGGGGTGCCTGGCTGGGCAATGACAATTCTTCTTCTCTTTGCAGGCACTGGGAAAGGGAACATAGTGTGCCACGCTGTTCCAGGCTGGAAGCCTACTGTGCTTTTCCTCCCCAGACTCCAAGAGACTGGCTTTTTTGGTGAAACAGACCCTGATCTTGGGTTTCTTTGCTGCATGCCCTCTCACCAGTGCTGGATTATGTTTGTCTCCTTCTCCCTTTGCTCCATAATTTGGTTGAATCGTGGTTTCAAGCTGAGGAAAAGGGGCTGCACCTAAGCGCTCCGGGGCACCCAGACCAGGCTCCTGGCGTGCTGGTTCACACAGAGACAGTTCAGAGTGCTGATGGGGGAGAGCTGCCTCTGAGGGCCCTCCTCTCCCACCTGGAACGTGCTGCCTCACCCTTCAGAGCCCTTCTCCCCCGGCAGAGAGGATGGGCAGCACCGACGGCTTCCAGTACCGCGCGCTCTACCCCTACCGCAAGGAGCGCGAGGAGGACATTGACCTGCTGCCCGGGGACATCCTGGTCGTGAGCAAGGGGGCCCTGCAAGCCTTGGGCTTCAAAGATGGAGATGAGCAGACCCCCAATCAGATCGGGTGGATCCTGGGCGTCAACGAGCGCACCAAGCAGAAGGGGGACTTCCCTGGCACCTACGTGGAGTACGTGGGGCCGGTGAAAATCGCCGTCCCTTCCCACCGGCCCCGAGTGCAGAGACCCCTGCCTGCAACTCCGGGGGCCAGCGGCTGCAGGCTGCCCGAGGCTCTGGAGCAAGGTAAGCCCTGCTGTGTGCCCTGTTGCTCTGGGACACCTCCAGTCTTGCTGTGTGACAGTTGAGAGTGTGTGAGTGGCTTTGTAGGACAGCGGTGAAACCCTCAGCTTGGCAGCACTGGGTTGCCCCACCAACAGCGGTGCAGTCGAGTTGCAACCAAAGGCTGGCCTCTCTCTGTCCTGGCCCAGAGAAAAGCACTTTGTTCCTCCAGCTTGTGAATCTGCTCAGCAGAGCTTCTTAGGGTGAGCTTTGTCCCACTCTTACATCTCCAAGATCCTTCTCCCTCTCTGTTCTGCAACCAGCCAGGATCCCTATGGTCCCTCTCCCTGTTCCACTGAGTTTTGCCAGGCTCCCTCCCTTCAGGATAAGTCCTGACCTCTCCCATCCACCACCTCCCCGCCTCTGCAGCGCCCGGGGCAGTGCTCCCTGCCAAGAGCTGCTCAGCCCCGCTGAGAGACACAATTACTTGTCTCTGGGCAAGAGGAGAAAAGTCAGGGTCTAAAAGAGCGCTTCTGAGAACTGGAGCTAATTGCTTGTCTGCCTGGCAGCCAGCCCACCCCGCGGGTCGCAGAGCCCTCGCTGGGGCTGGGCAGCCACTCTGGGGCTGGGCATGGGCTGTCCTGCACCTGCAGCTGCCTCCCAGCCGGCCTGGCCTTGGCACGGGCCCGGGCCAGCCAACGTGCCTCAGCCCTGCCTGTGGAGCTGTGGCAGCTGCCTGCTCTTAGCCTGTTTTTTTGGCTCCCAGGCATATAAAAACTGTGGCCAGGGCTCAGCAGCCCCTGGGTTTCCCCCTTCTACTCTTCCTTTGTGAGACCCCCACCTGCAGTGCTGAGTCTGGGTCTGGAAAAGACAAGAAAGATGTGGATCTTGTTGGAGCAAGTCCAGGGGAGGCCACAGCAATGCTCCTAGGGCTGGAGCTCCTCTGCTCTGGAGCCAGGCTGGGAAAGCTGGGGGTGTTCACCTGGAGAAGAGAAGGCTCTGGGAGACCTTATTGTGGCCTTTTATAAAAGAGGAAGAGAGGCTTCTTATACAGGTAGATAGTGATAGGACAAGGGGGAAGTTTTAAATTAAAAGAGGGAGAGATTTAGATTAGATGTTAGGAAGAAATTCCTGACTGTGAGGGTGGTGAGGCCCTGGCACAGGTTTCCCAGAGCAGCTGTGGCTGCCCCATCCCTGGAAGTGCTCCAGGTCAAGTTGGATGGGGCTTGGAACAACCTGATCTAATGGAGGGTGTCGCTGCACAAGGCAGGAGGGGATTTAACTGGGTGATCTTTTAAAGTCCCTTCCAATCCACACCATTCTGTGATTCTCTGAGGGGTGACAGCCACACTTCACCTTCCCATGCCTTGCAGAAGACCTCGTGCTGGTGTACATGGGAGGAGTGGGGTCATCACAGGAGCTGGAGGGTGCCAGGGAACGCTCCCAGCTGGCAGTGCTGCATCCTCCCCATCCCTCTCTGCCTGGGAGCCACAGCTAGCCCAGCAGATGCTTTTGGCTGTGTGAAAACACCTCTGGGGTCTTACGAAACCGGGGCCGTGGGGCTGGTGCAGCTCCCTGCAGCTGCCTCCCTCACTCCTGCTCCCGGAGCCGGAGGGGCGGCCCCAGGAAACGTCTCCGCAGGGTGGGAATGCGGCCGGGCCCTGCGTGCGTTTGGGTTGGCAGCAGAGCCTGACCTGAGTCATCCCGCTCGCAACCTGCCTTTCCAAGAAAGCTGCTCCTCTCAGGAGCCTGGGATGTGCTCGCTGCTGGATGTGCTGGCCTTGCCTGCACGCAGCCCAGCGCTCCCTCCGGGGCTGGATTTCTGCCCTCCTCAGCTCTCCCCTCTTCCCAAGGGCGCTTGCTGGAGGTGTGTCTGGGTAGTCGAAGCCACCGGTGGGGTCTCCGGGAGGTGGAACAAGATACGTTGTGTCAGCTAAAGCTCCTGAAACAAAGAAAATAAACATTTGGGAAGGAAATCAAAAGCCAGTCTCCACAAGCTGTCCAGGGATGGAGGGTGGGGTACTAGGGCACATGAGGTCAGTGCCAGCCCTGTCCCTGTCCCCTGTGGGGGCATTCCTAGAGCCAACCTTCACTCTGGGCACAGGCAGGGCCTGCAGGGAGGCAGTTCAAACACCCAGAGCCATTTTACACTCAGCCTGCAGGTTTGATCCCTGTATGGGCCATTCACTTAAGAGCTGGACTTGAAGATCCTTGTGGATCCCTTCCAACTCAGGATATTCTGTGATTCTTTATTTCTGTATTCTGCTGGGGAGACACATTTTTGCAATGGAAAAACCGTATTTGAGCCAAGCCTTATTTCTTCATGGTGTGCACTTCAGGAGGTGCAGAACCGTCTCCTGGCAGCCCCACGGAGCTCCTTCCCTGCTTCCCAGCTCCTGCCCTGGCTGGCAGGGACCCCTTAGCCCCTCGGTGTCACTCGTGGAGCAGGGCCAGCGCCACAGCTGTCCCGGGAGCAGGGCCGGCCCCACAGAGCAGCAAGACCCAGCGTGTTCTGCCAGTGGATTTACGAGCTGCTGGTGTTTGCCTTCCGCAGAGAACACGAGCGGAAAATGCGGCTCGAGAATATTTCCGCAGCTGCCCGGGCCGTGCTGTGAGCAGCCTTGTTCACGGCGGCCCAGCCCGGAGGCCCGGCAGGCTCAGGAGTTGCTGCTGGCTCCTGCTCTGTGCCTGACAAAAAAAGACAAGCTGGTGCCTGCTGAAGCAGCACATTCCCGGCCGGGCCACGTGGGCAGCGCCAGTATTTACTCTCCCTTCAGCCCTTCCCAAGGGTCAGGCTGGGAGCTGCCAGCCTGGAAGCCTGCCTGCAGCTTCCCCACACCGACCCGCACCACGCTGGGCTCCTTGCTGTGCCCAGGAGCTCGCTCCAGCGGCGGATTGTTCTCCCCCTCCCCAGCAGCACAGGCCCTCACAGAGCTGCTGGGTGCCTGGCCCGAGTGCTTCCCTTCCCATGGCTGTTGTGTCTCCCCTCGGGGCCGTGGGTGCAGGAGGCTGAGCTGGGTGCGCAGTTCCAGCTTGCTGCGCCTTGTGGTGAGACCACACCAGGCGAGTTCGGGTCAGATCCATGACAACGGAGCTCTTTCGCAATGGGGAGCAGCCTCTTGGCTCTGCCTCTGCAGAGTGGAGTGTGCTGGGTGTCCTCACCCACTGCAGGCTCCCCAGGGTCTGCCAGGTGCTGTGGACCAGCCTGGAGGAGCCTCCTGCTCTGGCTGGTGCTCCTTTGGAAGCGGGATGGAGCCTGGCCCCACTCATCCTTCGGCAAACCTCCTGCTGGCAGCTCCTCAGCCAGGCCTGCATGCTCCTGCCCCGGCATGCACAGGGGAAGGGGGTGCCTGGAGCCAGAGCCTCATGATTTTCTGGAAGTGGCAGTGAAATACCAGCCGACATGGAGCTGCAGATCCCCCAGGAGTGGGGGGACCCTGGTCCCGTGCCACGGGCTGTCTGTGCCCTGTAGCAGCTTGCACAGAGGCTGTGGGCTCACGGGGAGGGGGAGGCACAGGGCCGGTTTCCATGTTAAACGAGCAATCAAGGGCAGGAATTTGCTGACACGGCGTTCTGTCTGAATCGCTGGATTAATCACAGCTCACCACGACGAGCAGAGCGAGCTCCCTGGCCCCGCTCCTCTGCCAGCCCTGCGCAGCCCCTGTGCTGGGCAGGGACCCAGCCCGGAGCTCCAGGAGCCCTGGTAACCCCTGTGCTGCCTGCCCGGGGGGTATGGGTCCCCAGGGGGATGGGCTCTGTCTCCAAGCCTCTGTACAGAGCAGTAGATATCTCCCAGTCAGGGCTGGAGCTCAACAAGTGCTGGCTCCTGGGCAGGTTCCTTGCAGGCTCCATGCCGTGTTTGCCTGGGCCACAGCCTCATAGCTGAGGCCACGGCTTTTCTTGCTCCTGTTGGGAGTTGCCTGGGTCGTGCCCTGGCCCAGCTCTGCTGCTGAGGGCTGAGCTGGAGCTGAGCCTTTCCCTCCCTGCCTCTCCCCCAGGGTCTCCTCTCCCAGACTTGCAGGAGCAGTTCAGCCCTCCCGAGATTGCTCCGCCGCTCCTGGTGAAGCTGGTGGAAGCTATTGAGAAGAAAGGTAAGGGGGCAATGCTGAGCACCCCAAAACCACACAGGGAAGAGCTGAGCTCTGTGGGACACACAGGACACAGCTGCTCTCCTGTTCCTCTCTGGGTTGAGCTGCTGTGAGGGTGTTTGATTTGAGTACCTACACACACTGGGTGGGTGCTGGGGTTTGGGAAGGGCTTCCAGCCTGGATCTGTGCTGTGGTGGAGAAATGGGGCCACTGAACTGGGCGTCCTGGGGGCCAAGGTGGCTGCAGGAGCAGGGGGTTGGCTTGGACACTGTCCAGGCCTGGTTGGCTGTGCCACAGCCATTGCCCAGCTGGCACCAAAACAGTTCCTGTGCTGGAGCTGACAGCAGTGTCCCCCCTTCTGCAGGGTTGGACAGCGAGATGTTGTACAGGACATCTGGCTCCGAACTGAGGCAGGCACTGAGAACCGGTAAGAACCAGCTCGGCGCGGTGGAGGCGAATCGGCTCAGATGGAGGAGATTAGTGGATGTGACAGCGCCAGCAGTAATGCAATCCAGGCCAGGCTCGCCTGTCCCCGGCAGTTCCTGACTCCCAGCACGCTGCCTCTGGGGCTGGGCTGTCCCCATCCTTGTCCTCTGTGGAAGGGATGGGACAGGGGGGATTCCTGGCACCATCTGTTGCGGGGGGCAACAAAGGGATATGGTGCTGGCTCAGACACTCGCAGGCAAACAAGTGAACCCCTGTGCTTGTGCCCCGCTGACTCTGGGGTGCTCTGCTGATGGGCTGGTGGAGGCTTCCCTGGCTCTGTCATGCCACTAATAAGCAGGGGAGGATCTTTCAGCTCGGTGTGGTGGCTGGAGCCGTGGCTCCGCAGTGCTGGCAGCCGATGTCTGTGCCGGGGAGCCCTGGGAGCTGTCTGCCTCTCGCTGGGGCTGGGGCCTCATCCAGCACCATGCTGGGGACTCCCCTCCCACAGAGGTTCCTGCAAGCCCCAACCACACGGGGTTGTCAGCCCCGGCTGTGCTCTTGGGACAGGCTTTATGTGCTTCCCAAAATCCTCTGTTCGAGGGAAGTGTTTTCCCCAATGGGTTCAGTGTGTGGCTGCTCAGTCTGCACTCGACTCTTGCTGGCAGCAGGGAGCAAAACTCTCACCCGAGCTATGCCTGCCCAGAATTCCTGTGTTGGGGCTCAGGGCAAAGGTTGTGGGTACCCAGAATGACCTCTGCTCTCTCCCAAGGGGAACTGCTGGGGTTCTCAGAGTCAGCTTATTTCTGGGGTGCACATCCTCTCTCACATGGGCTGCCTGAAGGCTGCCTGAGCTCCTTGGTGGTGCTGATGAGCTCTCATGAAAGCTGGCTTCTGTATGATGGTTTCTGGGCTGGGTGTTGGCAGCACCAGAGCTGCCAGCTGGGTGCCCAGTGCTGTGTCCACCCTCCCATGGGAAATCTGTGCCCTGACAGATTGGACCCTGGGTGACCTGGAGCCCTTGGATGTGCACTCCCTGGGGGAGGCACTGCGAGGTTACCTGCAGGACCTGCCCTCCCCTGTGGTGCCAGTGTCAGTGCATGGAGATATCCTTCGCATCCTGCAGGGTAAGGGCCTGCCCTGGCTGCCTTGGGAATGGGCACCTGGATGGGGTGGACACCTCTGGGATGTTAAAACAAGCCCTGTCCCTGTGGGGCCTGGCACATGGCCCCCGCTGCTGACAGCACTCCTGTGCTGTGACGCAGCCGGAGCGTGGAGAGTGGTGCCGGCTGTCCCAGCTCTTCCCTCGTGTCTTGGTCTCTCCCCAGAGATCCCCCAGCCAGAGAATTGCCGGAAGCAGCTGCTGCTGGCCCTGGAGTCGCCTGCGGTGCCGCTCCAGAACACGCTCACCCTGCAGTTCCTGCTCCGGCATCTGGGGAAGGTATCGCAGCAGGCCGAGAGCAGCAGCCTCCACCCTCGGGCCCTGGGAGAGATCTTCGGCCCCCTTCTCCTGCGGCTGCCTGGCGCCAGGTACGTGAGGCCTTTGGTCCCAGCAGTGTTCCCAGCTCCGGCCACTGTGCTTGCCAAGACAAGGAGTCCAGCCTGGAACAACAGGGCTGCCCACAGCCCCTGCTGGGCTGCACGTGGGATTAAACTGCTGGCAACACACAGAGGTGGGACTCAGAGCCCTTGCTGCCCTGGCAGCCCAGGGTCTGGCAGCTGGGATGCACCAGCTGACCCCAGGGGATGTGGGAGCAGTGCCATGTTCTGCCCCACAACTGCTGTTCTTAACTTGCCTCTTCTCTCCCTGCAGCCCAGAGCTGAGCCCTGACTTCTCTGTGCTTTTTCTGGAGACACTTCTGCAGACGAAGGAGCTGGAGCCAGAACAGTTGCCTCCAGGTACTGAGATACCCCTTCCTTGGGGCCTGAGGCACTGGCATTTGTGGGTGTGGACTCTGCCCCCATGATTGGGTTACTGAGGGTGTTTTGCTAGCCCAGCTGTGCCTGGAGGCCAGCTCAAGGTGTTCAGCTGCTGGAGATGTGCCTGGAGCGGTTCCAGGAAACGTGGTGGCCAAGGAGCCTTCCAGTCACTGCAGGGAGGGGGCTCAGCACTCCGAGGGATTGCAGTGGGGAACTGGGATTTGGGTTCACCCTGTTTCATCCCTCCTGTCACAGCCCTGCCTCCCAAACCGCCGAAGCCGAAGCCCAGCGCAGCCAGCCTGGCCAACGGGAACAACGCGCCCCTGCAGGACGCTGAGTGGTACTGGGGGGACATTTCTCGGTAAGGGGGTCACTGGCAGCTCACACCTGGGGTGCCCTGTCCATCAGGTGAGCCTTGTGACCTCCCAGGCCGTGACAATCCTGTTCCTTGCAGGGAGGAGGTAAACGAGAAGCTCCGGGACACACCAGATGGGACCTTCTTGGTGCGTGATGCCTCCAGCAAGATCCAGGGGGAATACACACTCACTCTCAGGTAGGGCTTTGGGATCCTCTGGGAGCTGGGGTCCGCTGGGAGCCTCCAGGGATGCTGCTCTTGGGACACGTCCCTGAGCTTCCAGCTGCAGGGATGCCGAGGTCTCTGGCTGTTGTAGGGTGTTGGGATGGTTGTAAGTGCCCTCTCCTCTCCCGTGCACTACAGGAAGGGAGGCAATAACAAGCTGATCAAGATCTTCCATCGGGAAGGCAAGTATGGCTTCTCAGAGCCCCTGACCTTCGGCTCAGTGGTGGAGCTCATCACCCACTACCGGCACGAGTCCCTCGCCCAGTACAACGCCAAGCTGGACACCAGGCTGCTCTACCCCATCTCCAAGTACCAGCAGGTGAGGTCTGTGCTGCAGGGACACGGCTGGCAAGCACAGCCTGAGCCAGGGACATTGGTTCATCCATCCCAGCCCCCCTGGTAGATGACAATGTCCCATCCATCTCCCTGTGTGCTGGAATGTTTTGTTTGGGATTTTGTGGGGCCAGCTGGAGCAGGTCCTGACTGAGGCTGTGCTTATGGCAGGACCAGGTGGTGAAGGAGGACAGCGTGGAAGCTGTGGGGGAGCAGCTGAAGGTTTATCACCAGCAGTACCAGGACAAGAGCTGGGAGTATGACCTGCTGTATGAGGAGTACACACGCACGTCCCAGGTATGTGGGCACTGCCTGACACCCCCAAGGGCTGGCAGCCACCCTGCTGTGCGCAGGGGAGATAGAGATGGGGCACCTGTTGCCCCATTTGTCAGCTCATGGACTTGCTGGGAGTCCTCAAGGACAGGCTTTGAAGAGGGGGATATTTTACGTGCAGCAAGGATAGAGCTGCTTTGGGGAAGTTGGAAGAAGGGATGCAAATGTGCAGAAATGTTCCTCAGCTTTTCCCTCCTTTGTCCCCAGGAGCTGCAGATGAAGAGGACGGCAATTGAGGCCTTCAATGAGACGATCAAGATCTTTGAGGAGCAGTGTCAGACACAGGAGAAGTGCAGCAAGGAGTACATCGAGCGCTTCCGGAGGGAGGGCAATGAGAAGGAGGTGCAACGGTGAGGAGGGGGGTGGTGGTGGCCTGCCCTGCCTGGAGAAGGGCCCCAGGGGCTGGAAGGATCCTCCTGGCTCAGCACAGAGCCGAGGCACGTGGACTCCTTGTCTCTCCAGCAGCATGCTGTGGGCTGGAGCTGGCAGGCTGCCTCTTCCACCTCCCCCACTCTGGCTCACAGCCTAAACCCCCCCCTTCTCTCTCCCAGGATCCTCATGAACTCGGAGAAGCTCAAGTCCCGCATCACAGAGATCCACGACAGCAAGATGAAGCTGGAGCAGGACCTGAAGAAACAAGCCTCGGAGAACCGGGAGATCGACAAGCGCATGAACAGCCTCAAGCCAGACCTGATGCAGCTGCGCAAGCTGCGGGACCAGTACTTGGTGTACGTAGAGCCCCTGCAGCTCGACCCGGGAGCCACCCTGCTGCCTGCCCCAGGGCTCCGGGGCTCGTTGGACCGGCTCGCAGCCCGCTGTGGGCAGGAGCCGCTTCCGCAGCGCGGCCCCGGGGCTCGGCGGGCCCCGGCAGCGGCGGCTGCTGCCCTCTGGTGATGGCCACGCCCGGGGCTCGCTGCAGCCGCGCTCAGCTCTGCCCTCCTCCCCCAGGTGGCTGACGCAGAAGGGCGCCCGGCAGAAGAAGATCAACGAGTGGCTGGGCATCAAGAATGAGACAGAGGAGTGAGTGTCCTGCTCTCGTGTGCTGTGGGATTTGGGGGATGTGGGAGCACAGGCTCTGTGCTGCAGCCCTGGACAAATCCCAGCTCCTTGCCTGGGGGCTGAGGATGTTTTCCCTGCCAGATGGGTGATGGCAGCTAGTAGTGTGGGGAGATGTGGGGGCCACAACCCCAAATTTAAGGAATCTGACCCTGCCTGTGCTCGATTGCAGCCAGTACTCCATGATGGATGACGAGGAGGAGCTGCCCCACCACGAGGAGCGGACGTGGTATGTGGGCAAGATCAACCGCGTGCAGGCAGAGGAGATGCTGTGTGGGAAACGGGACGGCACCTTTCTGATCCGGGAGAGCAGCCAGAAGGGCTGCTATGCCTGCTCTGTGGTGTGAGTACCCCTGTGCGGCTGGGCTGGGCTGGGCTGGGCTGGGCTGGGCTGGGGCTGGTCCAGGTTGTGTTCCCACGTCTCTCCACCCTCCCCTCACCAGATGCTGGACATGGGTTCCCATCTGCCTTGGCTGCTCCTGCCAGGGCCAGATGTATCTTTACTCTGCTTTGGTGGCCCTGCCTGTGCTCCCCTGTCCCACTGCTGACCCAGGCTCCTGTGTCTCTGGCAGGGTGGATGGTGACACCAAGCACTGTGTGATCTACAAGACGGCCACGGGCTATGGGTTTGCTGAACCCTACAACCTCTACGCCTCCCTCAAGGACCTGGTCTTGCACTACAAGCACACGTCCCTGGTGCAGCACAATGACTCCCTGAATGTCACGCTGGCTCACCCGGTCCTTTCCCAGCCACCAGCCAGATGAGCAGCCCATGCACAACACAACAGCTGCCTTCAGCTTCTCCCCAGGGCACTGCTTTCTGGCTCTGGACTCTTGCACCCTGTATAGTTGAGTCTCTGTGCTCCTGCTCCTTCAGAGCTTCTGAGATGTCTGTGACCGTTCCTGATGTCCCTCTTGGTCAGTAGCTGAAACCCGTGTTGGCTGATGGGACAGAAAGGCTGGGCTGTAGATTTGCAGTGGGCTCCAGCCTCTAGGAGGTGGGATCCAGTTGTGATTGAATTGCTGGGGGTGAGCACAGCCCCCTCCCCTTCCCTGATAAGCAGGTCAGATCCCCTTCTTGCTGGCAGGTCACCCCGCTATGCATCACTGTAGAGCTTTGGTTCCTGATTCCTCGGTGCTGTGACCGAGGGTTCCCTGCCTGGACGCTGGAGGAGGCAGAGGAGGAGGCTCCACTGCGTGTGTGCATCCTTCACTCTCGCTTCCCTCGGTGGCCTCGCAGGCTGTGATGGTGTCTGGTACGAGGGGTGCTGCTCTTGCATGCAGAGACACATTTAGGAAGGAGAAACCTCATCCTCCGTGGGGCTCCCCGTCCGAGATCTTCGCTCCGTGCTGTGCCCCACCTCACCACCATTCCCTCTTGTCATAACCACCTCTGGAGTGTTGCTGCCTGGGCAGGGAGGATCTGCTTAGCTGTGAATCTCCTGCCTTAGTTGTGCCAAGGAAGCTGTGAAATCCGTGTTGGTACCCGTGTTTGTCCTGGCAGGATCTGTGGGATGCACAGCTCGTTGTTTCCAGCCGGTTTCGGTGACTCTCTGCACACGTAACCCATAGAAGCTGACTGTAGCTCTGTAAATATGGTTCTTTTTGTGACCAGCTGCTCCCTGGTGCTGGTGTTTGCTGAGCCCCCAGTGCCACCCCCAGCGTGGGCAGCAGCTGCCAGGCTGCCACAGCCCTGGGCCCTGCAGCTGAAGCAGGAGAGGGCTGGAGTCCAACGCACACTACGAGCCCTACCTGGAATGAAGGACCTCTCTGCTGCAGGAGGAACATCTGCGGGGCCCAGGGCATGCTGAGATGTATCTGCATGATGGTGAACTACGTATGCAAAGCACTTAAAATCGTGGGTACTGTATGGGGCTGCGGGCAGGGCGCTGTGTCCGCGCTCAGAGGGCCCCAAGGCAGCCCAGGTGGGCCTGGAAGAGCTTTAAAAGCTGAGCTGAGAGTTGAGGCCATGGTGGCATTTGCTTTACTGAGTTATCTCAGCTGCTTGGCTGGAGGAGAGATTTCTTGGTCCTCTTGATTTGCCAGAGTGGCTCATTCCCTGTTGGAGGCTTCTCCTTGGGACAGGTGGGTGGATGCCGTGGACTTTGGCATTTCAGTTTCCCTTTGCAGCTTGGGTTCTGCCAGATCCATGGGGTGCTCTGTGCTCATGCTGTGCCTGCATCCTGTCCTTGATGTGCCACCTGCCTTGGGGACTGCACTGTCCCTCCCTCCCCAGCCAGCTCTGCTGCTCGCCTTGCTCTGGGCTGGTCCCCAGATCCTTCTGGGGCTGGGGCTGCTGGAGCAAATATCCCATTCCTGTTGCTTGTGGCAGCTCTCCTATGCTCAGCTGTACAGCCCCATTCCCTGCTCTGCATGTCCTCTCCAGGCCCTGGAGAGTTTTTGGGTCTGGTTTGTCAGTGTTTGGTGCTCAGTGCAGGCAGTGGGTCGGGGGAGCTGTGGGGACACAGCCCAGGAGAGGCTGTGGTTGGCTTTGGGGATCACCTGGGAAAGCTGCCAGGGATGATTAAGGGAAGAGTTTTGACTCGGGCACGTGAGAGATGAAGGCACGTGGGACTGGGGCAGGGAGGTTCAGCCCTCCCAGCTCTATCCAGAGGCCTCCTGGGGCCTGTGGAGTGGCCAGGGGGCTGCGCCAACACTCCAAAGCTTTGTTAGTGTTCCACACCTTTTCAGCCTGGGGACTCTGCTGGTCCTATGCTGGTCCCTGCACTTCCAGCACATCCCCACATCACAGGACAGGCTGTAGGCAGATGGGATCCTCAGCCTCTTGTCACTGTGACACACAGAGGGAACACAGCAACACACACAACAGGTGTTCAGGCAGAGAAGAAGAAAAGAACTCTCCAGTTTATTGTTGACCTCGTATATATAAATTTCTGGACAGTGACCAGAGATTGGACAGAGAAGTTCCCACCTCTCCATCTCCACTGGTCACTTGAGAAGTCCATCAGGTGATATCTTTTACAAAGGAATGCAAACATGATCCTTGTTTATCTTACAGTTTATGAGAACTGACTCCACTATACTAAAACAAATCAGAAGGCTGATTTTCAGGGACAACATCCTGTCATCCTATGAGCTCCACATTCCTTCACCACCAACCCTAAACGTGAGCCTGGGGCCAGTCCTGCCTGGGGGGATTGCTCCCTGCTCATGCCAGCACCTGCTGAGCATCTGGAAGAGTCTCAGCTTGAAGCTGTCACCTGTCAACGCTTGGTGCTCACCTGGCTCTGCTGCCCAGGGAAATTCCAGCTTCTCTTTATCCTCTGTTTTTATCCTTTTGGCTGAATTTCTGTTGTTCTCCCTGTGCTGTCCCTTCTTGCTGTCCAGCCACAGCCCAAAGAGGGGGGTCACAGTCACCCCTCTGCACCTTCCAGCATTGCCTTCCCTGCCCGCTGGCGGCCTGTCCTTGACAGGGCACTGCTCACGTCCTGTGTACGACGAGGAGGAAGATGCCCTTCCCCAGGGCTGCCTTTCCCTGATGGTGCTTCACTTGGCTCCCTGAACAGCAGCTTTCCCCTGCTCTGCCCGGGGTGGAAGCCCAGCCCGGAGCTCCCCCAGCATAAGCTCGTTGTGATTTGTCCTTTGCTGCTTTGGCTCGTTCTGAACCCGGCCGTGTTTCGAGGCGCTGGGCTGTGCTTTGCTGCTTGTGATCCCCACGTCCCCCAGCCGAGCCACACACCCGTGGGTGCCACATGGCTGTTCCTGCTCCCCGGGGCACAGTTTGGGGCTTGTCCCTCCGTGTCCCTGCTCTCGGGGGGCTGCAGGCTCCCCCGTGTAACCCCCAAGGTGCCAGCGGAGGCTTTGTGCTCGGAGGGGATGTGGTGGCTGCGTGAGGTTTTTAGTTTCTAGGTATATGCAATAAAGAATAACCTGCCCCCCGAGCTGTCCATTACCAGCAGTAGTGCTCTCTGCTCTTTCTGTTGATGTTTACTAATGTAAACCCAGTATTTGTTACTGTAAGAGGATTTTTTTTTTTGTACGGTACTTCAAAAAAAAAACCCACAAAAACAACAACAAAAAAAAAAAAAAAAAAAAAAAGAGAAAAAAAAAAAAAAAGAAAGAAATAAACAGAGTTAATGAACCAGGCTGCTGGATTGCTGTGGGAGGTTGTGCGGGGGCAGGAGGGTGGTGGGGCTGTGCCCCAGTTCCTGGGCTGGGTGCAGGATGTGACCCATTGTGCCAGGATTGTGCTCCCCGGCTTTGTAGGGCTTGGGCACGTGGGGACGAGGGCTGAGAAACCGCCGGAGACAGCGGCTACAAACGGGGGAACGGCGAGGCTCCTCCTCACTCGCTGAGCTCGGGACGGCTTGGGCTGCCCCCCACCCCGCAGCCGGAGCCGCCGCGGCCCCCGCACGTACCGGGGGCCGTGCTGGGAGCCAGCCCCGCTTCCCTGCTCGGGGAGCTCCACGCGTGGCTGCCCACGCTGCCTTTCACCGCCGGACCCGCGGGCACTCGGGGCCCTGAGCTGCCGGCCGGGGGCAGCGGGGACTCGGCGGCCCCACGTGGGGCGGCGGCGTCACGGGAGGCGGCGGCGGGAGGGCAGGAAGGGCGCCGGGAGGCGGGCACGGCCGAGCTTTAAAAGTCCCCGCTGGGCCGGGCTCGTTTCCGCGTCACCCCGGCGTCCTCATGGCCCCCGCGGTGCTGCTGCCAGTCCTGGCGCTGGCGGCCCTGGTGGCCCCGGGGCTCGGGGCGGCCCCCGGCTGTGATTACCCTGCCCACCGCTGGTGCAGCTCGCGGGACACCGCCGTCGCCTGTCAGGTCAGAGCCGCTGCTGCTGCCGGGGCTGGGGACAAGGGCAGGGTCAGCCGGGACGCGGGGACAGGGTTGGGGCAGCGCCTGGCCTGGAGCGTGTGCCAGCTGCGAGCATAGCTTAGGCACAGGCTGGCACATCCACAGCGGTGCTCCGAGCCTCCGATGCCACACGGGCACTACGGCGTTCCACAGCATCCCTGGGGAGTGGCTGTGGTCCAGCCGCACCCTGATCGCGGCCCCTCCCCAGCTGCTGCTGGCACTTCTGCTTTTTAAGTGTAAAACCGCTTTTCTGCTTATTCTGCCCCAAACAGACCCGGTGACAGCGCCCGGGGCTGCAGCTTCCCCCCTGGCAGTGGATGCTGGCCCATACCCCTACCCAGACATGTCCCGGTCTAAATTTGTTTTCCCCTGAAATGTTTTGGGGAAGTTCTGGTGGAAAGCCCCAGCGCTGAGTGTCAGCCACGCACAGCATCCTGTGGCAGCAGAAAGCTCCTGGCCACTCTCACTTCCCTCTAACCCTGAATGCCATCACCCCCCTTCTTCCCTACATCCCCGGAGCTTTGCCACATCCCAACAGCTCCTGGGATGGGGGCTGCAGCCATACCCCCCCCCGTGCACCCCGAAACCTCCCCGTGCACAGGTGGAGAGCCGCTGCCCCAGCCTCCCGCGCCCCTCGGCCGCGCCCGTGCAGCTGAGCCTGTACTACGAGAGCCTGTGCCCGGCGTGCCGCGAGTTCCTCGTCTTGAAGCTCTTCCCCACCTGGCTGCTGCTGCCCGAAGAGATGCTGAACATCACCCTGGTGCCCTACGGCAACGCCCAGGTAGGAGCCGGCTCTCCCGGCGCCGCGGGCTTTCGCCTCGGGGCTGCCGGCCCCGCTCAGACCGGTTGGTCCCGTAGGAGAGGAACGTCAGCGGGAAGTTGGACTTCGAGTGCCAGCACGGCCCCGAGGAGTGTTTGGGCAACATGATGGAGGTGACGGTCCCCGTTCCCACAGCGCTGGCACGGCAGGGTCCAGCGGCCTCTCACCACCCACCCTGTCCCCCTAGGCCTGTCTGATGCACGAGGCCAAGAACTTCAGCACCTACTTCCCCGTCATCTTCTGCCTGGAGTCGGGCAGCTCCGTCACCAAGAACCTGGAGGCTGTAGGTCCCCCTCCCCGCCCCTCATGCCCCACCTTGGGGGCGTCCCTGTGCCCGTGCCCGCCCCCACGTCCCCTGTGCCCGGCAGTGCCTGCAGATCTACGCCCCCGAGGTGGACAGCGGCCGCATCAGCGCCTGCGTGCAGGGGGACACGGGGGTGGCCCTGATGCACCACAACGCCCAGCTGACCGAGGCACTGCACCCCCCGCACCAGTACGTGCCCTGGATCACCATCAATGGGGTATGGCAGGGGGGTACCAGGGGGCCAGGCAGGGCTGGCACACCGTGGGGACCCCCCTGACCCGCCCTGTGTCCCCCCACAGAAGCACACGGACGAGCTGCAGGCACAGGCGGAGGCCTCGCTGCTGGGGCTGGTTTGCAGCCTCTACCAGGTGGGACAAGGCTCTGGGGGGACAGCAGGGCTTGGGGGACATGTCCCCATGCCTGCTGGGGCTCTAATGGCTGCTCTCTGGCAGGGGAAGAAGCCTGAAGCCTGTGGAGGCTCCAAGGCCCCGAAGTTCCCATCTGGCTGCAGGCGCTGAGGGAGGTTGTGGGCGCAGTGAGAGAGAGGCCAATAAAGAAGATATTTTTATGAAAACCACCAGGATCTGGAGTGGTGTGGCAGGGGGAGCAGGGAGGGGGTGGGTTTGCCCTGCCACAGTGGGAAGGGGAGAGGGGCTGGGCACTGGGATTGCCCTCCAGAGCTGGGAATTACCTGCTCCAGCAGTTCACAAAGAAGCCCCTTGAAGATTCCCAAGGAACTCTGCTGAGCAGCTCCCTGAGGAGCAGAACATTTCCTCTCGCCAAGCCTTGAGAAGCAGCTCCAGTGTCTGTCTTTCTCCTCACACTGACAGCATTAAACTCAACCATTTCAGGAGCACTGGGACCAAGACCATCCCAGTTCCCACCAGCCCTTCTCTATTCCCAACCAGCAGGTTTAGGATAGCATCTTTCCTGGTGGTTCCCTGAGCACTTGTGACAAGAAATTCTCTCCAGCAGACTTCAGGAATTTCCCAGACCTGCTGTCCCCAGCAGGAGGGCACTCCCCGCTGGGGTCTGGGAAACTGAAATTCACCACAAGAACAAGGAATTCCTGATCCAGAGAATTCTCCTCACTGCCTGTAGAACAACTCCTCAGTGCCAGGGTCCTGGCTGGGTGATGGGCACCAGACCCCACACCTGCTTTGTTTTTCATCCCCCTCATCCTCAACCAGAGGCTCCCAACTGCAGGGACTGCCCTCAAAGCTCTCCTCACACAAGGTGTGACCCCATCCCTCACCAGCCCTGCAGGCACGGGACTCATCCCAGCTCTGGGTACGGCCCAAGGGCACTTGCACTGGCAGACCCCTGAGTGCCACCTGTAGCCTCCCTTAACCCTTTCCCAGAGGAGCTGGGGAGGCTGTGGGAGCAGGAGGGACACGGGAAGCCCCCACATTCCATCCTGAGAGATGCCAGAGAGCCTTGGGCAGCCAACAGCCAGGAGGAACACAGCCCTGCCACCACAGCCATTGCTCTTTGTCTCTCTCAGGCTCAGCCAACCTGGGCCACCACTCCTGGGCACCCCTGTGTCCCCCACCACCCCAAGGACAGCAAGGGAGGCAGCTGCAGGCAGGGATCCTCCTTCCCTTGCCTGACTGCACCTCAGGCTGCAGCAAGACCTGGAAAGATGAGGAGAAAAAAACAACTAAAAAGAAAAAAAAAAAAAAAAAAAAAAAATCACAGCATCAACCAGAGAGTGCCTGGAAACTTCATCTCTCTTTATTTTCCATTTCTCATCCAAAACCTGGACCCCAAACCCAGCTCTGGGCCCTGAGCAAGCACAGTCCCACGAGCACAGCATGGCACAGCTCCTGCTGCTGCTCAGCGTCTGCCTCGAGCATCGTCCTTGCCCCAAAACTTCTGTCCCCTGGATCAGCTGCACTGCCACCGCCCACAGCTCGCAGGGCCATAGAAAATTCTGCTCGAGAGAAGAAAGGAAAAGAAAGGAAACAATAAACCCTAAGCCTGAACCTGAAGGAGTCTCAGCGCCGGAGGACGAGTTCTCCTCTGCCGAAGCCGCTGCCGAAGCCCTTGGTGCCCTCGGGGCTGTGGGGCAGGCGCAGGACCCCGTCCCACAGGCTGAGGGGCTCAGACACCCAGGGTGCTGCCAGGGCATTGCCGGGAGCAGGTTTGGCCGCGGGACAGAGGCCGCTGCCCCACGGTGTCCAGGACCCCGCCGCGGTCCCCCGGCGGCTCCCGGTGCCCGAGCCCACCCCGAGCGCGGGGAAGCCCTCGCTGCTGAGGAGTGAGCCGGGGAAGGCGTTGGAATTCCCAGGCGTGAAATCGCTGCCAGGCCAGGTGGGTGCCACCAGGTCCTGGTTGAGGAGGAGGGACGGCGACCCTGCGGCACCATCGGGCTCCGGAGAGCGGCTGGGCAGGGAATCCTCGGGGCCGCCGGGGAAGCTCAGGGCCGCCGGCGGCATCGTCCAGCCCGCCCGCTCCTCCCCGGATTTCTTCTTGCCGCCCTTCCCGCAGAGCCGGACCACCCTGATGCCGTGCCAGTCGCGGTGCCCGAGGCTCTCGAAGGCCCTGCGGGCGCTCTCCAGGCTCTCGTACTCCACCAGGGCACAGCAGCGGCTCAGCAGCTCGGGGAACCGCGACGAGTACCTGCGCACGTCCGAGGGCAGCTTGCGGCCCGGCCGCAGCAGGCGGATGGAGGCGATGGCGCCGAAGGGGCTGAACATCCTCGTGATGGTGTCCAGGAAGTTCTTCTGCAGCGGCGGGTCCTGCTCCCGCGGCTGCAGCTCCCAGGCCAGCAGCAGCTTGCTGGGGGGACGCTCAGCAGATGCTCGGGGATGGGGAGCCGCCGCCGCACTTTGGTGCCCTCCTTGTTCACCTCCAGCAGCGCCGAGAACTTGAGGGCGTAGAGGGTGAGGCGCCAGTCCCGGGTCAGGTATTTCACCTGTGCAGAGAGGGTGGAATCCCCATCGGCCTGCATCCCCCACTCTCCCAGGCAGGGATCACCCTAAACCCACCCTCCAAGCAGGCTGTGACCCCATCCAATATCCCCCATGGCAATATTCCCCTTCTACAGGAGCAGCTTTGGGATCTGCAGACAGTCCCCAGTGTCCCCTAGGCTCTGGCAAGAAGCCACAACTTTCCCTTGAGCCACACCACCTGCACTTCCCTGGGTTTTTTGGTTAAGGGATAACCATTTCCAAAGCAGCCCGGGGGAAGCATGGGTGGAAGAGGCAAATCCAGCCCTGGGGGTGTTTTGAGGAGTGTTCACACTCCGTCAGCCACCCTCCCTGGGGATTGAGCTGCTGCAGGGTATCGAGGGCAGGGAGCAGAGTCCAGCTCTGCACCACCAGGACACAGCCCTGACCTCCCCACATCCCCCCAGAGGCAGCCAGACCACACACCAGGCCCCACCTTCTTGAAGGAGGTCAGCAGCTTGATGCTGACGAAGCCCATCTTGTTCTTCTGCACGTGCTTGAGGAGGAAGGCATCCTTGGCCAGGTTCTCATCAGACAGGTAGAACTCCACCTGGGCCACGATCCTGCGCACCAGCTGCGGGTCGGGCGCCGAGCAGCTGCAGTCCAGCAGGGCCACCCCCAGCTCGCAAGAGCTCCTGGCACAGCAGTGGGGACACAGGGGTCAGCTGCAGCCTAGGCCACCGTGGTGGCACAAGAGTCACCATGGGCACCCAGGGCTGCCACCAGCCTTGCCCTGGGGACAGGGAACAACTGCAGCCCCTGCTTGGAGAGGCTCCTGGGAGAGCCAGACTGAATCAAACATCCCAGACAAGGGACATAGCCTAGACCAGGGGCATGTCCTGGACAAGGGACATGGCCCCCTGAGGACAAACACATGCAAGGGACGCAGCCCCAGACAAGGGAAGTGTCCTGGACAAGGGACACGGCCCCTTGAAGACAAGCAGCTGCCAGGAGGGGGCTCAGCCCCTGCCCACGTACCCCGTGTAGCTCTCCACGATGTCCTCCTGGCCGAGCAGGGCAAGGGAGCAGCTCCATGGGGGACAGAGAGGCCGTGCCAGGAGGGAATTCCTTGGTGCAGGCACTGGAGTGCTGCAGCTGGGCTGGGAATCGAGCCCCAAGGGCACTCCAGAGCCCTGTGAGGACATTGTCCTTCACCTGGACACGACACAGAAGGACAGTGCTGGGACACCCCGAGCAGAGCAGCCCTGGGACTGAGCCCAGCTCTGGGCTGCAGCCCCCAAACCCAGCCCAGGGCAGGGGCACTGCAGGAGGTGGTTGTTATGTCCTTACCTGCTTGGTAGCACTGGAAGGAAATTTTAAGTTCTAGCAGTACATCCCAGACACCCCAAGGCAGCAGCTCCCAAATTCCCCTCAGCTCCCAAACTAAGCCTCCCAAAACATAAAGGCAAAAAAAAAAAAAAAAAAAAAAGAAAAAAAAAAAAAAGGGAAAAAAAAAAAAAAAAAAAGGAAAAAAAGAGAGAGAAAGCCCCTGGTGTGAGGGGGGTGTGGGTTTATAAACACACCCTGAAGGTACTGCAGGGGTGGTTGTGGACCTGCCCCCACACTGCCTGCTCCAGGTGAAACCTGTTTGTGGTTTAACTGCCCCAGCTGAGCCCTGGGACGAGTCAGGCTCCTCCTGCTTCAGCTGCAGAGCCAGGCTGGTGACCAGGCAGGGTAGGGCCAGCAGAACCTGTCCCCTCTGGTACCTGGGGGGCAGTGAATTTCAGTGAATTTCAGTGAATTTCAGTGACAAGGCCTCTGTCTGTGCCTCGGTGTCCCTGCCTTGTGCAGGAACAGTGACAGCCCCACGGAGGGGAGGGAAGCTCTGTCCAGGGAATCCTCTGGGCTGCCAGAGCAGCAGGGAAGGGCCCCTCTCCCTGCAGACACATCCCCCAGCCCCGTGAGGGGGCAGGAGGGGCCCCAGCCCCAGGGGAAGGGTCTGGGATGAAAGAGCCCCGTGGCTGAGCCCCATGCTGGGCAGCAGAGGGAAGAGGAGGACACGGGGGGCTGGGGCAGGGGGGGTGACACTGGGCTGGGGACAATGCCAGGGCAGGGGGCTGTGGAGCTGGGTGGAAGCTGGAACTGCCACTGGAAGGGGCTGATGCTGGGAGCCTGCCTGAGCCTCTCCTGCCAGTGCAGGCAGAGCCTTGGCTGATGCTCCTGTGCCCTGTGGCAACACGGCCAGCCCAAGGGCTGCACTGGGACAAGAGAAGCTGTTTCAGGCCAAATGACAGAAGTCACAAGCAAACAACAGAAGGTGGCTCTGGCTCCTGCTCTCACATCTGTATTTTTGTGTTGGTTCATTTTGAGAACTTCATCTCATTTCTCTTCACAAGTGCCCCTGTCCCAGAGGTTTCCTAGATGCACTGCCTGTTCTCTGATGCTGTGTGGACAATCCAGGAATGCCACCGTGTCCAGCTCTGAGGTCACCTTTCTGGGATGAGCCCCAGGGACTGGCCATGTCCAGCTGCTTCTGGAATGTTGTACCCCTCTGATTTCCCCAGGCTTGGGGTCAGCCCATGGCCACCTCCCCTTCTCCTGCCACCTCCTGGTGTTCTCTGCTGGTTGGGAAAGAGGTGGAAGCCAAAATCCTGGGCTGCTAGTGCTGAAGTCTCTGCAGGATTTGCCCATCTGGGAGGGGCAATGGAGCCAGAGGCAGGCTGAGGGTGGGGGGTGTAGGTACTAACAGGAGGATTTTGAGCTGTGTTTGCTTTGTGCTTAGAGGCAGATTTTCTCAGGGTTAGGAGGTGCTGCCCAGCTCCCCTGGGGGAAATAATCTGCTGCTCCCAGACCTGAGATTCCCAAAGAAGAGGCTCTGTCTGGTCTGGCCAGTCTGGGTGTGATCCAGAGAGAGAGTGAAGCAAAGGCACTGAGGCAAGGGGCTGAGGCTGAACCTTCCTGGAGGGTCAGAGCAGGAATGACCCAGCATTTGTCACATCCCTCCCATCCTCACTGCTCCCATCCTCTCAATTAGTCTGGAAGCTTAATTAGAAAATCCTCCTGTGGCCTTGTGCTCAGTCTGATCCTTCAGCCTCACACCCCCTGGGGCTGGCTGTGATGGGGGGTTATCCAACACACCAGCTGCTGCTCCTTCCTGCAGACCCCTGCCCCAAACTGCTGTAATTACCCTGCCCTGGGCAGCTCCTGCATCCCCCCGAGGCTGCTGCAGCATCTCCTGGCACCTCTCAGGGATCACAGAAGAAATGGGACCACGACACTCCTTGTGCAGGCCTGAGCATTGGATACACGTTTATTGCTGTTCAGGTTGAGCTGGGAATTCTGTGCAAGGGGGTTTGGGTGCTCCTCCAGCCTCCTCACACGCTGCTGCAGAGCTCCAGAGCATCTCCTTTGCATTTTGCTCTTCCCTTGGAGGAAGAGCTGAACTTCCTACGGCCCTCGGTGGGAGCAGGGCAGTTAGGATTGGGTTGCTCAGTTGTTTTTTTTAGACTCTCTTATCTCAACAGCAGGATCCCAAGTGTGGACTCTGACCCAGGGAGTTTTCATGGTTTATGTACATTTAAATCTGCCTCTCTCACTTCTCTCCTGCCGCTTCCATGTGAGACATTTACAGACAAACATCACCCTGGCACAACAGTGTGGGACAGAGGGAAGATGTGCCACTGCACACTCTCATTTCGGTTGCCATTAGGAACATGTTTGAAAGTGTCACAGCTGCCTTAGTGCCACTTGGAATGGAAAATCAGAGATTTGGATAGAATATACTCTGCTAGGCAAATGTACACAAGACCCCTGGAAAAGCTCACACCAAACACTGCATCATTAGAAACCATAATAATAATAAAAGCTATTTATGACACGGCCTTTATTCACAGAGAGATTTGCCCCAGGGCTTTGTTTTTGCAGTTTAACTTGATGACAGATCCCCCCTCCTCTGCCCTGTAGCCCACAGCACCCCAGCATCGTCCACAGCAGCCCAGGGCAATCCAGACCCCACAGGACACGGGAAAGGGGGATAAGCCCAGCTCAGCCCCATGGGAGCCAACCCCGCAGGAAAAGGCAAAGGGATCCAGAGAGGGGAATGCCACTGGAGTGCCAGCCCCTCCCTACCTGGGATGGGCTGCTGGGCCAGTCTGAGCTGTGCTGGGCCAGTCTGAGCTGTGCTGGGCCAGTCTGAGCTGTGGCTGTGGGCCACCCGGAGTGGGGGAAATGGGAACAAGGCCCACCCTAAGGCACTGGGGTCACACACCCTTGCCCTGCTCGGACCCTCCTTCAGCACCAGAGCAGGACATGGAGTGGGAATTTCACAAACACCAGGATGTGGGACCAGTTCCTGTCTGCATGGGCACCGTGGAGGATGGGATTGCCATGGGATTGCCATGGGAGTGTCCCAGGATTGCCATGGGATTGCCCTGGGATTGTCCCATGATTGCCATGGGAGTGTCCCTGGATTGCCATGGGATTGTCCCAGGATTGCCATGGGATTGCCATGGGAGTGTCCCAGGATTGCCATGGGATTGCCCTGGGATTGTCCCATGATTGCCATGGGAGTGTCCCAGGATTGCCATGGGATTACCCTGGGATTGCCATGGGATTGTCCCAGGATTGCCATGGGAGTGTCCCAGGATTGCCATGGGATTGCCATGGGATTGCCATGGAGTTCCCAGATTGCCATGGGATGTCCCAGGATTGCCATGGGATTGTCCCAGGATTGCCATGGGATTGTCCAGGATTGCCATGGGATGTCCCGGATTGCCATGGGATTGTCCCAGGATTGCCATGGGAGTGTCCCAGGATTGCCATGGATTACCGGGATTGCCAGGGGATTAGGATTGCCATGGGATGCTGGAGTGTCCCAGGATTGCCATGGGAGTGTCCCAGGATTGCCATGGGATTACCCTGGGATTGCCCTGGGATTGTCCCAGGATTGCCATGGGATTGCCCTGGGATTGTCCCAGGATTGCCCCGGGATTACCATGGGATTGTCCCAGGATTGCCCTGGGATTGCCATGGGAGTGTCCCAGGATTGCCATGGGATTGCCATGGGATTGGCATGGGATTGCTCTGGGATTGCCATGGGATTGCTCCGGATTGCCATGGGAGTGTCCCAGGATTCCCCTGGGATTGCCATGGGAGTGTCCCAGGATTGCCATGGGAATGTCCCAGGATTTCCCTGGAATTCCCCCGGGATTGCCCCCATCCCCATCGTGGCACGGGGGGATGAACGTGCTCTGCCTCCAGCTGCCACTGCCTCGGAGTCCTTTGGTATCTTGAGCTGGCCTGACGGTGTCCCAGGAGCGCTGGGGTGAAGTGCCAAGCTGGGGGACATGGAAGCAGGTGGGAATGCTCATCCCACAGTCCCAGAGCACGCCTGTGTCCGCCGGGATGTGCAGCCTGGAGCCTCTCCCCAGGCTGGGGCCAGCAGACCCCAGCTGTCCTGGGCTCCCTGGTACAAGAGATTTGGCAAAGCCAGAGCCAGGACAGCTCGTCTGGAAAGGCTGCAGGAGAAGGGCCGGGTATTTTTCCTTCTTCTTGGGCACTGATTGGTTCAAGTTTGTATCACAGTGAAGTCTGAGACGTGGGGAAGGGACCCAAAGCACCTTCCCCGACACAGAAAGCCTCGTTTGTCCTCGAGAGCGAGGACAGGATCTGCCAGCCAGCCACATCCCACCTGCTGCTGGCCACAGAGGCTTCCATCCCTCGGAGCAGACTGGAGCTTCTCCCTCCACTCTGGAGGGACACTGGCGGCCAAACCAGCCCCGTCCCTGCGCCTGCCCCGGCTCAGCCCATCCTCAAACACAAGTAAACATAAAGAGAAACTAAGAGGCACTATAATAACGCAGCTCGGGGGGGCCCAGGCCTGGCTCGCCCGCCTGGCTCGGTGGCTCCGTGCCGGTGTCAGATGTCCTGCAGGGAGTGGCCGGGCTCGCTGCGCTCCCGTTTCACCAGCGGCTCCCCCAGCGCCCGCTCCGGCTCGCCCTCGGTGCCCAGCTCGCCGATGTCATCTGCAAAGGACACGGCTCAGAGCGGGGAAGGCAGCCAGGCTGAGGTTCCCTCTGCCACAGCCCTCTCAGCCCGACCCAGCAGAGCTCCCCGGCAGGGAAGGAAGGTACCTTTGTCCAGCAGCGTCGGGGACAGGGATGTGAGGTCACCAAACTGAAAGAAAAAGGAGTTACGGGGTCAGGGAGGCTTTGGGGAGCCAAGGTGCCAGACCTGCTCGATGGCATCACCAAACAATTTCAACCAGCCAGGAGAGACCATGAGCATCAGTGCTGGTGGTGGGGAGCAGAAACCAAAACCAACCACAGGTTTTGGGGGAAAAACATTTTGTTGCCATTTAAACCACTATGCAAACACCACGCACAACAATCCAGGGCAGGATTTAGCTCTGGAAGGGAGGGAGAAACTTCTCCACCTCCCAAGTGATGACCAAGTGCTGCCACAGGCAGAGGTGGTGCCTTTTCTCCAGCCCTTTCCACCTCTCAGGCATTTCCCCTCTCCTGGACTCCACCTTCACCCCTCTGCAAAGCCTTTGCAGGGATGTCAGAGAGAGTTTGGCCAGCGAGGCCATGGTGCCAAAAGGAACCAGAGAGCCCCTTGGCTCTGGAGATGTGGTGTCCCTCATTGCTGTAACAATGCTGAGAAGTCATGGAAAGCTGGCCAGCAGCAGGGGCTGAGGAGAGTGGGAATTGCAAGAACATCCATCCTTCTTTGCAGGGAAGAATCAGCCTCCTCCTGGAGAACAGGAATATTGCAAGGGTCTAGTGAAGGAAAAGCCTGAGGGATGAGAGCCTCCCACAGCTGAGTTTTGCTGGGAGCCAGTCTCTGCCTTTCATGTTCCTTTAATATCAACGAAGGCAGAGGTTTTGCAGTTAACAGAGGGAATTCAGCACTGCAGTTGGAGCAGCGTGGGAGGGAAGGCAGAACCAACAGGCTTTGGTTTGCCTGGCTCCCTGCATGAGCTCTGTGCAAGGTTCAAGGAGCAAACGAGATCAATTTTGGGCACATGGGCTCGGTTTTAAACTCATAGTAGTTTCAACATTGCTGTCACAGGTTCATCTGGGGCTTTTAACTCTGTATTTCAGAGGGAAACACTGGATGTGGCTTCTGCTAGGCAGGACAGGACCTGCCTGCAAGCAAGGCACCAGACTTGCTGTCTGACTGGTGAACAAAAAAAAAGCCCCAAACCCTCACAAACAGCCCAAACAACCCCATCATCCTCTTCTTCACCTCAAAAACGGAGAGAGTGGCTGACTGTGCACGTAATGCTGGAGCTTGTAGAGGCCTGGAGAAATTCAGTTGCTGAAAGCAACTTTTGGACCATTTTTGCTTGGTTTAGCTGGACTTTGCCCTGTCAGGAGTCCCAAAATCAGGGCTGGCAGTCACAGGTGGTGCAGGGAAGTGGGGAGATCCTTTCCCTCCCTCCTCCAGGCCTCCAAAGCCCAAATGATGCTCAACCACCCCAACCCCAAAACCCACCAGCTCAGGGAAGACGCTCCAGGAGCTCTATCCTTGTGCTAGGCACTCAAAACAACTCAGTAAATAATTTTTGTTGTAAAACAAGCCGAGGGCACAGTGCAATTTGTGAACCCAGCAGCGTCTCTTGAGGAACTGCTTTTTTGGGGATGATTTGTAGGCAATAAAGGATTCTCACCTCTCCCATGACAGCAATTGGGGTCTCCCCTGTTGCCTGGGCCACATGGTGCTCCACCAGGTAGAACATGTACTCGTCGTAGAGCAGGCGGATCAGGTGGAAGGAGCCGAAGCTGGCGGCGCTGCGCAGGGTGAGGTCACGGATCACCATGGAGCTGGGAAAAGGGCAGGAACCAGAAAGTGGGGTTGAGTTTCACCCCTGTGTCAGGGCTGATGTGAGTTCTGGGCCCTGCAGGGACTGTGGGACCCAGTGCTGTCTCTGCCTCTGACCCAAAACTATCAAAGCACTTTAAGAAATCAGTTTATGGCACATCCTATCCCCATCCTGAAGGGATTCCAGAACCACAGTTAACCAGAGTTCCATGGGAGTAAAGAATTTGGCCTTGGCTTTTCAAGGAGCTCTTCACATGCCCCAAGCCTGATGCAGAAATACCCCCAAAATGAGAAAGAAAATGTACCTGTAGAAGGACCACTTCAACAGGAACTGTCTGGCTGCCTTGGGGAAGCTGGGGCTGCCCTCGTGGTGCTTCAGCACTTGAGTGACAACATTGTCCAGCCAGCTGGCCCACTGGTCCAGAGAGCTCTGCTGCTGCAGAGTCAGCTTGAAATCCTGCTCCAGCTTCTGATCCTCAACGCACCCAATGCCCTCCAACTCACATACTTCGTGGCACAGATCACCCCGAGGAGGCTCAGTCTCATCCTGCTCAGGAGAAGGGCTCACAGTTTACCTCAATCAATTCCCTCCTGCTCAGGAGAAGGGCTCACAGTTACTCATTCCCTGCTCCTGTTTGGAAGAAGGGCTCACAGTTATTCATGCCAGGCCTGCATGGTGTTATTATCCCAACCCAGGAATTAATTTCCAGCAGGCAAAGGCTGCAAACCAGCTCTGAATCATGGCCCCTCAGATCTGCCTGGACCACAGTATTTTTAGAACTACGTAATTGTTGGTAGCACTTTATTCTTCACTGGAAAAGTGGCAAAGCATTGGAATGGGATGCCCAGGGCAGTGAACACCCTGGAGGTGTTCAAAAAACGAGTGGACGTGGGACCACGGTTTAGTGGGCATGGGCACAGTTTAGTTTCCACCTTGTTTAGTGGGCATGGGGGGGGTCAGCTGAAGGTTGGACTGGATGGTCTGGGAGATCTTTTCCAGCCTCAGTGACCTGTGAGCTACAGAAGCTCCTTCCCTATTACTGTGATGTAGATAGAAACACACAGTAACACACACAGCAGGTGTTCAGGCGGAGAGGAAGAAAGGAAGTCTCTAGTTTGTTGCTGACCTCGTATCTGTCAGTTTCTGGACAGTGATCAGAGATTGGACAGAGAAGCTACCACCTCTGCATCTTCACTGGTCACTTGAGAAGTCCATCAGGTGATATCTTTTACAAAGGAATGCAAACGTGATTCTTGTTTATCTTACAATTCATGAGAACTGACTCCACTATACTAAAACAAATCAGAAGGCTGATTTTCAGGGACACTTCCCCACTGCTCACAGCGAGGTGGAAAGGAACGCCAGCCCCTTCTCCTTGTTGATCCAGCTGGGAGCTGAACGCTGCTCCCCTGGCAGTGGAGCCCCAGGCTGGAGCAGGTGAGCAGTGCCCCCGGCTTACCTGCACGTTGGCGAAGTCCACGCGGTTGAGGTCGCTGAGCATCTGGTTGATCTGGGACGTGTTCTGCAGCACGGCGCGCGCCGCCTGCGCCAGGTGGTTGAGGGACGTGTACCTGCGCAGGGTCTGGGCAAAGGCACTCACCACCCCCACCTGCAACACAGCAGGGGGGCTGCAGGGCATGCTCTGCCCCCCAGCCCAGGCACCAGCCCTGCAGGCCTTCCAAAAAAACGTCTGGAGGTGGCACCTGGGGACACGGTTTAGGGGTGGCCTGGGCAGAGCTGGGGAGTGGGTTGTGAAGGCTGGTGGAGCCTGAGAGGCATTCTCTAAGTTAGGGAGGCACAAGAGGCCTCTCTCCCTGGATGCCCTGTTCTGTTGTGTCACTGTACCCCTGTTCTGCTCTCTGTTTTCCTCCTCCCCATCCCTGTGTCCCCCAGTCACTCCCCCAGTTTCCCCCTTGGCTCCCACACCCTAACCCTGCCTTTGTTCTGCCCCATGCCCCTGACAATTGGTCCCTGATGCTCTTTCAGCCCCTTCCACCCCTACACTTGAACCTGGACCCTTCCCATGAGTTTTGCCTTTCACTCTGGACTCTCTGTGGTTATGCTGCAATAAACATCTCTGTGGAACCCTTACAAAGGCCCTTCCTGCCTCTGTGCCATCAAATATATCACCAGCTATCTCAGTTACTGCAGTGGTTGGACTCAAATCACCTTAAAGGTCATTTGGAACCTAATCCTTGTGCCAGGCACTCGGAACAACTCAGTCAATCCTTGGGCACACTCTCAAACATGGTGAGGGCACAGTGTGGATTGTGAACCAGTGGTGTCTCAGGGTGCTGCTCACTTTGGGTTGGTTTGTAGGGAATAAAGGACTCTGACCTCTCCCATTACATCTCCCTGCTTGCCTGGCTTCACCAGGTAGAACATGCACTCATCTTAAAGCAAGGAAGGACCCAGACCTAAATAATTCTATGATTCCATTATTTATTCTCTTTAAGCCACCAGATTTTCACACTCTGCCTCCAGCAGAGAGCAGCAAGGTGGGAAGAGGCAGCAAGAATCCCTGGCTTTAGGAGAGCAGGAGCCTTGGGGCAATGCCACTGACTGGAGGACAGCCTCATTCCAGGGCAGAGCCAACAGGGAATGGTCCCAGCCCCAGGGCTGAGCTTTCTCCAGGAACGTTTGGACAACACAGGGTGGGATTGTTGGGGTGTGTGTGCAGGGCTAGGGGTTGGCGATGATCCCTGTGGGTCCCTCCCAGCTCAGGATATTCCATGGCTCTATGATTTTCTCCCACAAAGCTTTATCTGCAATTTCAGGACACAGGAAGGCTCCAGGGACAGAGCTTCTGGTACAAAGGAATTGCCCCACCTGTCCTGCCACTCCTGCCTGGCTCAGAATCAATCACTGCATTGTGCCAGGTGGCCAAATCCCTGTGGAAAACTGCAAGATGGAGACACAGACAGGGCCTGCTCACCTTGGTCTGCACGACCTGTGGGGGGAATTCACTCATGGCACTCATCAGCCACCCTTCCAAACTCTTGGCAAAGTTCCGGATCGCCTGTGTCAGCGTGCCTGCAAGGAAGGCTGCAGGGTCAGGAGGGATGTTCTGGAGCAGTTTTGGGTGCCACTTTCTAGCTGAGGACTTCTGAGGTGTCAACCCAGCACCAAGGAAATCAGCTGGGTCGATGCACCCAAATTATTCTCTGGTGCTATCACTCAAACTCTTCTTATAATTCATTTTCTTACTCCTTTTTCTTACTCTTATTCTTACTCTTACTCCTATTCTTTTTCTTACTCTTATCCTTATGACAATTGGACTTCATGATCTTAGAGGTCTTTTCCAAACTAAACATTTCTTTGTTTTTTTAGTTATTCTTATTTTTCTTTCGTCCTTTTCTTATTCATGGCCCTTCTGAGCATTTTCCAAGCATTGAAATTCGCTCTTCAAAGACACCCTCGTGCCTCAGCTTGTGACAGCCTTCAGAGGGACATTTGGGAATCCAAATCAAGAGAAAACCCTTAATACCCCATCATTAATCTCCCACAAAACAATTGACCCCTAATTTCCAGCAGTGCAGTCCTGTACAAACAAAAACCTCCAAGGACCCACATCTCAAAGAGTCCCATATCCTGTGTTTTTCACCTGACTCCGGGCCAAAATCAGGAGATGTGATGTGCAACACACCAAATTTAAAAGGGAGGGGAATTCCCAGAGGTTACAACACATCCCCCCAGAGCAATGCTGCAGGGGGAACACTGCTGTTGTTATTATATTTCAGCCAAGGCAAACACCTCCAGGGAGGTTTTACAGTGGAAATCTTTGTGGCAGTGGTAGCCAGAGTGAGATCAGCTCTGCAGGGGCTGTGGGTACTCACTGGGCACTGGCCTGAGCACGTCAGGGATGAGGATCTCCACCAGGGCCTGGTACAGGATGTGGTCACAGCTCCTCATCCACTTGAGGATGGGCTCATACTTGCACAGGGTGATCAGTTTGTCCTTTGGGAGGGTCCCTTCGGGTTCCTCTTCACTGCAGGAGGAGGAGGAAGGAGACAGAGTTAGCAGCAGGTTTGCTTTCAGTGCTTTCCCTCTGCATTTCTAACTCCAATTTTCAGCAGAAAAAAGACGTGTGTGTGCCTTGCAAAAGGAAATGTTTGACTGCTCGTACAGGTCTTGTCTCTGCCAGCACCTCCTTGTCCTTGGGGCCAGAGCTTGGAGAAGTTTTCCTTCAAATCTACACTCCTGGTGCTTGGCCTGCCTCCCCCTCTTCCCTTTTTAACTTCACTGCCTCTCACACCCCCCTGTTCATGTGGGAGCTGAGCTCCCGCAGCCATTTCAGCCAGCAAAGGCTCAGCTGCTTCCTCCTCACAGCCCCAGCTGTTCCCAAAACCTTCCCACCCCTCTCCTCTCTGCTCCTGAGCCACAGCACTGGGGACAAAAACTTTGCAGCCAGTGTAGGGGCAGATTAGCTGATATTGGGATGTCTTCAAGGTGTTTAACACCTCCAAATGCTGAGTGTTTTGAGAAGGAAGGAGACTGGATGTTTGGATGAGAACAGAACACACTGCCTGTAACTGGCTGAGGTCAGTCCAGCTTCCATTATTTTCACTTTGTAGATGGATAAAGGCATGAGAGATTTGTTACACAGCAAGCAGAAAGAGCTGAAACCTGAATGCACTGCCAGAGCTGCTCACCCACACATTATGCTGGGAATTGGGAATTTGGAAGGGTCTTTCCCCATGCATTGCATCAAAATCATGAAAGCCAAGCCTTGGACATGCTCTAAAGTGGAACTTTGAGCCTCAGCCTGCAGAATTTTAGTGGTGAACTCCATGGGCATAACTCCTGGAAAATCCCACATGGAGAAATTTGAAATTTGCTGTGAAGTGCATCCATGTTCTGCATCTTCTCACACTTCCAGTGTGCCACTTCCCTAATATTTGGGGTTTATATTTCTATTTATATATTAAGAAGGGGAGGGAGTGTGTTATTTACCTCTCGGGGTTACTGGCAGAGGTGTGAGAAGTGGGAGAGCCCTGCAGAAAAGCTGCCTCCAGTTTCCCCTGTGTACCTAGAAACAGCTCCTGGGGTGTTGCAATCTGCCTGGGAGCTGTTCCCTCAAGAAAATGAGATTTTAAGCCAAGCAAACACAGCTGCAGTGATTCCTTGCAGGAAAATATCCCCTGGGCAACATCTACAAGGCCATATTCTACAGATTTTTGAGGGATTTTTGTTTATTACTCAATGTTTTATCATTTTTCTTCTGAATAGAAAACCTTTGTCTTTATAGCATCAGTAAGAGTGGACAGATTTGTGATAGAAATTTTAAGAAGAAACCTCCACTTTTTCAATTTTCTCTGTTTTCACTTATTTCCATTCTCCTGGCAGCAGCTCCCAATGCATAAAGGATGAGGAAGAGGCACAGCAATGAGCCAGGCAGGAGTGAAAATATTAAAGCAGCTTCGTTTGCAATGATCTGCCTCAAAACAGGAGGCACTGACAGGGCTGGGTAGCCAGGCAAGGCAGAGAGTCAGTCTGGAGATCCCTAAAACCTCAGAGAGTCCCTAAAATCTGAGCCAGAGGATGGCACTGATTGATGGCAGGGAATTATCACTGTCTGCTCCTGAGCACTTGGGAAAGCAGGATCCCTTCTGGGCTGCAGGAGGTGCAAGGGACACACATGTCCAGCCTCAGGGTGAGAGGAAACAGCCCCAGGTTGTCCCAGGGGAGGTTTAGATTGGACATGAGGGAAAATTTCTTCACTGAAAGAGTGGTGAGGCACTGGAACAGGCTGTGTAGGACAGTGGTGCAGTCCCCATCCCTGGCAGTGTCCAAAAAACGTGGGGATGTGGCACTTGGGGATGTGGTTGAGTGGTGGCCATGGCAGTGCTGGGTTGATGGGTGGACTTGATGATCTTGGAGGGCTTTTCCAGTCTCAGTGACCCCACAATTCTCTAATCAGAGCACTTTCCCAGAGCTCTGAACTTTGCATTACAATATCAAACATTTCCAACGCTCTCTGTCACGGCTCTGCAGGGCAGAAAATACTCCCAAAATTCTCCAAAGCACTTAAAAACCCTAAAAACACTTCATGCATCTTAAAAAGAAATCTATCAGCAAGAAATGGAGCAGGGAAGGCCGGGAGTACCTGGAAGGCAGAGCATTGGGGCCATCACTAGGGGGTGCCTTGGGATTCCAGAAGGATTGCCACAGCTTCTCGATGTAGTGGAACTGGAGGTTCATCACGACATCCAAAGTGGCCTGACAGCAGAGAACACCACGGGGTCAGCACTCAGCACGAGTGCTGCCACTCACAGTAAATAATTTACATGAAAAACAACGGAATTGGCACCATTTTAGTGAACAACTTAACATAAAACAGGTCATGCAGGGAAAAAAAATCAATATTTGGGTTGCAATTCCTGGCAAATGAACCATGCCTGATTATATTCCAGCTTCTTCTAAGAGTGGGATATGAGCTGGTCACATGAATGATGTGCCATGTCAGTTAATAAATCAGTTACTAATAATCACCAAAGAATATTGCAAACAGTCACCTCGCAGTGTCTCCTGTAGAGAACCTGCAGAGTTTTCACGTCGTTCAAGGTGAAACCTTCTTGTAAGAGGACGTTACCAAGATCAGGGGCTGGGAACTCGGGAAAGACATGGGTTACATCTGGGAGAAGAAATTGGGAAAGATGGTGAGGGTTAGGAAAGCTCAGAGTACAGTCAGAGTGCTGTCACTGGAGGCTCTTTCATGTTCCAGCTGGGATGAGACAGGAAAAATGAGATAATTTAGTCCTTTCCCTGATTTGTGGTGTTATACTGAAAAAAAGCGAACAGCCACAGTCCAGTGGATTCAGTGGGGAAAGGAAAATGTTCCCTTTCTGTTTGTAGTAAAAGAAACAAGAAAACTTTATCTTCATCTACCATCCATTAGAATTTCTCTGAAGCTTGGAAAATGTCTCTCTGGTATTTAAGGAGTACAATGAGGAACAGAATTGGGCAGCAGAGGTGTCAGGAGCTGGGATTTGTGATGGAGACACACAGCTCCAGGGCCAGCAAATCCAGAGGGTCTGTTCCACAGGGAGAAGGTCAGTGTGGATCATCTCCACTCAGAAACACACTGCAGCCTGTGCAAGGAAGGGAATTGCTTTCCCCCCTCTGGCCAGGACCTCCACTCTTCCATGGAGTTTAGATAAAACCAGATGGATTACAAAGGGATCCAACAGAGCCATGGGCTCAAGGAAAAAGTGTTCCTGGGGAGACAGCAGTCAGCACATGAACTCAGAAGTGTGGCACTACAAAAACCTATAGAACACATACTATATATACAATCTATATATCAGAAAAAAGCCAAAATGCTCTAGATTTATTAGGCAAGCACACAAATGCACAACAGTCAAGACTTGCTGAATAAAACCTTCCCCTTAAAGCCCAAATCCCTGAGGTGCAATGATTCCTCAGCAGTCTCCTCACCTATGAACTGCTGGTGGTGCTGGCTCTGGGCAGCCACTGACTGCTCAGGTGTGGGGTGGGGGGTGCTGTTGGATGCACTCTCTGCCATCCCATCCATCTTCTGGGCTGCTCTGTACCTAAATCCCATCAGAAAGAGGATGGATTAGGATCCCCACAGGTTGGTACATTCAAGGCAAACACGTTGAGGGCTGATCGTTTACATCATGGGCTCGAACGCAGGGGAAATGAGAAGCTGCTTTTGAAAAGCTTCCCCAAGGTAGAATGGAAGGGGTTAAGAAGTTTGATGACATCGAAAAAATCAAAAAAGAGAAGCAGAGCTCTAGTGGGTTCCAGAGCAGATTCTGTCTCAAGAACTGACTTTTGCATTTACTTTCTGTTTGGGAGCTGCAGAAATAAATTCTGCTCCTTCTGCACTTCAGCACCAACTAGAAGTGTCCATGCTTGCAGGAGGCAATTCCAAATCCCTTTCCACACTTTAAAAATCTTTATCTTTAAAATTACTCAGGCACAAGACTAAGCATGACTCTATTTAACTTGCACAGAAAAACACCCAAACCCCCAAAATCCACCCAAATACAGACAAGCCCCCATGTCCTTTACATTGATTTGGCACCAACATCTCCACAGCTGAGATCCTAAACCATTTTGGCTACAGGGAGGCTGTGAAAGGTGGCCCACAGGGTGGAACATGCCACTGGCAAGGAGAATATACTGATAAATCCCATTCCACGGAACTCCAGAAGGGTTTGGGTTGGAAAAGTCCTTTAAAGGACTGGTCCAACCCCCTGCAGTGAGCAGGGGCATCTTCCACCAGAACAGGTTGCTCCAAGTCTCATCCAACTTGCCCTTGAATATCTCCAGGGAGGGGGCATAACCTGGGATAAGTTTTGGACCTTTCCACAGCTCAGCTCTGGTTCTTCACCAACACCTGGCTTGAACTTCCCAAGAGGAGCCAAATCCCAAATGCCAAGGACCTGCTGAGTATTTGGGAAGGGCCTGGGAGCACCCACCTTTGCTTCTGGTGGATGGGCTGCTGCCTCATGGCCATGTACTGGGTGTCCTCCTGCAGGCGGTTCAGCGGCGACTCCGGCTTCAGACGGATGCCGTAGTAGTGATATTTGGAATTTCCCCTGCAAACACCAACCCAGTCAGTGGAAATGGGGCATTGTGGCCCTGGTTGCTTGGACAGCACACCCCACTTCGTGCAGCACTGCTTGAGGAGCTCAAGGGATGAACTAATGGAATGCCATCATCCCCTAGAAGATCGAAACCCACGTGTGGCCAAGTGCAGTGGCATCCACACTTAAACCTGGCCTTAAACCAGGTTTGTCCCATGGTGACTGGGGAAGAGAGGAGGGAAATGCTGCAATAAAAAGTGTTATTAAACAGAGTGACTGAAAGACCATAGAGGACACTTTGCTATTTGATTAGGGTTTAGGGAATTGTTTTTTCCATAAAAACAAGCGTCCATCTTTATCTAGGCTTGGATAAAAGGAGCCTGACTGAACGGCCCACTACGAAAAGAAAAATGTCTCTCTGTTGCCAGCACTTCTACAGCAACAGCACCAGGCTTTGATGTGGTTTTGTCCTTGGAGCTGCTCATTTTTGTAAGTTTTGTAAAAACTGAAAGCTTTCTCCAAGCACAGGGCTGGAATTCTTTCTCCTTTGCTGCTGTGGTGCTCCTTAGGAGGATGTGATTCCACCACATTAGAGAGAGAAGTGTCAGCTGAAGTTTTTCTCCCAAACTGGAATTTTTTGGTCCCAGTGGGAGCGAGGGCAGCTCTGCAGCCATGGAGACATGGTGACAAGTGTGTCCAACTTGGCCTCAGCCCATTTGTCATCACAAATGGGTGAATTGAGCCCCACAGGGAGAAGAGACCAAACCAGGGAAGGACCAACAGCATCTCCAGAGCACAGAGTAGGGAGGCTTAAAATTCCTTTGCTGTGTCACTAAAACTGGGACTGGAGGCACCTTAAATCCAAGGATGCTTCCCATTGGAAAATTAGAGAAATATAAGAGAGGAGTATTTATCAAATTGGGTTCTTTTTTGGGGGGGAATTTGATCTTTTCAAGGGCCCAGTTGAATTGTTGGGTCTTTGTCACTGCACCAAGGGGTTTTACACACACTCTGTGTTCAGCCCTGTCCTAAGTGATTTAAATGCCTGCAAATTAAATAACAGCTGCCTTTATAAGCTAAAATTACAATGAGTAAGAAGATAATGGGGGTCAGCTCTTTCCATACTAACTGAGGTTCACTGTCCCCTTCCCAGCCTGCACATTTCCAATTTTCAGTGGGTTTTCTTTGCTCGCTTGTTTATTCTTTAATCCTTGATGGGATTAAAGAATCTCTCCTCCAAAGAAATTACTTCAGAGCTCTTGCATTTGACCCAACCTAGAGAAATCCAATGCTCCCCTGCTCTTCCTACAACTGTTACCTCCACATTCCAGCTGTGGAATGCCCTGGTCACATCTGGTTTTGTTCTCATTTAAAAGCCTAGATATTTAAGCATGAATTTTATTATAAAATCTCCAACAATCAGAGCAATGACTGTTTTACAGGCAATATATTACCCACTTTTTAAATATTATAAACTGGGGTAAAGTTCATGCTCAGCTGCGCAGAAGCTTTGGATGCTCCCCTGAAGGACACGTCTGTAATTACAGGAGTTCAGTTTCTCATGTTACACTGTTCTTGTAACTTCTTACAGCTCTTTGATGGTTTACAGGAAAAAAAACCCTCTTGCAAGTCTCAGCCTGATGCTTTGGGTATTGCAGAAATAAACTATTTATAATTTTACACCTTGTCTGCACCAAAGCTGCGGGCACAGGGTCTGTCATGGGGGATCTTTACTGGACCCAAAGGGAGAAACGGCTCCAGTGACCCAGAATTTTGGGCTCTGCAGTGGAAATTGTGAGGATGAGTTACCTCATTTTTGTCAGGCAATACAGAATCCCAGAGAAGCCTGGAAGAGACCACAAGGATCACTGAGGCCCTGCCCAGCCCCCCACCAATCCCCCCTGCCCATCCCTGGCAGCGCTGTCCAAAGGCTCCTGCAGCTCTGGCAGCCTCGGGCCGGGCCCATTCCCTGGGCAGCCTGGGAGGGAAGAACCTTTCCCTGAGCTCCCTGCCAAGCCCTGACACAGCTCCAGCCCTTGCTGGGACAATGGGATCCTCAGGGGCTGAGAAGCAGCTCAGGTTCACACAAAACACATTTCCCCACCGGGCCGGGGGCGCTTGTTTCCGTCAACCTCAGAAGAGAAACCTGAACCTTCTAAAGATGCTCAGGAAGCTCTGAGTGCACCAGAGCTGCGGCAGGGGCGTTGCTTTTGATTGATTTCATGCAGCTCCCCACCCACCTGGTGCCCAGGCGCCGAGTCCTCAGCCCCATGAAGACGGAGCGGATGAGTTTCCCGAAGGAGGCGGCGTTGACGGGGTCCAGTTTGTGCTCCTGGCAGTGCCGCAGGTAATGGTTGTACAGGGAGCTCCGGGGCAGGCTCACACCTTCGGCTGTCTCGTAGTTATCCAGCAGCCACTGCAGCTTCAGGCAGGGAAAATAAAGAACAGGCAAGTCTAAAGAGGGCTGGGATGTCAGGCGGGGTCGGCGCTTAAACGTCCGGGTGGAGAAGTTCGAGAGAACGGAATGATTAATGTACACGAGTTAAATCACAGCACTTATAATTTATATTCTATGTAAAGATATATATTATATAATTTATATAACTTTATGTTAGTTTATAGGATGGCAAAAGCATCCCCAGCCCAAACAAAACCAGGCAGATTTTTCATTAAAACACGGTCCTGCTGTCACCTCAGTGTCCGCCTCGGGTTCAGATGAATTCCTGCAGAGCCAAAATAAAGCTGTAAAAACTCGCATTTTTCCAAGGAAAAGAGATCTGGAGATACTGCCTAAGAGAAATAAATTTTAGGGGAAGCAAATTGATGCAAAGTCTTTATTAATTGGAAGATTGGCATGTCTGCAACGGCTCCCTTAACAATAAAATTAACGGTTGCCAAAGCAACCTTCAAAATCTGAGGGAATCCATCTACTTTGCAAAATTTACTGTCTGAACTTCTGACACGGCTGTTGATTAAAATTTGCAATTAATATAAATTATTTATACCGAGATAGTCTGAAAGGGCAGGTCCAGCACACGGTGTCAGCACAGGAATTCAAATGCACAGCCCCCAATCTCCTTTAATTGACTAAATGGCCTCAGCAGCAATTAAATGAGTGTTGTAATAATTGAATTTTGGAAGGAACTGGATGTACACATGAACTGATATCAACAGGGTGGGTAAGAGCCCTTCCACTGTCATGAGGGATGTCTGGAATTAACATTTTCCAGGCTTCCCTCTCCCCCCAGATCTCCATCCCTGCACCAGAACTCTGCATTCCCACCAGATCAAGGCAAACCAGACCCGGGTGTGGATGCCAAATATCAGCCACAGCACCTCCATACAACTGAGAGGCCAAGCACATATGGGAACTGAGCATGGACTTAGTCTAAAATCAGGGGATTGGACAAAGCCCATGGATCTGCACTCAAGCCCCCTCCACTCCACCCAGGATCCCTTTCTTTTCTCCCATTTTCTCTTGGTGACACTCCAAGGCCCCAGCTCACCACCAGGCTGGAGTTTTACATCAGTCACTGTGAAAATACAGCCTGAGCTGTGTGATGACATCTCTGGCACCTCTCTCCACTGAGCTCTTTCCAGTTCCTGTGTTTTTGGTCCCCCTCTGCTCTCACAGCACCCTCAGGGTGTGTCCTGTGGGTCTCCTCCACACACCCAAATCCAAACTGCTGCTACACAAAGTCAGCTGGAGCCAAACCCCTGCACTTTAAGCTCTGCAGTTAAAACTCCTTCATTCACCTGGAGAAGAGAAGGCTGCAAGGAGAGCTCAGAGCCCCTTGCAGGGCCCAAAGGGGCTCCAGGAGAGCTGGAGAGGGACTGGATGTAGTCTAGTTTCAACTTTAAAGTTTCTGGTTTTCTGAAGTTCTAGTTTTCTAATGTTTTAGTTTTCTGAAATTCTTCTCCCAAGAAAAAATAAGAAAAACATCATGACTGTTTTTGTTACAATATCTATGTGTACATTCCTTCTGGGAAGAAGATCTCTCTTGATGCCCCTCTGGTTTAACCAATGTGGGTGAAGAGGTTTGTCTTTCTCTCACCAATCACACTGGTCTGTAGAAAATTGCATATAAAGGGAAACAATTTCTAATAAAGAAAATAATTACACAATCCTGAGAAAAATCACAAAAAGAGTCTGTGCTGTGTGTTATCCCACAGTGACAACTGGGGACCAGGGCTGGAGGGATGGGACACAGGGAATGCCAGAGGGCAGGGCTGGCTGGGATCTTGGGCAGGAATTGTTGGCTGGGAGGGTGGGCAGGGGCTGGCCCAGGGTGCCCAGAGCAGCTGTGGCTGCCCCTGGACCCCTGGCAGTGTCCAAGGCCAGGCTGGACACTGGGGATTGGGACAGTGGGAGGTGTCCCTGCCATGGCTGGGGTGGGGCTGGATGGGATTTAAGGCTCTTCCAACCCCAACCATGCTGTGATTTGTCAGCTGGAGCTGATCCAAACCCATCCACAACCCCCCACGAGTGCACCCAGCAGCTCTGGTGGCCTTTGGAGCAGAGCAGGGGCTGCCACAGCTGGAAAAAACAAAACCCTCCTGGCCACTTTTCCCTCTGTCCTCTCCTCCTCCCACCTTCCCCCAGTTCCACACCACCCAAGACACTCTTTGAGGTGATCTCCCACAGACCAAGATCCTTCTCCAAGGATCCCACAGATTCAGGAGATGGTTTGGTAATGATCCAGAAAGATCCTTCCTGCTCCCATCTGCAGCAGAGACCCCCCTGGAAGCCCCAAAAGCCTTTCTGAGGCCCTGAGCCTCCCCCAGCCACTCAGTTCTCTCTAACAAAAATGGACCCCAGTGCTTTTGCCATAAAACACCAGCAGAAATTCAGTTTTTAAGTTGAACCACATCTATGTTAATTTTGGCCCATCCCCTATCTTTAAAAGATTATTGCTTAAGATCCTTCTGAATTTTTAAACCAGGTATTTTATTTATCCAATGGAAGATACTGATTGTGCATCAGCTATTTATCTCCTAAATCTTAAGCCTTAAGCCTTAAAAAAAAATATAAAAGTTTTGTATTACTATGGAAAATTCAGATAGAGATAAACCCTCTCATTTAAATTTGATCCTGGGCATTTTTTATTCTAATCCCTGATGTTTCCAGAAGATTCCCTTCATCTCCCAGCTTCCTTTTCCTGCAAATGTCTTTTTATATTCCCTTAAACATTGCAGAGTTTCACAATATGAACTCCCACTATTGAATTAGAAATTTATTATGAAGCACACAAAAGAGCTTGAAACAGAGATCTGTCAGAATAGAAATAATTTTCCAAACGTGATTTTTGCTCTTCCTGCACAACTAATAACACATTGAGCACTTCAAATGAGAAAATTAAAAACTCTTTGCATTTGAATCTCAGATTCTGTTTGCTTTCTGAGTTTTGTTCAGCTGTGACAATCAGATATTCCCCAGTTTATTTCTGTTTATGTCACAATCGGGTTCCAATAAAATCACTCTACAGCCATATGCTGCTGTGGTTGTTATAGGCACTACAGGGGAACATTTAATTTTCATTTCTACCTTAACTTTATTTCTATCTGACTGTTTGGTTTCCTTTGAAAAAAAGAAAAAACACTCTGGCAAAAACGTCATCCTGGTTCAATCCATGGATGGAAAAAGCCACTCTTGGGGCTGGCTGAAAAAATAAAAACCGTTTTTATTTTTGAAGGTCCAGGTTTGGAGAAGTTTTCTTGTGGCTGCTTCTATGAAATATAAAAGAAAGCATTTTTGGGGTCACATTTAAGGTGTTTTCAGCTGGGCCCATGAGCAGCAGGTTCCTAAATTTCCACTCAGTCGAGCTCAGAGTTAGGACAGAGCCATTCACTCATAGGAAAGAATTCCAGTGGGGGTTATTTTGTATTTTTTTGGTATTTCATTTTGCAGACAATGAGAAAAAATTACATTTTCTCCCTACTCCTACTCATGCTGTGGATACCCCAGAGCCACAGAGCCTCAGGCATCCAACTCCTCCAACTTCAGGCTCCTGTGTACAAAAATTGCAGTTATTTTTCTCTGATTTCTTTGCATCATTTGCAAGCTCAGAACTGGCAAAGAAATAATCCCCTGGCCACTGTCAGCTGCAGTCACACATTGAGATGATTTCATCAGAACCAGCCCCTGTCACTGGGGCTCAGCAGGAGCTTCACCCTCCCCAGAGCATATTTCAACTGCACTTAAATAACATCTCAGGGAGATTTTAAAGCCAAATGCAGTTATCAAGCTCCACTTCATATTGATTTTAGTTAAATTATGTGAAAAATTCCCTCTGGACTGAGATACCTTTAGTTGTCCTCTTAGTTGTTTTTTTTTAAACCCCAAAGATTCCTGGCATGAACCATCTGCTGATGGTAACAAAATATCAACTTTGTTATCCCAAGAATTTGCACATTTCCAAAATACCAAATTTAAAACAAGGCACAGAAGACAGTGAAGAACTCTGCAACGTTTACACTCGGAGCAATTAAGTCACAACTAATTGCAATTAGCATCATCTCCCCATTTCCTCTTGCTTTTGTCAAGCTGGAATTTGCTTTTTCAGCCTTTTGGTTTTTTCAGCCTTGACAAACTGCAGTCACCTGCTGCTTCCTCTGGGCTCCTCCAGCACCAGCCTGACAATCCTGGGTGCCAGCCATGGGGAATTTGGGATGGGGAATGCTCTCCCTGGGCTTGGGGTTTGTTCTTTGCCATGAAGAGTTGGAACTGGAACATCCTGGAGAGCAGAAACCTTCTGTAGCACAGCAGGAGCTGGGGAAGGTGCAGCACTGGGAGCACTGGGATGTCCCACACCAGTTCAGCACTGGTGACACTGGGATGTCCCACACCTGCACTGGGAACACTGGGATGTCCCACACCTGCACTGGAGCCAGCTCTGGCCACCCTCAGTCTGCAGGTGGTGGCTGCTCCATCCCTGGAGCATCCAGGGCTGGGTTGGACAGAGCTCGGAGCTCCCTGCTCTGGGGGAAGGTGTCCCTGCCCATGGCAGGAGGTTGGAATTAAAGGAACTTTAAGGTCCTTTCCACCAACCCATCCTGCTGCAGCTCCCTGCTGAAATCAGGAGCTCTTCCCCAGGCTCAGGTCCCTCTCTCCAGCCCAGGGCCAGATCAGGTGAGTCCCACAAGAACCTCCCTGGGCAGAGGCACTGCAGCTCCTCCAGCCCTGCCACTGCCTGACCTGGCCCCCAGTGTGCCCTTCAGGCACTGCTCATACTCCTTTCATTCCCACGTGTCCCCAGACACCTCCCTGTGCCCTGGACAGGGACACTGGGACAGCAAGGACCCTGCAGGGCTCCTCAGCTCAGGCTCTGTGCCCTGCCAGGAGCTCACCCCAGCCCTGGAGCTGGCCAGGACCTGCACCTTGTGCCTGGAGCAGCACCTTCAGAGGCACCAGCTGGGGGTGCTCAGGAAGGAGTTTGTTTGTACTCACATGTGCTCAGGAATTTTTTTGCTCCAGAGTTTGTAAGAGCACTTAAACCTTAGGCCAGACTGTGAACCATGACCTGGAACTGAACCAGGGACATCAAGTTCTGCACTTCCACCCTGCAAGACAAGGGTCAGGAAGGTCTGATCAGGGGCTGGATAAGGCCCCCACTCCATCCTGCACAACTTGTGCTCAGTGACATCTCTTCTACCTTTTGCTTTCTTTCCTCTGCTTTTTTTCCTGATTTTTTTTCAAACTTTGTCCTCGCTGAACAAGAAAAATCCTGCAGAGCAAAACGATCCTTGTGCAGCACTTTAGGAGTGTGAGCCTGGCACAGCCTGGGGTGGGAGGGATGCAGGGAAATACTCACAACAAGGGCTACCTGACCCTGCAGCTTTGTGTTTCCTCAACTATGACCAGAAACCTTCACTCTCCACCAGCTGAAATGAGGACTGAGCTCCCCCAGGAGCCCTGGCCTGGAGTTTGAAATCAGCTGAAGAGAATCAGACTGGTTTAAAGTTCCTTCCATTGTCTCAGGCTATTTATCTATGGTGAAGAAGCCAAAGTTTTTTTTTTTTTTTTTTTTTTTTTTTTTTTTTTTTTTGTTAGAATGGAGAAACACCACTGTGTGCACTGGGATTTATGGGTGCAGGACATGCTTGAGCTTAATCCAAACACAGGGAAACCAAGGCAGGTCCAGGGGCTCCAACATGACCTGGACCAACCCAAATCTCACCCCAGCACGTGCTCACCCCTCAGTGTTCCTGCATGGGAGCCACAAACCAAGATGCAAAGGCCCAACAGAACAGTGGGAATATCACACAAAGCAGGGAAGTCGTTGGCAGAGTGCAGAGAGAGGCCCAGCACATGGATTTAGCACAGCATTGTGACAGGAATGGGCTTCCCGAGGCACAGAGAGAGGGGAAAAAAGGCATTCACAGGTTTTTGGTGTGTGCTGGCTGAGGGGAATCTGTCACAATTCACACCGAGTCATGGCTGCCGATTTACAAGTAATTTTCCAGCCATTCTTCAGTTCCAGTGAAAGGAAAAGAACTTCCTCAAATGTGTTTATCTGATTGCCAGCAATTTCCATTGCAAGGCAGATGAAATAAATAAACACAGGGCAGAGGCAGTTAACAGACCCCAGAGCATCTCAGCAGCAAACATTATCATGTGGCACTTTTTGCAGATCCTTTTTCCTTGGGAATGGGGCTGTTTTGGGCAGCACAGCTCAATCACAGGCTGCTTTGGAGTGACTCGTGCTGTTGAATACACCAAAGAAATAATTCTCCTACCAAAGCAGGGGAAAAGGTTGTAAATTCTGATTGTAACTTACATGGCTGTTGAGCAAACTGCTTTTGTGTGATGTAATCCCTTCATTTTTTTGTAGGTTTTCAATCGCCATTTCAAGCTAAAGAAAAAATGTGCACAGGAGAGAGAGAGAAAAAAAAAAAAAAAAAGGAAAAGAAAGGAAATCAGATAGTTAGCAACAGCCAGGATTATTGTTTCTTTATTAATATTTGAATGATTAATGCTTTATATCAACAAGCTTGTGAAAAAGAGGCAAACAGATGAGCACAGTCGGTGTGGATGGAGCTGCAGAGGCGTTACTGGGACATGCAAATGGACACACAGCAGGAATCCCCATGGGGGTGACAAAGCGAGGCCAGGGGGGGTTTATCTTCCACTAAGAGTGCTGCCTATTTATATAAAAAAAAAGCAATTTTCCTCCTCTTTTTCCCTGCCTGCTGAGAGCAAACCACCGCCAGGCAGATCCACTGCAGCGGGGCAGAGATTGGCTGCAGAGCTGTACCCAAGGAGAGCTGGCAGTGATGACTTGCTTATTGTCACCTCTTCATATTGAGTCAAAAACCCTAAAAAATTAAATAAAACTGGAGTGTAGGAAGAGGGCATGAACTGGAATGGATAAGGGCTCTCTGATGCTGAGAACTGCAAAGGGAAGAAAGGAGGAGCCAGGTTGCTGTTGAGTGGGCGCTCCCCCAGAAGCCAGGATGGAACATCTGATGCTACCTGTGCTCGTTTCTGCTGATCTCAGAGGAGCCAAGGTGAGGCCCTCTGGCTCCTGAGGAGCCCCTGTCTGGCTCTGTTCCACTTCAGCCCAGCTGGGGCTGCTGCCTTGTGCCTCAACCTTCCCCTGAACCCTTCTTGTCTTCTCCATTCTGCTACTGGGGCAGAATCTGGGAAGCTCCTTTAGCAGATGGCTGCTGCTCCCAAAGCTCCAGTGCTCCTCAACAAGCTTTTTGCAAGGAAAAAAAAAATCCCCAAACCCCACATTAGAGCCTGGCAGGAGCAGAACCTACTGTTTGTGTCCAGCAGATGTTCTCAAACCCCGTTAGGACAGGGCAGCAGCACACAGAACCTGCAGCCAGGGCTCTGCTGCCTCTGTCCTCCTTCAGTGCCTGTGTGGGCTCACCCACAAAGCATCTGCAGATGATCTGTCTGTGGCCTCCTGCTCACATTCATGGCCTGCACTGACTCACCCCACAGTGGAGATTGAGGCTGAGGTAAACCCAGCCCTTCCCAAAGCCAGGCTCTGTCACAGGAGGGTGGCAGAGCAGAACAGATCTGACCCAGCTCCTGAGGAGCCATCCAGCACCCAGGGGCACTGTGCCACGTCCAGGTGTGCAGGTGACATTCCACCTCCAGCATGTGCCCCTTGGTTTCCACCCCAAAGTGGAACCACTTCTTGGGGTGTTCCCCCCAAATTCAGCCTCAGATTTGTGGGGATCCTGAGAACACTGCCTCACACCCTGATGGACCATGAGGAACCCAAGCCTGAGTGCTGACACAGCTTCAGGAAATGAGTCAGAGTTAGAGGGAGACCCAATTTCCTTCCTCTGCTCAGGGGCTGTTTGAGCAACAAGCACAGAAATGCTGCCTGGCCTTTTGCTGTTGGCAGGTGTCCCACCCAAAAGGACACCTTGCATCTGCAAACATTACAGGGGAAAGACTAAAAGCTCTTAAGCACCCTGCAGGAAGGTGAAGAGCTCTGAGGACCCACTTATGGAGGTCTCAAGGATTTCCTCTCTTGGTCCAGACTAATTTAGGTGAAGATTAATGGTCCTGTGCTGGCACAGATATTGAATGGGACTGTTCCCTGTGCTGTTTCAGCCCATCTGATGGAGCAGAACATTGGAATTCCAGCTGATAGGGAAGGTTTCTTAGGAGCTTTCTCAAAGTATCTGAAGATATTTCCTTAGTGCACACAGAGTTTACCAAACATCCCCCAGCCTCCTGAGGCAGCTCTCGGACCACTGCTACTCCTGAAGTACTCCCTGGTTTCCATTCTGCTCTGCAGGTGTCCTCCTTGCTCTCGAGGTCTCTTTCCCCAAGCCCTCAACACCTCCAATCCCTCTCCTGCCCCACCCCTGACCACTCTGATGTCCATCCCCAAGGCCACTGCAAACACTTTGGCTTCCCTGGCTCCATCTGCACGAGCTCTGCTTTCCTTTCCTCCCACAAAGCTCCCAGTCCTGCCCCACCAGGATTTGCCAGGACTACCAGAGCCCCTTTGGCCTTTTTAACACCAGCCCTTCCCAGTCTCTGTTTAGGACATTAAACAGAAAATAATGTTCCTGCCCACAGATCTGATGTAATCCCTGCTCTCCTGAAGCCACCCCTCCTTTCCTGTGGGTGCCCAGAGCAGCTGTGGCTGCCCCTGGATCCCTGGCAGTGCCCAAGGCCAGGCTGGACACTGGGGCTGGGAGCAGCCTGGGACAGTGGGAGGTGTCCCTGCCATGGCAGGGGTGGCACTGGATGGGCTTTGAGGTCCCAAATCAATGACCCCATGATTTAGTGAAATTCCAAGCAGCCCAGGCTCTGCTCCATCCCCCTCTGACCTGGTTTGTGCTGGAGGGATTGAAAGCCACACACAGACACAGCCCTGGACTGCCTTTTCCAGCCCTTCCTCAGATATTTGGTGTTAAAATACCTTCAGAAAGCTCATTCCTACATGCAACAGAGTGAATTTATCTCAGATGTATTTCCATAAAGGTCGCTTTCTAATTTTTTTTTTTTTTCTGAACAGCCTTATCTCATGTAATAATCACCAAATAAATCAATTCATGGAATATTTCTACTGACATATTTTCCACTTGGTCTTTTATACTGTGCTCATCACCACAGAAATTACAAAAACCCCAAGCAACAAAAAAACTCCCAAACAAAACAAAAAACAAACCAAACCAACCAACCAAACAAAAAAATCCTCCCCAAATCCCCAACTAAAGTTGTGCAGTTTTGTAAGATGCAGTCCCACACAGGTGATGCCTCCAAATAATAACTTTGAGCCAAAAACAAATGGTCCAGTGCTAATTTTTAACTATGAACAGTTAAAATACACACACACAATCACCCAAGAAAAGAACCTCAGCATCTGTCATTTTCTCTCCCACCCAAACTAAGGACTTTCCCCTCTGCCTACCCAAGGCAGAGCACATTTACTACAAGATCAAAGCAACCTTTCAAGGCACAAAGATTCAAAAAACATTAAGTCTATATTCTAAAACTCGGTGGGAAAAGAAAGTACAACTTAACAGGCCAGATTTACAAGAATTCTCAGTAGCAACAGCTCCTGGTTTTCTCCCTAGTGATGCTGCTCACATTTTAAATTCTGGCTACGTCCCCTGAATTACACCTACATGAGTATTTATATTTATATATGAGTGCATAAACACACAGAAGTCTGCAGAGGGAGGTGAGCAGTGTCCCAGGAAATGAGCTCCAAGCACTCCTGGCAGCTGCTAAGGGCTGGGAGATTCCCAAAGCAAAGCCCTGGTGCTGCTGGCTGCAGAAAGGCTGTTTTGGGTGAGGAGCTGTAAGCTCTCAGTCCCACACAGCTGCACAGCTCTGCTCCAGCACCTGCCACCTCAGCTGGCAGCTGGAGGGACACGACTGAAAGAAATTAGAACTTGAAACCACTTCTCTTTGATCAGTATTACTCCGAAAAGACATTTTCTAAACATATGGCAAGGACAGAATACACAATGGTGTAGGAAATAAACACACAAAGACATTTTGATCACTGTGCACTCGGCATGATCAGCTTGACATAACTTATGTGCTAATTATCCACTGGGTTAAGGAAGGATTTCTCAGGTCTTTTCATAATTGAAGACATATTTCAATAATTTGGGTAAGCATGTGTGAGATGTTTGACTTATTAGAAAGCATAAATAGAGACAAATCTTTAAAAACCAAAATATTTTGCTGGGGGGGGAAAGCCCCCCAAACCAAATCCAATGCTTTATTAATATCTGAATGATTAATGCTTTCTTTTCTCCAATCTCTAACGCTGCATCATTTCAGCGATCTGCCGAGAACGAACACCAACTGAAAAATAAGCGTATTACACCAGTGTCTATTCTCTCCCTTGCACTCATGGCACATTACAGGCATATAAAACAACAATGACAGGTCAGTTTTATTTTCTGAAGGCTTTTCAGTTCCCTTTGGAATCATTCCTGGCCCCCGAGCTGCGGTGCCTGCAGGGCTACATACCGTTGCTGGAGAGGAGCGTGAGGTGTGTGACAGAGAATGTCTAGAGTTCTCCAGCCCCCCATGAATGAGATAGGCTCCCGAGCCGGAGAGGATCTGACTTCCCCCAATGTCCATGGTGATGCCCACCATGTTGTGAGAGGGAATGGCTGTAGGAGAGGATGCCGCTGTAGTCACCTGAGCTCCACCTCCTCCCTGCGCTTCGAAATAGGGCGCGGCGCCGGCGGGAGCGTAAATCTGCGCCTCGCTGCTGTAGGAGTAGGCGGCTCGTCTGTGCAGGGACAAGAGGGGCACATGGAGAGGAGCTGCCAGAGGGAAAACCCCACGTTTGACAGCTTTTGCAAAAGCCCTCAGGTGTTGGTGGGGTTTGCTCTGCTGCAATGGGAGCCCGTGCTGGGATCGAGCGGCGCCGCGGCACGGGCGAGGGCAGAGCCTGGAGCTTTTCTAAGGAAATGGGGTGAGGAAGGCCAAAAGGAGGCACAAAATGGGGCACAGCAGACAGGAGGAAGAGGAAATTCTAAGTGTGGACAGGTTCTGGCACAGCTGTGGCTGTCCCATCCCTGCAAGTGTCCAAAGCCAGGCTGGATGAGGAGGCTGGCTCAGGTGTTTGGAGCAGCCTGGGATGGTGGAAGGTGTTGGGGAGTTGGAAGGAGATGGGCTTTAAGATCTTTTCTTACCCAAGCCATTCTGGGACTCTTTGACTCTATAAAATCTTCTAACACCCCCTTTTTCCTCTAAAAGTTCCACTCCTAAAGCTGCCCATGTCAAAGTGCTCAGCACAGGGAAACACCAGACCCTTTCCTGACCAGGATTCCCTGGAGAACAGCACCCCAGGGCTGGAGTCTGGCTGAAACCACCCTCACAGCCAACAGAACACCTGAAACAGCTCCTCCTCTTCCTCCTGCCATCGTGGGGCTGGGGTGGAAGGAGCCTGGGGGAGGGAAGGGCTGGGAGGTGGGAGGGGGACAGCTGGGAGAGGCTCTTACATGGTTCCATTGGTATAAACAGCTTCTCCTCCTTCCACATACTGCACCTGGGCTGGGTACACGTGCTGCACAGACTGCACCTGCAACAGGCAGCAAGAAATCAGGCATTGCTCAGGAGCTGCTGGTCAAACTGCCCAACTCCAGCCTTACTTTGACACTCAGGCTTTCTTGTTTACAAAAAAGAAAAAAAAACACAAAAAAACCCCCCCACACTCCCTGCCCCCCTCCCCTCCCTGCTCAGGAATCCCAAAGGAGGGTTTTCTTTTCAAAGGTCAAGTTAAAATAGATAAATAAGTGGTTGCTCCATGAGCAGTGGAAACAATGGAGCTGGGTTTCCTCTGCACATGTGTCTTGGGGTGACTAACAGGGGTGAGCTCATGCTGCAGCCTTTCCTTCAGAGGGGGCCTGACAGTGTCCAGCTGCACCCCAGCCCCCTTTTTTCATTGCTCTAGGAGGGATGGAGTTGCCCTCTGTCAAGTTTTTCCCCTGAAATGGAGCAACCAAATAAAAAAAATCACTAACGGAAAAAAAATTAAGAGGGTCAGACTTGCTGTCCATATGGAACAGCAACACATATTCCTGGTTTCTTAGGAAACAAGCCCTTGAAAAGGCAAAGTTCAAATAAATAAAAACACTTGCACGGCTCTCTGGCACCAAACCTTTCTATGGAGCCACGTGCAGTCAGTAAATTTGTTTAATTAAAAAAAAAAACCCAAACATTTCACCTCTAAAACAATCTTTGCCAAAGGAGAATTGCTTTTAATTTAACTTTGATTTAATAAATGCTTTTAAATTGAAGTTGAAAGCATCCATCAAATCTTCAAATACATGAAAGAAAACTGCTACAGCAAAGGTTCTTCCTAAACTTCAAATATCTTAAGAGTTTCTTTTGTCATCAGTCTAAGAAAGGAGAGAGCTGCAGAAAGAAAGTGATCCCAGCTCTCTGACTGCCCACAAGGGTTTAATTAAGATTTTTCTAGGTCTGGCACAGTTTCCAAAGCCTGCTGAGGCAGGGCTGTCTCTCCCCAGTGTTCCTTACCTGCTGTGGAACCTGCTGGACCCTGGGCACAGAGATTTGCTGCATCTGCGCCCCTTTGGGAGCAGAGCCTGTGGCTTGGACCAAAACCCTCTGCAAGAAGAAGATCCAGGAAGAGACAATTTCAGTCATTACACAGGTGAACCAGGGTTCTCTTCCAAAGTTTCATGGCCACCTTGCCTCTGACAGCAGCAGTGGTGTCCTGCAGTGAGTGTCCCTGTGTCCCCCCTCCCAGTGGGGTGCAACAGCCTGAAATCAGCCCCCTGAATTTGGGCAAAGCTGCCTCCACAGTTTCTGACAGGAATCATCTTTAAACCTCCATGAAAGGAGGCAGCAGTTCATTGATAAGTTCAGCCCCAGCTAAACAAGGACCACTCCTCACACATCTACATTTGGCTGTGAAGTTCCTTCTCTTAGAGCTGCTGAACCCAACCACACTCTGCCTCCTGCAACAAGAAATCCCACCCAGCTTCTGCCAGCACCAAAGCTCAGGTGGTTCTGTTTCCCCCTGCAGTGCCACCAAGGGCATAGGGACTTTTTGTGGTGCTGGCTCTGCCACTTCCATCATCCCTGTCTTACACTCCACTTTCAGTCTGAGGTGGACAACACCTCTCAGAGTGCTCAGCACCTTCAGATCCAGCAAAACAAACGTGGGGATGGGGTGGATGGAAAGAAAGGATTCAGTGGGAACAGAGCCAAGCATCTCTGTGGCCTTTTAAACCTCCAAAGAGACACATCCTCTGTGGCTAGAGGCTTTAGAAACACTCAGGAGATTGGGCCAACAGAAAAAGAGCCAGAAAACAATCCCAGAAGCAACCTTGATAATTACTGGCTACCTTATACATGGATATTTATGATTTTTAGCCCTCCCAAAATATCTATGCAACAACCAGAAATCCAGTTCTAGCAGAATTGCAGGTTTATGACAACTGCCCAGATCTCCAGGCAGCTGCTCCATTCACAGTGCCCAGGCTGCATTCCCTGGAGATCCTGGAGATCTCCACACTTAACACCAGCCATCACCTGGCTGTTCCCCCTCCAGAAGGGGCTGTCACCAGTGCAGGATGGGGACACCACAAGCCCTTTTTGAAGTCAGGCCCTGGCAGTGCCTCCTACATCAGAGACTTTTCTTTCTCCTAATCTGTTTCCATTTTCTGGCATTGCCTTTGCCAAATGCCAAATGCCCCATCCCCAGCCCAGCTGCCCAGCTCAGCTCCTCACTGCCTGTCCAGGTGCTCTGCTGTCACCTTCCAGCCAAAACAAGGAATCAGCCCCAGCCTGGAAGGTGAGGCCATCCTGCTCAAACAGCCTCTGCTCACACCAGAAGGGACCCCAGTGCTCAACAACCCCGAGGGCTTCAGCCTCACACCACTCCTGCTGCCAGCAGCTCATTCCCAGTGGTTTCTTTGTCCTGCTGGTGAGAAGGGAAGGCTCTGGATGCTCCTCCTCTTCAGCAGTGTTCCACTATCGCCTGGATTCTCCTTAACCCATAGAGTTCCACTTGGTGCTCCATGTCCTGACGACAGCACAGGCAAAGGCTGGATGGGTGATCTCATAATCCAAATGTTTTCCAACCTCTGTTCACAGCCAAATCCACACTACTGATCCCAGAGACACCTGGCACTGCTGGTCACTGCTGTCCCCACCCCTGCCACAGCAGCAAAGAATGCTCTCCAGGGCTGGGAAGGCTGGGAGGTGACAACAGGGCTCTGGATCACCAATGGGAATGTCCATGGCTCCTGGGGAGTGGGATATTCCTTCCAATTCCCAATCTTTAATTGTTCTTTTTCATCAGCATCCAATGGCAGCTGCTGCTGCTCTCTGGGAGTTGGAGAAGGATGAAGCTGAGTTACACCCACCCATCCTCTCATCCCTCCAGCTTCCTGCGACAGAAATTTCTTTTCAAAGTTCCCCAAAAGGCATAAAAAGGAACAAAAAGGAACCAGTTTCACTTAACCCTTCCTGTTTTGCACTGGGTGGTTCCTGTTCACCACTTGAAGCCATCAACTTGTCTCCTGTTTGGCCTCCCAAATGCAGCATATTCATGGATATTGATCACAGATCCCCCCTCTGAAAACTGAAATGTTGGGATCTGCCTACCCAAGGAAGAGACCATGGAATCCTGGAATGGTTTGGGTTGGAAGGGACATTTAAATCCATCCCATCCCACCCCTGCCATGGGACCCCTCCCACCCTCCCAGGCTGCTCCCAGCCCCAATATCCAGCCTGGCCTTGGGCACTGCCAGGGATCCAGGGGCAGCCACAGCTGCTCTGGGCACCCCGGGCCAGCCCCTGCCCACCCTCACAGCCAACAATTCCTGCCCAAGATCCCAGCCAGCCCTGCCCTCTGCCAGTGCAAGCCATTCCCTGGCTCCTGTCCCTCCAGCCCTTGTCCCCAGTGCCTCTCCAGCTCTCCTGGAGCCCCTTCAGGCCCTGCCAGGGGCTCTGAGCTCTCCCTGGAGCCTTCTCCTCTCAGCTGAGCACCCCCAGCTCTGCCAGCCTGTGCCCAGAGCAGAGGGGCTCCAGCCCTTGGAGCAGCTCCATGAAATCCTCTGCACCTGCTCAAACCTGTCCATGCTCTTCTTGTGCTGAAGACCCTGTCGTGGCCCCAGCAGAGCAGGGGGAGCCCAGGAGGGCAGAGCAGAGGGGGAGAATCCCCTCCCTGACCTGTGGCCACTCCTCTGTGGATGCAGCACGTGGCTCCTCCACCCTCTCCTGCATCAGCTCTGCCCTCAGCTCTCCCCGTGCCCTCGGTACCTTTCCAGACTGTTCCACCTTCCCCTGCTTTTATTGACACACCAAACAATTCATCCCCAGCAAACACCCAGCTGGCATGAAGTGAATCCCTTGGGGACTTAAATGAAACCCCAAACCCCACATTTCAAAGCTTGCACGTGGATTGGGAACGCTCAACCCCACAAGGCTTTCACCAACACCGAGCCCAGCACCAGGCTGTCCCCACTACAACGAGCTGATTAAAAACCCTCTCCCTGCTATCAAAACCCGGGATTAAAATACATCTGCCAGGGAAAAGCAGGGCTCTTCTCCATGGAAACAGCATCCCCAGCTGTGCTCACGTTACCTGCTGCGAGGCTGGCACTGGCTGCACCACGGGCGCCTGGGCTGAGGCCGACGTGTGAAGCGCCACGGAAGCTGCTGAGTCTGATCCACCCTCGGGACTCTGCATGCTCTCTGCTGGGGACAGCACAGGGACATCAGGGGGGACAGCACAGCACAGCCAACCCCCCCCGCCCAGACCCTTTAAACCACAGCCAAAATCCCAGTGGAAGATCCGGAGGGAAGCGCTGGGAAGGGGAGGCAGCTCCCGTCCTACACGCAGGACTCTTTTTTAGTCCTGGGAGCTAATTTTAATGCAGAATTATATTAAGGAGAAAGAAAGTTGCACAATTGTTTCACGGAGAGGAGAGGGAAGGAACAGAAAATGCATTTCTATATTTAACCGAAAAGCGGCGTTGGAAAATTATTGTGTCACAGTGAGCGTCACACATGATGGGGAAGAGAAGGGGCATGTTTTTAAAAGAAAGCTCTCTCCCCCTCTGCCTTATCACGTTTAACTACTGCCAAAAAATCTTCTAATCAAACCTCAGCCCATACCTGGAGTTTAGCTAAGACTTCACTGGGGAAGTGGGTTGGCCAGTTTGGGTTTATAACCAGAAATTATCAAAGATGAAGAGCACCAGGACAGCAATTCACCGTCCTTTTAGAGCCCCCAGAGCAGCATCTCCACCCTCCCACCCCAAAATCCCACCGAGGGCCCCACAGAGCCACAGCATCACCCTCCACTGCCCCACAGCCCTGCAGAGCTGCTGGGATCCCCAGCATTCCCAAATCCCTGAGTCCCAGCCCGTGTCCATCCCTGGAGGGATGCTGAGACAGCACACAACGGCATTTGGAGAGGTTTTTTTGGGGTGGGGAAGCCTTTTTTCCTCAGTTTCTTATGAAACTTCCTGTTTAATAAACTATTTTAGGAGGGTTTCTGCTGTCACGTCAAAATCAAAAGGTTAAAAACATCCAGATTTTGGGCAGAGGCATTTCTGCTTTCTCGGCCTCGCTGCTGAGCCTCCAAACAATGTTATGATGTCTTTTATTTCCCTTCTCCTGCTGGTGTTTAAAGTTTTACCTCAACTTTGTGCTAGTTAAGAGGAAAAAGGAAAAATCAGAAGCTGAAGGACACTGGACTTGCTAATTTGTGTTCAAAATAAATGCAAGGGGGTGTGAAGTTACAGAATTTACCTGTTTATTCCTTCATCAACTAACAAAATCCCCCAAATATTAAAATTCTTCAAAACCCACGTTTTTAAGTTGTTTGTTGGTTTTTTTCCAATACTTCATACTTCCATTAGCAAATTAAAATTACTCTCCCAACCTTCCCAAAACCCCAGAGCTTGCAAATCATTTTTCTCACATCTGAGAGAAGAAGCAGATACAGAACCCACACAGTCACAACTACCAGATCGATCCAACAAGCCAGAAACAAGGGAAATGAAATCAATATTTATTCCTGTGTCCCCCCAGGCCCCTCAGCACCCCTAGCCCTGCAGCTCTGCTATATAAAGGCAGCACCTGCCTCTCCCCATCACTGCCTCCGCCTGGGTTTGAGCCAAAACCTCCCTGTGAGAAGATTCCAGTTGCAACAGCACTGTGGAATCAGGAAAATAATAATTCTCCCAGTAAAAGAGGGAAACAGCTCCTCGCCTGCTCCAGCCCCAAAGTATTTGCAATCAAACTCTGGGCCAGCACTGCTGGGTTTGGAATGCTCAGGTGCAGAGGCTCAGGCAGGACAGGGGGGCACTTTGCCCACATCCACTCCCCTGACTTTGCCAGAAGTGTTTATTGTCTGTCCCTTGTGCCCAGGGCTATGGTTTGCAGCTTTCCAGGGTTCTCCGAGTGTAAAATGGTGAGGTTACAGAGGAGAGGAGGGTGAGTTGACAAAGATATTTGAATCATCTATGAATGGTTCTGGCAGGGTCAGCTCTTGGCATTTCAGGTCTACAGAAGGTCTCCTTTTAAGTGTAGTTATCACTAAAAAGGTCACTGTTAAGTGTAGCTATAGTCAGAAAAGAACACTTAGAAAAGGTGGAGTTGGACTTTGAAGATCCTTGTAGGTCCCTGCCAACCCCGAATATTCCACAATTCTATCATTTAAATCACCAACGACTCCTCATTGCTCGAACATTTTGTCTTCTGCTTCCCCTCTTCTGCTCAGAAGAGAGCAGAGAGATGTGGGCAGGGTAGAAGGTGAATTGTCTGCTGCCAAAATAAATCCCAGGGTGATTTTCAGGTTTGTTCCACAAGGCAGGCTCTGGCAGTGATGACAGCCACGCCAGACACAAAGGCTCCGAGGAAATCTGCAGATGGCACTTCCAGACAAGGTAGACAGACAGAGAAGTCCTGGACTGCCAAGCCACACATACAGAACTCGTTATTATTTTATTTATCAGTGCAACATCCTGGAGAAAGAATAATTCCCTTCTCATTAAAGCCATCCTGCTCTTCCTGAGGACTGGATTCAGATCCGTGTGTGCCATCTGCTCTGGTTAATTTGTGCTGCTGAAAAGCTGACAGCACACACAGAATTCCTGTGCTCCCAGAAACCAGCACGAGGTGCTGCAGAGCTCTGCTGATGCCCTGGCAGCACGGCTGCCAAGAGGGCTGGCACCTGAGCCAAGGCTCCAGAGGGTGGAGAACGCATGGGCTTCCAAGGAGGAGAGGAATTGTGGCACCCAAAGTCCTGCTCTTTCCCCTTCACCTTATCTTTATTTATTAAGGTCACATAAATCAGAGGTGGCACTGGCATGGCCTTGGTTCTCATGGGGTATTTAGGACTTGTATCTCCATTACAGAGTGGTTTGGGCTGGAAGGGACCTCAAAGCTCATCCCATCCCACCCCTGCCATGGCAGGGACACCTCCCACTGTCCTGCATGTCCAGCCTGGCCTTGGGCACTGCCAGGGATCCAGGGGCAGCTCCTGTCTCAAACTCCTCAGCAGTTCCAGGGTCAGCAAATCCCCTGGAGCTCTTTGGCAAAGGCCCTGCTCCCCTCCCAGCCCACTTTTCACCTCTCCCAGGACAGGAAGTTTTACAGAGTTTTGGATCATCTTAGAGAAACCACTGGCTCAAAAGCCAGCCCTCCTGCTTCCCACAAAGCCAAGCTTTGCTTCTTCCTCTCAGATCTGGCCCAAGACAGAGAGGTTTATCCCAGCTCTCTCACAGAAGGGACTGACAGAAGCCATTAAAAGGTGTCTCGTGGCCTCTGACAGCCTGGCAGTCCCTGGGACTGGGCAGTTTGCAAACTGAGAAGTTAATTAATAATCAACAAAGCTGCTGGTGGGTCACAGAGACGATCAGCAGCATCCACAGGTGATATTCTCAGTTCCAGGGCTCCTTACTGGGTAAAGAAGAGCAAAAAAAGTCAGTTATTGTGGAGAAATGAGCAGATGGACCTGACCATGCAAAAGGAATAAAATCGTGGTGAGAATCCCAGAATGGTTTAGGTAGGAAGGGACGTTAAAGCTCATCTTGTTCCAAACCTTGCACCATCCCAGGCTGCTCCAAGCCCTGTCCAGCCTGGCCTTGGGCACTGCCAGGGATCCAGGGGCAGCCACAGCTGCTCTGGGCACCCTGGGCCAGGGCCTCACTGCCCTCACAGCCAGGAATTCCTTTTAAATTTCTAATTTCTAATATAAATCTGCTTTTCTTCACCTTAAAGCCATTCCCCTTGTCCTGTCACTGCATGGCTTTATAAAAAGTCCCTCTCCAGCTCTTTCATAGGCACCTTTTGAACACTAAAAAGCTGCTACCAGGTCTCCTTACAGTGGATTTATTCAACACATTGGCATTTCGGGGAGAGAAGTTTAAAGCCCTGGTTGCTCAACGTGGTTGGTGATGTCACACGGGCCAGCAGGGCCCTGGAAGGCATCACAGACATCTGGATTCCAGGTTGCATCATCACTGAATGAATCAGGCAGATAAGGAGGCTGCTGCCTCTGGAAACCTTCTGTTTACACACAGCTATCTTGGTATCCAAGCAGACAGCAGGGACAGGAAAGGAAATTCAGGAAAAAAAAAAAAAAAACAAACCCTAATAACTTCTGGGTGCTATTTCTGCTCCTGCCACCAGCTCGCTCCGTGACCTTGAACAGGATGCTTCCCTTTCCCTGTGCTTCAGTTTTCCCACTCCTAAAAAAGCCACAAACACTCCCCTAGGCAAGGTGTTTTTCAAGCCCTGGTCTCTGAGGGCTGCCAGAGCCTGAATGCCTTTCAGAAAGACAAGGAGGAAGAGCACAGGGCTTGAGGGCTGATAAAAACTCGGTTGTCACCGGTTCATTCATCAGGCACCCTCGCCTCCATGTAAATGGCCTCGCCTTTGTTCATCCCTCCTGCCCAAAGCAGCTCCAGAACGCTGGGAAAACAGAGATAAGAGGAGCATCTCTAAATATTTTCTGTGTTCAAATTTGCAGGGGAAGTGGAGGAGGCAGCAGGGGGAAATCACAGGGATGGAGCAGCATCCCCTGCACCCCAAGAGTCTGGGTGAAATGAGTCCAGGGTCTGTTCTGGGGAGTGGTCACTGGAAATGAGGAAGCAAAATGAGTAAAATAAGTAAAATGAGTCTTCCTCATCCTGACCTTTCTACCTTTTCAATGCATAGGTGACCAATGAATCCTTGGTAGAACTTATATTTTCTTGTGCTCAATAGATCCTTAAACAAGGGAAGTCTGGTGTCCCTGAGATCTACTTATCACATTTTGTTTTTCATTACAAGCACAGCTACATAAATGTAAAGTTGACAAGCAGTGAGTAACTGGATCTGGCATAGCTTATCTAAGATCCAGCTTCTGTTAACTACAAATAAAGCTTATCTATCTACTTTAGCTAATTCAGCAACTTAAAAAAACCCTTAACTCTTCAAAACTAATGTCTCATGGGGGCGAGGGGCTGATGCCAGAGCTGGCCCCCGGTGCTCCCTCTGTGCTCTGCCCTCCAGGAGAGGATTTTTCCACAGGAGGCTGTAACAGAAACCATCAACTCCTGAGCCCTCAAACACGAATATTTCAGAGCTGAACGTGGAGCCCTCAAACGTGGCAGGAGTTCTGGTGGTGTGAGCAAGCAGGGCTCAGGGAAATGTTTGCTTTGTCTGGCTCTGGGGACCTGGGCCTCTCTGCCATCCATCCCAGGCGGCTCCAAACTCCAAATTAAAGTCATTTAAGTCCCTGCTTTCCTCAGCTGTAATTGTGACCACACTACTTTTTGTTTTTATTCTCCAGGTCACCACCAGACATGGAGAGAACTCCCTCTCCACCTGACTTTTATTTTTTAAGAGTGGGTCACCTAAGTCAGAGGTGAGACTAGCACAGCCTTGGTTCTCATTTAGCTCTTGTATTTACATCTCTTTATTTCATATAAGGTGAAAATGTAAAACCTATGAGTGACCTTACAGCAGCAGCCAGCTCAGAAAATCATGGAATATGGAATGCTTTGGATGGGAAAGGCCCTTAAAGCCCATCCCGTGCCATCCCTGCCATGGCAGGGACACCTCCCACCATCCCAGGCTGCTCCCAGCTCCATCCAGCCTGACCTTGGGCACTGCCAGGGATCCAGGGGCAGCCACAGCTGCTCTGGGAATTCTGTGCCAGGGCCTGCCCACCCTCCCAGGCAGGAATTTCCTCTCTACAGAATCATACATTTCTATTAGTGCTGCTTTCAAAACATTAAAATTGTTGCTGTTCCAGTGAATCACTTGCTCATTTGAAGACAAAACAGATCATGAACTATTTTATTTAATTTGCTTTCCCAAGCTTACTTGGTTGGTCATCCTTTGATCTTATTTAAACTTTTCAAATTCCTTTATTACATCCTTTTATTTCTGGCAGGACTTTTGAAATAGACTATAATACTGGGATATAAATGAGAGGAAGGGAAATATCCTCAGAGAGTTTTTTGTTAGTTTTAAGAACAATCTATTATTTGACCTCTGGGATAAAGTTTTTTTATAGCTACTTAAATTTAAGCTGCCCAGTAAACCTTGGTAGGTGTTATTAACTCCATGGGTAAGAAATCCACTGCCCCTGTCCTTGCCATTCATAAATGTGCTTAACAACTTCTTCTCAAAGGGGATTTAAGTGTGGGGCATAAAAATCCCAACAGAAAAATGACTGCCTAGAGGTACAGGAAATGTTAAATCAGATTTTTGATGCCTGAAGGATGTATTTATAGAACCATTTCAGTTGGAAAAGACCTCTGAGATCATCGAGTCAAACCATCATCACTGCCTAGTCCACCACGAAACTCCACAGCTTTTATTTTAAATTAAGACCAAAAGGTGGGAAAAGTTTATTTTTCCAGGAGAAGCTGCTCTAATGATGCTGGCTTTTTATTTCTGGTGTTCTTCAAATGCCACTGGCCTTGGCTCTCCAGGTAAACCCAGGCACCCTGAATTTCTCATCAACACCTGTGCAGGCTGTCAGACAATTCCTGTTGTGAGAAATGAAAATAAATCTGCAGCTAAAATCTCTGCAGACACGGGAGAGAGACAAACTCAGCTACAGCAAGATTTGTATTTATTGACTTGATTTTAGAGGTCTTTTCCACCCTTAAAAATTCCATGGCAGAGCTAAAAGCGTTGCATGCACCAGAACTCCAGGAAACCTGGAGGGGGAGGGATTGCCAATGGCGTTTTATACAAGAAAATTCACCTGAAATTAATCCAGCAAATAACCTTTGTTCATCTTTAATATTATCAGGAATTAATGAGGTTTAGTGCAGCCAACAGCCTCAGCTGGCACAGTTTGTGCTCCACGTTTTCCTTTTGCTGAATGGATCTCAGGCTGACCAGGGGGTGAATTACCCAGGGAATCTCATCCAACCCCATTTCCATATGCAAGTCCATGAAACAGCTATGAATTTTTAATAAAAATCTCCTGATATCTGTTATTTTACTGAAAATAATGTGCAGGTTGCAGTTCAACAAAAAAAAACCCAAAACAAAACAAAGAAAAAACAATCAAACACCCCCCCCAAAAAAAAAAAAACCCAAAACCAAAACCAAACCCAACTAAAAACTATTTCGCATTCACAACACTGACCTGCAAGGATTGGAATTGAAATCCAGGTTTTTCCTTGGTTTTTGGTTGATTTTGTGCATTTTTTTTTTTTTTTTGCATGCTTTGAAGGGAAGGCTTACATTTAAAAATAGTTATTTGGTTATTGGAAATTGTATTCAGATTTAGTTGGCTTGGAGTTAGATAAATGGGAAAACCAGAACAGCAATAATGGAATGCAGGTGAAATAAAAATGCTATTTAACCATCATGTTCTAGGTGGGCTCTAAATGGTATTTTCTCCCCTGACTGCAGAAAAAGGAACCAGGGAATTTACATTTAATGGTTTCACTACTGAGAATTCTCAACACTCCCAAAACAGACTGAAAATAATAAAAGTAATGCAAGGAATGGCCGATTCTGATTATTTTCTAGCAGATGCAAGTATCCATCTACTTCATCCATCACACTCTGGGCCACAGTTATTTTACTGAAGAAAACTTTCTTAAATATTTTCCATTTCATTCAACATTTCTGGCTCAGTCTCGATGTAAGAACTTGCCCTGAAAAGGCATTGGTTGTGCTTGAAGCAGGGCACAGAAAGGAAGTGTTTCATTCTTTGGAAGGAGGAACTGGTTTATTTGATGTGAATGAAAATGGATCGAGTGACTTCTCCCTCCTCTGAGGCAAATATTTGTGTTAAACCCAGCCTGGCTCCTGCCTCACACACATCCTTCATCCCTGCTGCTCATCTCTCCAAAGCATGAGACCTCCAAGGAATAACAGGCGTTCCCCTGAAATTCCAATCAGGAAAACACCAATTTCATTTTTTCCATCACCCAAAAAAGCTCCCAAGGTGGAGGAGCACAGGAACAGGACACAGCTCCTGACCAGGACCATGGGGTGCCCCCATCTCTGCATCCTCTTTGGAAAAACCTGATTCCAGCTCCCTCAGATGGGAAATCCAAGGAAATTTTTTGCTTTTGATGGCTGAGCCAAGGGGAGCCTGCTCTGCCCAGCATTCCCATTTGGGAATTGTTTTTTCCTCAGACTGCACAGGGATGCTGAGAGAACAGAGCTCCCACCTGGGCTGTGAGCTGTGGGTGCAGCTCAGAGCATTTGGGATTCTGCTTGTTCAGCACCTGAATCCAGTCCCTGTCCCTGGGGTCTGTACAGCTGCCAGGTGACATTCCCTCGCCTCGGGAGAGCAGCTGGGCACAGCAATTCCTGGGATCTGAGCTGCTCTGACAGCCCTGGAAGATGAGCTGCTGCTCTGGCTCTGAGAGGGAGCCAGGAAATCTCACAGGATCATGGAAGGGTTTGGGTTGGAAGGGATTGGGAAGGGTTAAAGCTCATCCCATCCCACCCCTGCCATGGCAGGGACACCTCCCACCCTCCCAGGCTGCTCCAAGCCCCATGCAGCCTGGCCTTGGGCACTGCCAGGGATCCAGGGGCAGCCACAGCTGCTCTGGGCACCCTGGGCCAGCCCCTGCCCACCCTCACAGCCAACAATTCCTGCCCAAGATCCCAGCCAGCCCTGCCCTCTGCCAGTGCAAGCCATTCCCTGGCTCCTGTCCCTCCAGTTCCTCACCAAGAGCCCCTCTCCTTGCCAGCCCCTTCAGATCCTGGAAGGAAAAGGAGTGGGTTAAGACCAGACAGAGCCTTGGCTCATCCAGACCTTGCCCTCAGCACCAGAACTCTCCATCCCAGGTCGAGGTGACCCTGAGGCACCCCCCAGATCCTGGGACAGGGTGGGACAGAGCCTGGCATCCCCCCAGCAGCACCATCCCAGGGGTGCAGCACCGCCACCCCTCACTGGCAGCCCCTGGGGAGAGCTCTGGGCCATGCCTGACAGAGGGGACACGTCCTTGTCCCCTCCCAGGCTGCTGGAGCTGGCACCTGACCCATGGCTTGTATCCTTTCCCCCTCCCATGAGTGCTGTTAAGCAGAGGGGAATGGAAGTGGGAAGCAAACACACCAAGGAACTTGAAAAGAAGCTCTCTGAGGAGACTACTTCAAAATTTTATAAACAAAAGAAGGCACCAGACCCTGCCACTGATTAGGTTAAATTAATTTAAACCAGAAGCAAACACTGCTTGTCTACAAGCTCCAGTTACCTGGAAACACAGATAAATCCAAAACACACTTTTCAAGGGCAGCAGGCACTAGAGCTGGGGTTGGGGTTTTTTTTTGAGAAACCTGGTCCTCATGGAAAAATACAAATTTGGAAATGGCTTTTATTAGCAAGTTAATAATATACTGAAATACAAATATACACTCAGTCTTTAATTAGATTTCACAGAATTAAGTCAAGTAATATATATACACACACATAACTGTTGTGTAACAGTTTCACTAATCTCTGATGTTTCTTTAAAAGTAACTTTGAGGACAGAAAAGAGTCAGGAATGGATCTGTGCTGGCCCTGTAATTTGGAGTTTCCTTAAGAGCCAGATGAAATTGAAGAGCAGAAGCCACCATAGCTTAGGGGTAGCTGGCAAAATCCAAATCCTACGTGCAGGAATCTCAAACATGAACAGGGGCAAAGTTTTGTTGGGAACATCCTTCCCATAGGAAAACCTGTCCTGTTACCTCTTGGGTCAATAACCTGAACACTCTCCAAGCATCAAAAGCCAGGATTGGATTCCTTCAGGTCTGAAAGTGTCCCTGCTGCTCCTCACTCTCAGGACCCAACAGAGAATCCCAGAATATCCTGAGCTAGAAGGGACCCTCAGGGATCATCAGTGCAGCCCCTGTCCTGCACAGCCCCCCCACAATCCCCCCTGCCCATCCCTGGCAGCGCTGTCCAAAGGCTCCTGCAGCTCTGGCAGCCTCGGGGCCGGGCCCATTCCCTGGGCAGCCCGGGCAGTGCCAGCACCCTCGGGGGGAAGAACCTTGCCCTGAGCTCCAGGCCAAGCCCTGACACAGCTCCAGCCATTCCTGGGGTTCTCACAGATTTTCTTCCACCACTCACAGATGTTCATTGCCCAAGAGATTCCTGATTTTTAGTGTAGCACAACCCTGCCAACAAGTGGAACTCCTTATTTCTTTCCTATGAACCACCTAAACTTTGACTTCAAAAAAGTTCTGCTACAATGATGGCAAATTGTAGTCTGGTTTTCCAGGCCTGCAGTTTCTGAGTTTCTAAAGTTCTGGGTTTTCCTGATGTTTTCTGTTTCTGAAGTTTGCTCTCACAGCCTGAACATAAGCATCAGGATTGTTTTTGTAACAAACTCAAGTTTTGGAATTCTTTCTGTGGGACAGACTTTCCTTTGCTGTCCCTCTGGTTTGACCAATGTGGGTGAAGGGTTTGCCTTTCGCCAATCACAGTGGTCTGTGGCAAAATGTATAAAAGGGAGTGATTGGTTTCTAATAAATGGAATCAGGTCATCTCTCCAAGCTGTCTTGGGGAAATTTGTGTGCCATTCACAGCAGCAACAGCAAATGTAAGCTAAGAAACAACATCTGGGTATCTGCTGAGCAGTGAGGATGCTTTCACATCTGGAAGGAGGAATTAAAATTCACACTCTGGTGCTCTCCATGTCCAGGCTGGAGCAAACACATGGTGCTACCTGGTGAAAACAAGCACAAGTTCTGGGCTTGCACTAATTGTTTCCTCTGTTTTTAATCTGTGCACTGTAGGGTTTTCCCAGGACTGTGATTCAGTGGGGGAAATACAATTTCTGAAAATAGAAATATTCTGAAATAGAATCCCAGAATGGATTGTATTGGAAGGAGGTTAAATCCCATCCAATGCCACCCCTGCCATGGCAGGGACCCCTCCCACCTCCCAGGCTGCTCCCAGCCCCAGTGTCCAGCCTGGCCTTGGACACTGCCAGGGATCCAGGGGCAGCCACAGCTGCTCTGGGCACCCTGGGCCAGCCCCTGCCCACCCTCACAGCCAACAATTCCTGCCCAAGATCCCAGCCAGCCCTGCCCTCTGCCAGTGCAAGCCATTCCCTGGCTCCTGTCCCTCCAGCCCTTGTGAGAAACAGCGTCTCCAGGAAAAACCTGGCACAACAGCATTTCAAAGGTTCCCTTCCAGGACAGAACTAGAAGTTTCCATCATCAGCCAAACCAGAGTTCTGGTTCCTTGTCCCTGCAGTCTGTGGCTCAGCTGTGTCTGCTCCCAGGACAGCCCAGGTACCTGGGTACAGCTAATCCTCCTCTGGCTGAATTGGGCTCATTTTGGAACAAGGAACTGCAAACCTTGGTGCTGCTTTTTATAGCTTGTCCTATGGCTTTTATAGCTTGTCCGACGTCAGAGGACTATGGAATGTGTTACTTATTTGAAATTAATTCCAAGAGGTCAGTTTAACTCACACCTGTAGTTCACCAGCCCTCATTTTTACTTGCTTAGACTGGACAACCTTTCACTGGCTCTAAGACCAAGCAGCCTTTTGAGGATTTCAGTGTGATGCAGGAGATTGGCAGCAGTATTGCATGGGGAATTAATGCAGTATTGCATGGGGTATGGATGCAATATTGCATGGGGATTGACTGCAGTATTGCATGGGGAAATGCTGTAGTATTCCATGGGGGTTGGATGCAGTATCCCATGGGGATTTGCTGCAATATTTCACAGAGAACTGCTGCAGTATTGAATGGGGATTGGCCACTCCATTCCATGGGGATTGGCTGCAGTATTCCACAGGGATTTGCTGCAGTATTGCATGGAAAAGTGCTGCAGTTCTCCATGGGGACTGGCTGCAGTATTCCATGGAGAATTGATGCAGTACTCCACGGGGATTGGCTGCAGTTTTCCATGGGGATTGGCTGCAGTATTCCATGGAGAATTGACGCAGTTTTCCATGGGGATTGGCTGCAGTTTTCCATGGCAATGTGGAGAGGCACAGCAGCTGTTTCCAGCCAGCACAGCAGGAACTGCTGCCAGCACAGCCCAGGGTGTTGCTATTTATTTACACAGCACCACTCAGGAGCGTTGTGGTGCCTCACAAAGTGGAGCAGAAGAAGCAACAAACACAAACTGGGGCTGCTTGGAGAAGTGGTGACTTTGTCTCAGATTTTACAGCATCAGCAGAGTCAGGGCTCTGGATCTCCAGACAATCCCACCATGGGGTGAACTGTGGGATGAACTGGGGGTTTGTACTTTGGGAGGCAGAAGAGGAGGAGGAAAAGGAGGAAGAAGAGAAGGAAGAGGAGGAGGTTCCAGGTTGTCCCAGCTCAGCACAATGCAGGGAGCATTGCCCTGACCAGGAACTGGTGTAACCTGAAAATCTGAGCTCTGCTCCTGCACTCCACAGAACACGGGGTCAGGGAGAAGAGACCTGGAGAAGGACTTTGGACAAGGGCCTGGAGGGACAGGACACAGGGAATGGCTTCCCACTGCCAGAGGGTAGGGATAGATGGGATATTGGAAAGGAATTCTTCCCTGGGAGGGTGGGGAGGGGCTGGGATGGAATTCCCAGAGCAGCTGTGGCTGCCCCTGGATCCCTGGAACTGTCCAAGCAGTTGGAGCAGCCTGGGACAGTGGAAGGAGTCCCTGCTCACAGCAGGGCTGGCACTGGATGGGCTTTAAGGACCTTTCCAGCCCAAACCACTCCATGGTTCTGTGATCTCCAGCCACTCCTCAGAAACACAGGGTGGCCCAAAATGAAACTCTCAGCACTTCTTCAACCACTCCAACAATTCAGCAAGGACAGGGACATCAGCAATTTCTTCCCCACCACTGCACTGCTCCAGTGAGGAGGGGCAAGGAGCTGGGGATTTTTCTGGGGGAATTTAAGGTTCATAAAGCTGCTGGTGCCTGGCACAGATTTCAGGACTAAACAAGAGCCCAAATAGAAGATAGAAACTATCTAGAGACAAGCAATTCTCCCTGGAAAGGTAAAGAGAAGGCTGCTGTAGATGTCCTAGAAATGCAGTTTGAGAATATGGCCTTGAATATTCTGCGCTTGGAGAATGGCACTGGTGGATTTTTGGTGAGGACAGCAGTAAAATAAACTGTATCCTACAGGAATGGGAGGAGATAAAGGCTTCCAACAGCTCCACACTGCTCCAACAGCTCCCAGTGTCCCAAAGAAAGAGAATTGATTGCTACAGAACTGGAATTAACCGAGCGAGATCGTTTATCCAGGCAATAAATTCCTGTGGGCAGCATTTTTGGCCTGGAGAACAAGTGGGTGGCTCTGTGATGGGCAGCTGTGACCTCAGTGACCTTTCTGTCCCTGCTCTGGCTGGACAGGGCCTCTGATGACCCCAAATCCACCTCATCCCACCATCCTCAAACTCACTTCATCCACCATCCCAAATCCCTACCATCCCCAAATCCCACCTCCTCCCACCACCCCAAATCCCTACCATCTCTAAACCCTGCCTCATCCACCATCCCCAATCCCCACCATCCCCAAACCCACCTCCTCCCAGCACCCCAAACCCACCTCTTCCCACCCTCCCCACCTCGGGCTGGACCAGCCCAGAGGCTCCCGGCAGCTCAGGACGAGTGGGGAAGATTCCAACCCTCTGACCCATAAACTGGGATGGGGAAACCTCTCGGCTCCTAACCGCGACCCCTCCGAGGAGTTTCGGGCACCCCACTTGGAGCAGCCAAAGCTCCCAAACCCCTCGGGCGGGCGAGGAAGAGGCCGGGGCTGGCGAGGAAGCCGCGGATGGCGAGGATGATGAGGGGGAGGCGGCGATGTTTGGGCAGCAACAGCGGTTGCCAGGGGTGACGCGGTCCCCTCCCGCTCTCCTCCCGTTGCCGGGCGACGCGGGGAGCGTTTCCCAAACCAAACATCCCCATCCCGCTCACGAAATATGTCAGCGGGTATTTTCAGGAGCCCGGCGAAGGCAGGACGGACAAATAACGCCTTTGCCATGGTAACTGCGAGGGGGGGGGCCCCGCGGGCGCTGCCGCGGCTTTGTTTTGGGTTGGGTTTATTTTATTGAATTGTTATTTCAGAATAAACGGATTAGCGGGGCTGGGGGAGCGCTCGTCAAAGCAGATGCTCGGGAGAGAAATCTTTTGGTTCCGCTGTTATTTTGGTTTTTTTTTTTAATGATATTGAGGAATTAAGCTTTTTGGAGCTGGGAGTAAATGGTGTTTCTACACCCCGTGGTCAGAGCCACCCCCGAACACACGCAAGTCCCTTATTTCTCTTAAGAAATAAGAAGTTCTCTTTCAACTCATTTCTTTTTCTGCCCTCTCCTATTTGTAGATCCATCCAAGTTTTCCAGCAGAATTTAGATCCCTTTCAAGCTTTTTGGAGCTGGGAGTAAACTACTCATGGTGTTTCTGCACTCCATGGCCAAAGCCACCCCCAAACATACACAAGTCCCTTATTTCACTTAAGAAATAAGAAGTTTTCTTTCAACTCATTTCTTTTTTTTTTTTTTTTTTTTTTTTTTGTTGCCCCACCTATTTGTAGATCCCTCCAAGTTTTCCAGCAGAATTTAGATCCCTTTCAAGCAGGGTTTAGCTTACTTAAGGCCGGCTTGCTTTCCTTGGTGGTGGCTGTGAATGCAGGCAAAGGCAGCCTGGCTGGAAAATGAGCTTTTGGGAGAGGGGGTGTTGTGTGTGGTTTTGGAGTGTCCTCTAATTTGATGAAGAGAAGAAATTAATCAAAAGGATGTTTTCTTCCAGTGCCATGAACAAGGAAAGCTAATTTAAATTCTCCACATCGATTTTTTTTTTTTTTTACATTAGAATTTGAGGCAATTAATCATAAGCAAAAATGTAGAGACACTTGGAGGATTTTAAGGGAAAGCTTGCTCTGGGGAAATAAAGAATAGAGAAAGGCTTTTGTTGGGCTGGTGGAAACATCATTGTCCTGGGTGCTGTGGTCTGATCTAGCACACAAAAGTTCTGCTGTGCTGGCTGATCATCAGTGAGGCCACAGTCTGCTGTCACAGGTTCCCAGGCTCAACAGGAGCAGAATTTGTCTCTCCAGCTTTTAATCTAAGCTTAGGCAGTGGCATCACTTCAGCTCACCTTGGCAGTGAGCAATAAGTGCTCATCACTGGGGTTTGCCAGGTGTGGGTGATTCCAGTGCTTCCTCTGGAGTCTCTCCAGGTGTTTTGCCACTGATCACAGGATCACTAAGTCTGGAAAAGGCCTCCAGGAAAAAGCCCAGCCTTTGATGGAATGCACAGTGCCCAGGGCGCTGCACAGGCTTGGACTGAGCCATTCACTTCTCATGTCAGAAAAAGCTGGAATCACTCACCCACTGGATGAAAAATAAAAGTTGCAAACCTGAGCACGTTTTAAATAAAGTCTTCCAAAATTTTGGTGGTTTAAGGACTTTTTTCCCCTCAGCTACTGCTGACCCAGCCCCCAGACTACTCCTTGGTCTTTTAGCATTTATCTCCCTCTCAGGGGAACTGTCCTGCACGAGGAGAGTAAACCCAGAAGTATTCTGAAGAAGGCAAATAACCTTTTGCTGGAGATGTTCACAGCAGCATTCAACAGAGAACAGCTACTCATGGAAGACAGGCAAAAACAACTTAAAAATGACCACTGGAAATTAAAAAGCCATAATTTGAAGACTCTCCCTGGCAAAGGGACAACACAGAGACAGCACCTGCAGCTCTCTGAGGTGACCCAAGAACATTTACACTCATTAATGAAAAAGTCGATCAAACCAAGCCCATTCAACCCTTGCCCATTCCACCACTGCTTTGAGGCAACTCCAGCACTGCAGCCTCCAAACTGTGTGAAAATTGTTAAAAGATGCTTTAGCACTGTGACATTGGGCCAAATGAAGGATGTCAGAAGAGAATTCTGGTCACGACAGCAGAAGCAGCAAAGGTGGACGTGACCAACCTCCTGACAACTCTGGTCTCACTCAAAGCCCAGCCTGGAAACCCAGCTCAAACTCCCTGGCCAGACCCCCTCGCTCCTTACACCAGAATTCCTGCAGGGATATCTTTGCTGGCACTGACCCAAGAGCCATCAGCTCCTCTCAGGTGTAAAAGAGACCAGCTGCCCTTAAAGACCCACTATATTTTTTCCAAATTATGTCCACCATGCTTCTCACTTCATTCCTTTCTCCTAAGTGCCCTTTTCCCTGCTTTAATATGCTAAAAATTACTGCTGGGATGAGGAAAACACATTAAAATTGAGAGTTCACACCTCTCAAGTGTGGATGGCAGCAGAGGTTTTAGGATTCCAGTTGCTGGAGTCCTGTAACTCCCACAAGTGCCTGACAAGGAAAAGGGTTTCCAGCTTTCCAACTTCTACTGAAAAAAAAAAAAAAAAGTCAAGAGAAGAACACGATTTCAGAAAATCACTATTTAAACTGTCAGCCTTCCTTATTTTTATCTCCTAGTGGGTTTTCACCCAACCCTATACTTTGGGGAATTTCTGGTCTCGTGGGGGAAGGAGTTTATTTGCACTCATAGAGCAGCTCAACCCCCTTCCCCCTTTTTTTTCCCCAAAAGTTTCTTTCTACTTTTGCTTTTCAGAAGATGAAATGAACTTCTTGCAGGAAGCAGAGCAATGCAAGGAGTGTTAAGTGTGACTGCAGGAGCTATTTCCAGTCTCTACAGCATTTAGTGAGCAGTATATTGAAGAGGCCATGAAATGCTAATGATCTCCAGACTGCCAGATATATCGTCCTAAATAGAAGGAAGAAATCTCTTAGAGATTTCTTATTTTTTTTTTGCCTATTCCATCTCCAGAAAAACCACACAAAACTTTAACACCTCCCTTTGGCTAAAGCTCTCCAAGTTACACTTGAAAAAAAAGAACCCGAAAAGGGAAAACCAGATGGGGGTGGGGGAGTGGATAGAGATGATCCAGAGCTAAAATATCCATTAGTGGTAAATTCCACCATCTCCTCCCCCTCCCAAAAAAAAAAAAAACCCGGGCTGCATGGGTCAGATTGCACCCGCAGACCAAGGAACCAGCTCCAAACACATTCACTCAGCCCTTTTTATTCTCTTGCTTGTCTAAGTGGCTGCTAGGCAACCCCAGCAGCATCGCTGCTCATATGCATTAAGTATTAACTATTATTTCATTCCTTCCCCCCTTCCCACAGAAAGGCAGCAACCTCAACCCATGGCAGATAATTCTTTGCCCAAAAGGGAATGCTGGCTGTAGGAAGCTGGGAATGGAGCTGTGCAAGGGGTGGATATTCCCAGTTTAGTTCCAGGATGGGATGCAGGCACCACCCTGCACTACCCACCTGGAGCTCTCCTTAGGGGATGAAAAACTCAGTTTTGGTACACCAGGAGATGCAGCTGCTCCAAGCCAAGCTCTGGAGGGAATTGCAGTGCTGCCCACACAGAGAGACAAAAATTCTGGTGTCAGTTTGGTGAAGCAGAACCACCCCCACTGCTGCAGCCCCTGTGTCCTCTGGAGGTGGGAACTCTCCTGTGGGAATAAACCCTGATTTTGGCAGGGATGGACAGCACAGAGGATGCTGCTGCCCTGCCCAAAGTAGGATTTGAGACACAGTTCAAAGATTCCTGCTCTCCTCCCTCTGAGAGCCAGTTCAGGGAGCAGCAACTCTGCCAGCCATTCCAGTTTTGTCTGAAGAAATAAACCTCAAAATCGGGATGGGACAGAAGAAAGCAAAAGCTGGTGTGTTTAGAAATGGCTGGGAGACTTCAGCCCAGCAAAGAAATTCAGTGAGGTATCGAACTCCCCTCAGCCTGGTCCCTAACTTTGGTGACACTCCTGTACCACTACCAGGACAACCATTACAACAGAGGAGGAAAGTGCTGCTCAGGACAAAACGTCAGGAAAATGGATTTTTCACCTGCAGGAAGACTCCAAGAAGCGGGAGAAGAAAGGCTGCTGACAGGCAGAGCCCTGCACTCTTCCAGCCCAGTGACATTTCTGAGTAATTACAAACCCTTACGATCCATTATAATGTTAATTTACAGGCCAGTTGTTGTGGAGAAGTGTGATTAGATGTTGTGTAGCTACGATGCAGACTGGAAGGAATGCCAAGAATGCCTCCAGTCCCAAGTGAAGTGAGCAGCAGCGGGGAGAGCAGGAGCTGGAGCAGAGAGGGGCATCCCACAGGCACAGCTTGGGCAGGGCCAGGGGCACAGGAAGGGTCAGGGATCAGACCCTCTCCTGCTGCAGGAGGCTTCAGAGAAGCTGCCAAGCAATGGAAATGTTCACAGAACCCCAGGATGGTTTGAGGAAGGGACCTCAAAGCCCATCCAGAGCCACCCCTGCCATGGCAGGGACACCTCCACTGTCCCAGATTTCTCCCAACCCCACCCAGCCTGGCCTTGGGCACTGCCAGGGGTCCAGGGGCAGCCCCAGCTGCTCTGGGTACCCTGGGCCAGCCCCTGCCCACCCTCCCAGGGAGGAATTTCTGCCCAATATCTTTTGTGTGATGTCTTCACACTCCACGTGTGGGAGGAGAGGGTCCCACTTGTGTCACTCCTCACATCTTCCAAACAAAGAAATGAATATTTGCTGGGAGCATCCTATTGATTTATGTCACCAGCCTAATTCAAGAATCCAGGGTAAGTGTTTTCTCTAATACAGAAAATGTTTGGTTCTCAAATTATGAGATATTTCTCATGGTTGGGCTCCAATATCAGTTGAGGATGATAAAAACTTTTAAAAAGGTTTTAAAGGATGACAGAACCTGTTAAAAAGGTTAAAAAACTGAAACAAATCTCTTTATACAGGTCTGCCCATTTCACAATGAAGAGAAACAAGACTTGTAATTTTAATTTTATTTTTTTTTAACACCAATGTCACAGCACATTTGGAACCAGAATCAGGCATAATTTCATTTCTGAAACCTACCCATTAAAAGGGCTGCCAGATTTGATACAAATTTTCCTCTACAAAACAAATTGATTAAATGCAGACTGAACTGGAGTCCCTAAAGCTTTGTCACAGCAAACTTCATGCAGCAGTTTTGTAATTTGCAGGTGGAAATACATCAGAACATTCATTTTCAGCCTCATACAAGCACCTTGTTACTCTGCAAAGTAATATTTTTAAGCTATGAATAGTATCTAAATTATTCAGGGATGGAAAAAACAAATCCATCTCCTCTGGAAAGGAAAGCCACCAGCTGCTGGGAGCAGAGCAACTCTTCTCCTAAGGCCAAATAATCAGCAATGCAAATACCAGTGGAGAAGTGCAGCGCTTTGAGCAAGGAGAAAGGTTTTCTAGGAATCCTCTTGCAGGGAAAAAGGGGTTTGTAACAACAGAGCATCATTTAGGCTGGAAGAGACCTCCCAGACCATGGAGCCCAAGCTGGGACTGGTGCCCAGCTCGTCCCCAGCTCAGAGTGCCACATCCAGCGCTGGGGACTCCAAACCTCCCTCCCAGTGTTTATTCCCCCTCCAGGGCAGAAATCCCTCCTGCTGTCCTGGTTGGAAGGGTGCAGCAGCTCACAAAGGAGCAGAAAAGGCAGAGGAGGAAGGAATCTCAGCATCACCTGAGGTTCTGACACACCTGGAGCTCCTTTTTCCCACGGATATTTCAAAGATCAGTCTCCTGCCACACTCACTGCTCAGGGAGAGTTTAAATGGGGACAGAGAGGTCTCTCCTGTGCCACTGTACCCCCGCAGCTGTGCGCTGGGGTGAGTTCATCTCTTGGGCTCAGGTATGTCAGGAGATTTGCACAGATTTCATCCTCTGAGCACAGCAAGGATATCAGGCAGGGATGGGGGAGGAACCAGGGCTCCTCTGCCACGTTCACAGCTCTCCCTTGGCCACCCAGATGTTTGCAAATTCCCAAGGAGCCCAACTGCCAGTGCAAGGATTAACTCTTCTCTGAGCAGGGCCGGCCTCCCTTCCAGCCACACCCCAGCTGATTACGGAGAGTTTTGTGCAGATCTTTTCTTTCTGGGACACCACAGGAGGCAGGAGGATGTTGTCCATGCTGTAGCTCCTGGATATCTGTGTCTCCAGGAGCAGCAGGTGAATATCGCTGCGTTTAAGCACTCCCAGACTTGCCTGAGGCATCGACCCGTTCTGGATTTTGCAAAATCACAGTGCAAGAACACTGAACCAGCAACAGCAGCAGCAGCTTTCCCCCCTTATTCTGCTGTGAAGAATATTGGAGATCTGTCATCACACGAAGCAGAGGGAGATCAGTGTGAGGCACTGAGAGCCAAGACCCTGCTCTGTGTGGGCTGGGAAGCTTTCAAAAGATTTTTTCCATAGGAGAGATTGCAGCGAAGGCTTGATCAACTCACCTCAAGCTCTCCTGCCTGAGCTGCACAGTTTCAAAAGGATCAGAGGAATCGACATTGAGGTCTTCCACTGTACTAGGGGTTCACTCTGTTTTCCTTTTGAAATTATGAATTGTTCGATTATCACCCCATTATTGCTCTCTTAACTTTCCTTTGTGACAGAATTGCATTAACCTGTTTTTTAAAAGATACAACGTGACACGAATCGGACATCCCACAGGGTAAATCCCCTCTTTGCAGCATTCTTCCCAAAAAAAGAAGGAAAAGAGTCCTGTAGGAAGGGGAGAGAGGACAGGCTGCAGAGCATGAAACTCCACTTTATTCTGTTATTGAGGATTGGGACTGGGGTTTCTACAACATCCACACCCGGCCCTTCCCTCCTCTCTGACTCACAGGTCTCTGATGGGCCATGAGCTGTGGGTATTTATGAGCCAAACGTGTTCCAACAGCTCAAAGCATTTTAGAAACAGCTTCCAGCAGCTCTGGAGAGCCTCAGCCCAGCAGGTAGCCAGGAAAGACCACAGTGCTGCCAATTTTAACAGCAGAATGATTTGTTCTCTTAAAAAAAACTTAACCTTTCATTGGCTCCTTTATTTACCAGGGAGAGATTTGGGTGGGGAATAGAGGGAAGAGTCTCTTCTGTGCAGCCAGATGGAATTCCAAAGTCCAAATTCCAAACCCAGTTAGTTTAGGCAGGGAGCTAAGGGGAAGATGTCAAAATATGTTCTCCATTAACGTAACAGCGGAAAACACGAGTGGTTTAAAATAAAGCATACAAACAATTACTGCTCTGCTACCAGAACCTGTGCCAACAGGAGGGATTTTATCACCATAGTTAGTTTAGACTAACTAAGTTAACTATATAACTATGTTACAGAGTTGTAAGTCAGAAATATGGAATTTTATTCTGAAATATTTGCTTGGGGTGCTGCTTGACATCAGACTTCAGTCAAAATAAGCTTTAGCAAATGATATGTTAAATGATCCCATCTGCCTGTTTCAAAGGCAAAAAAGACAAGGAGATTTTGTTAATCCTGAATTTCCAGTTCAACCTTCCAAATGAGAAGGGACATTTTTTGCTTTTATTCACCATGTGGTGCTAAAGTGAATGGGGCTAATGGTATAGGGCAGAGGAGTCCAGCAATCAAGATATTAACAGTGAATTTTAACAATCAATAGAACACTGATTTTTATTTTACTGGAGTTTTACTTTCTGCAAATGGAAGGGATTAAAAAAGAGATGTATCTTCCCTGCATCTGCACCCAGGTGCTGTGGCAGAAAGCACTCCAGAAGGAATAATTCTCATTGTTCTGCACGGAGAGGAGAGGAGAGGAGAGGAGAGGAGAGGAGAGGAGAGGAGAGGAGAGGAGAGGAGAGGAGAGGAGAGGAGAGGAGAGGAGAGGAGAGGAGAGGAGAGGAGAGGAGAGGAGAGGAGAGGAGAGGAGGGAGAGGAGAGGAGAGGAGAGGAGAGGAGAGGAGAGGAGAGGAGAGGAGAGGAGTACAGGACATTTTATCGAATGGTGTTTGCAGCCTGGCTCTCCAGTCCCACGAGCCCCTGCTCTCGTGTGTGCAAGGGCCAAAGTTGTTTGTGCTTCTGCAGTGGGAAAACATCCCAGTTGTCCAAAACTCAGAGAATGGCATCCCTGGGGTTGACTGACCTCCCAGCCAGGCTTGCAGCACTCAGCATTCTCCAAGGACTCCCAGAGCTCTCTGTACACAGCTGAGGCTGGACAGAAGAGCAGACTTTTACAATTAAAACCCTGTGTTATTACATTATTGGACCTTAGCACTGCCTATATCCTCTAACCAGTCTGCACACGCTCCTGTTTTGGGGGAAATCCTTCTTCCAGGGAAGAATGGGGAAAATCATTCTTCCAGGCAGTAGCTCAACTCTTATATTAACTTTCTGATGCAGCAAACATTAGTAAAATTTTTATAAACCTGAGAAAGGAAAAGGTATAAAAATCACTGCAGAATGGCCACAGGCTGTCAGCCGTCACCAACTTCCCCTTCACTGCTGTGCTATGATGGTTATAAACCTGAAGTGCAAAGTGGAAATTCATCCACAGACAATTTACTTTTCCCCAGCAGAACATTGCATGATGTTCTGGCTAATCACATAATTCAATCCTCATATATTCAGAAAGCACTCAGAAATCAGGAGAATGCATTCAAAACGTTCACTGTGTGGAACATTTCATTGCCCAAACATCACAATATAAATTCAAGCAAGTAGCTGCCAAATAAAAAGTTAGAACAGAAATTCCTTAATGATTGACTAAGGAGAGACTCATCACCAAGGCATTAAGTAATTCTTAGGGGAAAGTGAATTAGAACTGCAGTGTATGATGTATTAATTATTTGGTGGCAGTTGAAGAAAAAAGCTTGGGTTTTAAGGACACGAGGTTAGAACACAGCTGGGGGAATTTAACCCATGATATAAATTGGCTTTTTAAATGTGCAAAGAGGGAAATGTGAGTTTCACTGGGTGCTGCAAACAGAGCAATGCAGAATAAGTTTTACTCATCTGCAGTTCCTTTTTTGTTCCAAAATTCCCTTTTTTGAGCACTCTTGCTGTGTTTCTTCTGCATTGTAAAACAGCCTGAGGAGTGATACTGGAGTCACTTCAGCAAGAAATGCCCCAACCATTTTTCCCCCAAAATTTCTCTAATTGAATCATTTCTCCAGGGGTTTGTTGGCTGTTCTCCCTCTCTCCATTTTTTCAGCACCAAAACAGCTCTGAGCATCATCTCTGCAGCTCCAGCCCTGCAGGATCCCCACCCCCAGCAAACCGAGGGAGGAAATTTTTAAATAGGAAAATCCTCTGGGTAGGGGCTTTTCCTGGGGATCGTTTTTCATGGAAGCAGAAAGAAGCCAGGAGGTCCCTTCCAGCCAAACCATTCTGGGATTCTCTAAGTGCCTCTGTACAAAATATTCCAGGAGGGCACAAAGCAGAAAAATAGTGACACATCCCAAAAAAAAATGGAAGCAGAGAAATAATGACACCATCCCCAAAAATGTGTGTCTTGTTTTGATCAGTGAATAAAGCAACAATCACCTGAGGCTTTCAAAGCACTTTACAAATATTAATCCTTATGAGTTTGCCCATCTTAACTTTCTGGCTTCTAGGGGAAAAAAAAAAATAAAAGCAGGGATTGAATTATTCTCTACTGGAAAATGGAAATGAAAGCACAGAGCAAATAAAGCAGGGTTTCCCAAACACACTCTAAAGTGCCAATGGGTGTGGATTGTATATCAGAAAAATATAGATTAGAGATTAATTTTTGACTCAGAGGACAGATCTGAGTGTGGGGAAACTCCTGGCACAGAAACCCCAGTAAGGATGGAGTCCAGAGGCAAAGAGATGAATCAGAAATGTGGAATAAACACCCTTGGAACTGCACTTGATCACAATTTGCTCTTGGAAATACACTCCCTCATAATGTGCCTGCAGATGTATTTATACAGGTATATTTTGTACATCAGTATGTATAAATATCTAGAAAATAACCAAAATCTCACAGACACTGATACAGCTGCAACCCCAGGGCCTGAAAACCCAGAGATTTTCTTGTGACCATCACACCCTCAGATGCTTTGATATGAAAATATCTCCTTTCAGTCCCTACAAGGAAGTGGTGATTTTGATTTTCACAGACACAGAGCCTGCAAGGACCCTGTGGGGCTAAAGACAAAGCACCTTTCCCCACAGGGACTCCAAAATCCTGAGCTTGACAAGGTGGATCATGTTTGTAAACAGATTCCATCCATGGAAAGGGGGCAGAGAAGGACACGGAGAGACTCCCTCTGCAATCCACTGCCTGTCCCAGCTGTAACCACAGAATCAGGGAATGCTTTGGGTGGGAAGGGACCTTGGAGAATATCTGGCAGGGACACCTCTCACTGTCCCAGGCTGCTCCAAGCCCCACTGTCCAGCCTGGCCTGAGACACTGCAGGGATCCAGGGGCAGCCACAGCTATGTCACTTGGGGTGATCTTAGGGAACCTCCCAGATTTTCCCATAACTACTATTCCAAAAGGAAAATATGGACCCCAACATCTCTGAGCTACACCAGGAGTAGCAACAACTTTGCTTTTGCAAGCTCAGCTCAGGTCACAGTGGTGCAGGTCAATGTGACAGAGGAGGTGCCCAAAATATGAAGGTGAACTTTGCATTTCTGGTTTGAGGGGAGGTGATTCATATAGAAAAATCTACATTCGAGTGCAAGCAGCTATGAGAGCTGGGCAGCCTTGCAGGCCAGCACCAGGTTCTTCAAGGGGCTTGAAGAAATATTCTGTGGAGGATATTTCACTTTTCTGGCAGGTGGAAGTCTTCTAACAATGGCGCACATCTGTCACATTAAGGAGAATAAATATTTGCTAGGAAGAAGGAAGCTCTGAAGACCAGCCTGGTGACCAGGAGCCATTATTTCTCTTATTATTTGTACCTATTAAAGAAATATTTCCTCCCATGATTGGTCATTTAAGGTCATGAATATTTGAAAAGATCTGCATTTCATCTCTTTGGGGGTGAAGGGTGGGGGTTTGAACAGCACAAGAAATTGTTTAAATGCAAGCACTGATGATAAATTAGACAGACCCAGTCCATGTGCACTTATCCCCATCTCCCACCACATTCCACAGCCCAGAGGTGGATTCTGACTTGTTTTTCAGACTGGACCATCCCAGACAGCTCAGGGAAGGAAGAGAACAATATCCTTGCACAGAGCAGCGAGGTGACAGCGCTGACAACAGCACCTCCAGCACGGGGAGAGCCCGGGCTTATCTCCTAGGCTGCTTCCTCCCCCCTTATCAGAGGCTCTGCACAACCTCTCTTACTGCCCAAACAAGAGCCCTGGGCAACAGAAAACATGAGGCTGTTGCTCAGAAAGGCCCCAGAGCTGGCTGGGATGCGCAGCCCTGTCCTTGTTTCCATGCCTTGTTGCCCATGAGCTGCACAGGGAAGGGCCATTGTCCACCTCACCACACATCTCCAGGTGCCTCCTGCTCCAGCCTGGGCTCATGGAATCCCAGAATGTCCTGAGCTGGAAGGGACCCTCAGGCATCATCAGTCCAGCCCTGGCCCTGCACAGACCCCCCCTGCAATCCCCCCCTGGGCATCCCTGGCAGTGCTGCCCCTGCTCAGCTGCACAAGGGCAAGGGCAGTGCAGGGTTTTACCTGTCAGTGTGAGGCTGCTTTATCTAAAGCCTCCAGGACTCCCAAACACCAGAGGTCAGCAGAACGAGAATAACTGATATAATTCCCCGGGCAGGGTGAATGTTTAATCAGCTGTGTGTTAAGCCAGAAATTCTCCAGAACAGTTCCAGGGTTGTCATGGTGGCAATGGGATCTTGAGCTGATACTAAGGAACAGTCTGACAATGACTAACCAGGTGGTGGTTAAGGAAATTGCTAATTCTGCTGAGGTTGTTTGCCTATAATCACTCCAGCCCCGCATTTTCCCTTCTCTCCTCTTCCCCTGATGGTTCTTGTCAGTCTTAACTAGTGACACCTCCAGAAGAGGCATCCTTAATTACGGGCTCCATTCAGCGGGACCCTTTGCCTCGGGTTAACCTCAAAGAAGCACCAGCCACGTAATCCCAGACAAATTCCTGAATTACTGGTGCCTCCCTGCACAGACTCAGCACTGACTTCATCCTCGTGCTTCCAAACCAGTGGGGCACTTCCAAAAGTCAGCCATGGAGACAGAACCATCTCTCTTCACACCTGATGTGTGCAGCCCACAACGATTCCCTCATCCCCAGCACAGCTGCAAATGAGACGTTTATGAGTTTGGAGGATGGGCTTGGTTCCTGATGGGAAAGGGAAAATGTGCACTCCCAAGCTGCTTGGGAGAGAAGTAAACCCAGCCAGGATCCTCTTCTCTAGAAGGGATGGAGGAAGTACAATTTTATGTGCAAACACAGAATCACACAATGGTTTGGGTTGGAAGGGACATTAAAGCTCCTCTCATTCCATCCCCTTCCATGGACAGGGACATCTTCCACTAACTCAGGGTGCTCCAAGCCCTGTCCAACCTGGCCTTAGACACATCCAGAGATGAGGCAGGCACATCTTCTCTGGAAAACGTGGGGCTCATCCTCCTGACTGTGAAGAATTTCTTCGGTTATCAAACCTAAACTTCCCCTCTTTCATTTTCAACCACTCCCCCTGTCCTGCCCCTCCAACTCCTGAGTCAGAGATTCTGCCACATGGGGCCATCCCCTGAAGCTCTGCTTTGCTCCTGCTCATGTTCCAAAAGTTTATTTCGCCAGGATGAGACTTTGTAAGGATCAGAGATGCCCTGAAGAAGTCAGAGCCAGGGGAGACAGGGACGTGTCCCCAGTTGCTCCTCCTCAGAGCCTGCTCACAGGTACCTGCTGCTGTTGGTCCTCACACACATCCACACACTCCGCACATGATGCCAAAGAAAAACCCCCTCACACAGGAAAAAAACCAAAGATTTGTGGAACCTGGATGGTGGGAATATGCACCAGTGAGCTAAATGCAGCATCAGAGGAATATCTCTACAGTCAATATAATTATTATTTCTGTCAGCTTCTTGCTGAGGATTTCTTTCAGATTTGGGACAAGAAAACAAAGTGTCTGATTTTTGTTTGCATATTCTTTTTAATGTAAAAGTCATTATTGGGGCAGCATTCTGTGACCTGTTCCTTTGACTGCAATGTTCAGTCATTAACCTCTTGCAAAGTTTCCTCCCCGACACATTTGTACAATGCTGAGACTTCTCTGGCATTTATTAAGCTCAGAAAAACAAATTCCTATAGAAATCTAACTCAGGAAAAAAGCAAACTTACGAATTGCCTTTAAATGACTTTTTTCCAAATGCCTTCATTTGGGATTTCTACAGTTCTTCACTCCTGTGGAACATCAGGAAAATAGCCAAGGGAACGACATGAATTTGTGTCAGGGGGTTGGGATGGATCTCAGGGAAAGGTTTTCCTGTCATTTTATGACCAGATCAAGGAACTAAAAGAGTTTCTGAAGTTCTGTTTGGGAAACTTCTTCCTTCTGTTGCAATTTAAAATATACCTTGTAACTTTATTGCTGGGCAGGCACTGCCTAACCCAGGCAGTGACATAAGTGAGCAGGAATACCGTGGGAAGATTTTCTCATTCACTGACATGAAATCACATGTCTAGACATAACTACATATTGTTTTAACAACTCAGCTGAATTAACAGCATTTAAACTTTTCTAGAAATCACCATTTTCATAAAATCCAAAGTTGAAAGTAAGTTTGAGTTTTTCTCCCTTCCCCACTACCTGGAAATAATTTGTGTGTTAACATGTCCTGAAATAATTTCTGAAATGCAAACATTGCCATCTCTTAGAAAATGTCACCAAAAGCTGAAAGAGCATTTGTTTTTTCTGCTTTATCTCCCCAAATGAAAATAATTTGTGTATTAATATGACCCTGGAATAATTTCCTTGGAGCTTTGTGTGCTAAGAAAAGGAACCCTAGGAAGTGCCCTGTACAAAAGGATTCCTCTTTGCTCAGGGAGTTAAGGTTTGTGCTGGAGGAAGGTTTTGTCATCTACTTATGAATTTATGGATAATTAGTCCATAAGCTGCTTGGACTCCTCTTCACTCAGTAGGTTAAGGGTCCGTGGTTTGTGCTGAAGGCAGGTTTTGTCATTTATTGATGTATTTATGGAGAATTACCCCATAAGCTGCTCGGACAGGCACATCCCGACGTGGGAAAGCCGACACGTTCCCAGACAATAAGCTGGATTTGTGAGTGTTTGAACAAAGGAAGAAAGACTTGCCAGTCCAAATAAGACAAAACAACGCAGATTACAGAGAGAGAAACCTCCCTGCGTGTCAAATACCGGCACCGCAGTCCCGGATCCCGACGGATCCCGGTGGATCCCGACGGATCCCGATGGATCCCGATGGATCCCGATGGATCCCGAGCCCGGGCGAGCCCTGGCACTCTGGGCTCCCGCTGGCCGGCACCCAGCCCTGGCATTTGTTCCGAGGGAGGCAGGGGAAGGAGGCAGAGCTCGGGTTAAATATAACCCGGCAGCCTCCGGCAGAAACTCCGGCGGAGGAGCCGAGCGGGCGGGACCCGCCTGTTGAATCAGCAGCGCCCGGGCTCCGCTTTTAGCTCGGCGAGGGCTCCAAGCGAGCGGGGGAAATGGGCTGGAATACGTGAAAGCTGCTCTGTTTACGGGCCTGTATCAGCGGGGAAAACATGTTGTGATTAAACGTGGCAGCTGTCGGTGCTCCGAGGTGTTACAAGCAGGGGACTATTTAAAGACAATGACTGGCGCCGTCTATTCCGCCGCGCTTGTGGCGGCCCCGAAGTTATTTCGTGGCTGAAAGTGACTTTTAGTGGTAGGGAATACTGTCAGCTGGAGGATTTCCCCCAAAAGCCAGGACAAACGGCACTGACTGCCCAATGATCACAGAATCACGGAATAGGCTGGGTTGGAAGGGAGCTGAAATCCCACCTTGGTCCACCCTGTCCTATGGCCAGGGACACCTTCCATTAGCCCAGGGTGCTCCAAGCCTGGAGACACTGCCAGGGATGGGTCTGATCGTGTTTACACACACAAAAGTACATAGAAAATGTATTTCTGATGTACTTCACATACCCAACACATGATTTAACAGTGACTCTCTCTAGACCACACTCAGCCTTAAGTCTGGGTGACCCCATCCCTCCCTCCAGCCCGGCTGCAGGGGTTCAGTGTCCCTTGATGAAGAAGGGGCCTCCATTTTTAGGCCAAATCCACCAATTTATATGGCAATCCTATAAATTTATATGGCAATCCTACAAAACACTCTTTGAGAGGGCAGATCTGATGCTAAAGAGAAGAATCTGCTGCTGGCCATGGCCCCAGTGTGCTGCCTGCAGCTCTCACCCCCTCTCCAGGGGCTGCAGATTTCCCCCTGCTCAGAGCCCTCCCCTGGGGCAGAGCTGGCACACCGGGCCCCAGGACAGGGATAGGCTCCTGCGGGAGGAATTCCTGAGATGCAAATGGCTCAGCAGGGAGATGCAAAGCAGGGACTGTCCGTGGGAGTCAGGGTGGCTGTGAGGGACCTGGCTCTGCCTTTCCTCGGTGGCAGTGGATGCTCCAATCCCCATCCCCAGGCACACTGGGATCATTCCTGTTTTGCAGGAAGCAAGCCGGGACAAAGAAATTCCAGCTGTCAACCCCTTCTGGCTGCGCTTGCAGCCTTCAGGCCAAGATCCTGTTGTTACCTGAGAACCCAGATTCCGATTAAAAAGATGAGCAGTTGCAAACCTCGTGGTTATGGGAACAGCTCTGACAACACCAGCTCCAAACAACAAACCCCCAGAGCCTGCCCACAGCTGTGGAACCCCCAGGCAAAAGCAACACAGAATTCCAACACATCTCCCCTCCCTTGGGACAGCGACACTGAGAGGTAAAGACACACCTGGATGTGTTGGGTTTTTTTAAAAACAATATTTTCACGTATCCAACACCCCACAGACTGGTCCTACAAAGTTCTACAAGGTCCTGCCTTGGGGGATTTGCCTCACCTGGATTCCAGCCACCCAGAAATCAAACTGTTCATCCCAAACTCTCTCAGCAGACACAGTCAGAGGTTGATTCAACCTATGTTGAACGAGGTAACCATGAAAGAGCCTCCCAAAATGCCTCCCCTTCTACTAAATGTGCCACCTTAAAATAAAACCTGAGACTGAACTGATCCTGAACCGACTGAAGCAAACTCAGACTGAAAAGTGAAACAGTAGAGGCAGAGAGGGAAGCCCAGGAGCTTAAGGTCGGTAATTAAAGACTGATTTTTTTTTTTCTTTTTTCTAAGCAAGACGTTACTCTCTATTCTCAAATGATTTGTAACCAAGATAGAGGTGAAAAGTTTGGGCAGAAGCAGATGAAAAAGCCTCGACCAAATGATTCCAAAGCTGAGCTCTCAGTTTAACCCACCAGTTAAAGCCTCAGTTTAAGGACATTCCAAATGAAAAAAAGGTAAAGTAGATTCAATAATATTTAATAAAACTATTATTTATTCTGCTCTTTCATTAGTAAGTCTCGCCTCTTTCAATAGCACAGCCAAAAGAAGGCTTTGGAGTGCTATCTAAGTAAAAAGAATGGAAAGATTTAATCAGGCAGCGGGAACTCACGCTTGAAACAGGCACGTCCACAAAATCCCACTCTAACAGGAGATGAATCTCGTTTCACAACACACTTTATTCAAAACAAACAGGAGAAACCACGTCAAGAACAGACGGCAGATGCTTGCAAATAGGTCTCGCTGCGATTTCCCGTCGTTTCTAAGACCGACACGAAAGCGAGCGCCGGGATCTCCCGGCTCTGGCAAACTCCAGGGATGAGCTGGAGTTGAAACCACCTCCCTCCACCCCCAAAGAGGAGGAGGAGGAGCGCTCGGGGGGGTCGGGGAGAACACGGGGAGGGGGACGGGGACAGCACGGAGAGAGGGGGACAGCATGGGGAGAGGGAAGGGGACAGTACGGGGAGAGGGGACAGCATGGGGAGAGGGAAGGGGACAGTACGGGGAGAGGGGACAGCATGGGGAGAGGGAAGGGGACAGCACGGGGACAGGGAAGGGGACAGCACGGGGATAGGGAAGGGGACAGTACGGGGATAGGGAAGGGGACAGTACGGGGAGAGGGAAGGGGACAGTACGGGGAGAGGGGACAGCATGGGGAGAGGGAAGGGGACAGCATGGGGAGAGGGAAGGGGACAGCACGGGGAGAGGGGGACAGCACGGGGAGAAGGACAGCACAGGAAGACAGGGACGAGGACAGTATGGAGAGAGGGAAGGGGACAGCACGGGGAGAGGGACAGCACGGAGAGGGGGGGACGGGGACAGCACAGAGAGAGGGAAGGGCACAGCGCAGAGAGAGGGAAGGGGACAGCGCAGGGACGGAGACAGCACGGGGAGAGGAACACGGGTACCCGGAGCGGCGCCGACTCCGACCGCAGCGGAGCGGCTGCCCGGTGCCCCCTCCCGACCCTGACCGGACACTCCGGCGCTCGCACCCCCCCGGCAGGGCCGGCAGCGCGGAGTTCCGGGAAGCCCCGCGCCGGGAGCGGCGGGGCCGCGCCCCTCCCGCCGGCCGGGCGGCGTCGGTTCCCGTGCCCGGGCGGGGCCGCGCTGCGGGCGGTGCCCCGGGACAGCGGCAACGGCCCGGGCAGGGGGAGCCGGGGCCGTTCGGCTCTGGCGCCTCCGCCGCTTCCTCGCTCCCAACTTTCCGGGGGCGGCGCGATCGCCGCCCCCCGCCCCGGCGCTCAGCGGCCCCGCGCATCCCGCGCCGGGACAAGCGGGGTCCGCGCCGCCGGCCCGCGCCGAGCCGGCCCCGCGGAGGACGCGGACGCTGCGCACATCCCCTGCACACCCCTCCCCGGCCGCGGTCCCACATCCAGCCCGGCACGGGGCGGCCCCGCTCACCTGCCGTCCCCGCCGGGTGCCGCGGGCTGCGCTGGGCTCCGGCCGCCGGGGCCGCGCGTTGCCGCCGTTGGCAAGTAACAGTCTCCAGGGCTACGGTCACTATGGCGCCGGGCGCCGGGTCTCGAGGCAACTGTTGCTACCCCGGCCCCGCGCGTCACCGCCCGGCCCCGCCCTAAGAGGGCGTGTCCCGCGCGTTCCCGCTGCCCATTGGTGCAGCGCCTGTCAGTCATAGCGGAAGGAGGGACGCTTCGCAAGAGGACCAATAGCCTGGCGGAGGGGGCGTGGCCAGCGGTTGGCGCGCGGTTTGGCGCCTCGGCGCGGGGCGGGGCGGGCGCGTGACGCGCGCGCGCGGACAGGGGAGGGGGGGTGAGGGGGCGGGGCCTGGGTGATTTCACCTCAATAAATCACCCGGGGGGAAAAAAAAAACATTAAAAAAAAAAAAAAAAAAAAAAAAGTTGATTTCCCCGCTGTTAAACATTACAGAGTGGCGGGCTGGCGTCTTGCCGCCGGCGTTGTTGTTTGTTTTGTTTTTTTTTTTTTTTTTAACCCCCCTCCACATGACATCAAGCCGTCGTCATGGCGACGGGGCGTGACGTCACCGAGAGCAAGGCGCGGGGGCGCGGATGGGAGCGGGCGGGGAGAGCGGGGTTTGGGGCGAAAGCGGCGGGATTTCGGTAACTGGCTGCCGGGCCGGCACTCGCTGCCCCCGGGGCTCGGGGGGAAGAGCAGCAGCTGCGACAGGGAATCGTCAACCGGGGACAGACGGACGTGGGGCTGGCTGGCACTGCTGGGGGAGAAGTGCAGAGGAAGCGGGGATGCCCCCAGGGCTGGAGCCCCTCTGCTCTGGGGGGGCTCACCTGGAGAGGAGAAGGCTCCAGGGAGAGCTCAGCGCCTGGAGGGGCTCCAGGAGAGCTGGAGAGGGGCAAGGCATGGAGGAACAGAACACAGAGAATGGCTACCACTGAAAAAGTGAATTTTAGATGGGCTATTAGGAAGAAATCCTTCCCTGTGAGGATGGGGAGGCCCTGTCACAACTGTGGCTGCCCCTGGATCCCTGGCAGTGTCTCAGGCCAGGCTGTCCTGTTTCGTTTTGTCAATGAAACCCAGCACAGGCTCCATTGTCATGTTTTCTGAAGCAGGTGCTGTCAAGCAAAGCAGCATTTTTTTTTCTAAAGCTTTACGAAATATCTCTGTTTGTGGGGATTTTATGGGTTTTCCCCCTGCAGTTCAACTCAGCAGAATCGCCACCACTTGCTCTGAAAAATCCCCGTCAGGAATTGCACGATTTCCAGGATCACCTTCCTGACATGCAATAAAACAAGCTTTTATGATGTATTTTTTTCTGCAACGTTTTCTGAAAAGTATGTCCCAGCCTCGGCCAAGGAAGTGTGTGGAATTTGTACCCATGGAGACTCCAATAACACAGCCTGCTCCAAACACCACAGGATTATTACTTTTCTTACCTAACGCTTCGGGAAAGGAGTTACTGGAAAAGGAAGTGGCTGAGCGAGGCAACAGAAACTGGAGACACTGGTTAGCGTGTGGTCCATCTGCAGATTTGGGGCTGCTCTTCCTGTTTTTGGGAGATTACCATGAGAATTACACTGGAAAAAATCATGGAGTTGTGTGTCTGACCACCATGGACACACTGAGTGAGCTTCTGAGAAGCTCCTGAGAAAAATAATTTTTATTCATAAGGGGTTATAGATGCTTAAGCCACGGAGATTTAAAAAGAACAACTTTTAGGTGAGCGAAACGTACAGTAAAAGAGAAAATAGAGGTGGAATAGTTTTAAAAAATCACCTGGTACACATAAGCATCCACCTTTACTCCTGGAAACTGAGACCAGATTAATAAATTTTCCTTAAAATCTCCTGGTGTGTTTGAGGGTGGTTCCCATTCCTTCCCTCAGTCTCTTGTTTTACAAATGGAGCAATCCTCTGGTTTTCCTGCTGGAAAAGTCCAGATGTCCTAAAAACCACTTAATAAACAGCTGTTTTCTAATCCTGTGGTCACTTATGCCTGCTTGAGCACCGTGCATTGGGTTTGGCCACACTGAACTGCACCATGCTGATTTTGAATTATCACTCAAATTTACCAGGTGCTGAATGAAATTCCTCAGTCCTCCCCTCTTAATATCACCTCCAATGTGTTACTGCAGCTCTGTTACCATTCTGTTTGTTAGGGCACAGTTCCCCACTGAACAGCATCCATTCCTCTGGAAAAGAAACGTAAACCACATTTGGATGTGCTCCTGTTCTTCCCAAATTACTGCATGAGACCCAAAGCACAGGTGACAACAACATCCTGAAATTCCCAGAATCACAGAGCCACTAAGGCTGGAAAAACCCTCTGAGACACCAAACCCAAGCCCCAACCCAGCACTGCCCAGGCCACCAGCAGCCCTGTCCCCAAGTGCCACAGCTGCGTATTTTTGAACTCTTGATAATGCCTGAAATGTTCGGCAATGCTCAGCACACCTTTGGGAAACCCTGCACCCAGGGGAATCAGGGAACACCTAGCAGGGAATCACCACAGCAGTTATTTTTATTTAGGGTCCTGTCTGCCACCTCTTGTGCCAAGCTGATCACTGGGATTCATTTTTCTCTGTTTCTCCAAGCCTGTTCATGAGCCTGATCTCGCTCCTCTCACACCAGGGGCTGGGGTAGGAGATTCATTTCAACAAGTTGTTGGTAAAGAAAGAGAAGTTTGATTTTTTTTTTCTCTTCCTTCTCTTTTCTCCCAGAGGAGCAGCTTGCTGCAGCTGTCTCTGCTACCCACAGGAGGGCACGTTCCTCAAAGCAAACTGAAATTCAGCTCAAACCCAATCCCGCCCAAAGGATCTCGTTGATTGACTTGATTTCACTCAAGGGAGGTTTTGACAGAGAAACAGTGCTCTGATGAAAGCAAATTCCTCGTGAAGGTAGAGGGATCCTTTGAAATATTGTGTTTGTCCATTAAGATGCTGTTGTTTTGGATGCTGGAAATGAAATCTGAAATGAAACTATTCCTTTAAATTGTTTCCCACGTGAAAAAATTCCCAGAGGGTTAAACCCAAAAGAAACAAAAAAATTGCCTTTGGGATTTTTGCTTAAAGAAAAAGTTTACTTGTTTGAAAAGGGAGAATCCCCATTCTGAAGCAGGTACCAAACAGCACTTTCCTACCTGGGAGATTTCTGTGTCAGCTTCCCCCCATCCCTGGAGGTGTTTTCCAGCCCTGATGATTCTGAGATTCTTTTCATGCTGTGTCTTACTGCTGAGTGAGCTCAGTGCAAAACATCTGGAGCCTGACCTGGTGCCTCTCTGTGTGCCCTGTCCCTCAGGATCGACAGCACCATCCCCTGCAGGTTGTGAGGATCTTCTCATCTGTGATTGTGGATTTTCCCTCTCATATATCAGCAATAAAATTAAACCTCACGATCATTTTAATTTGTGGTGCACATAAATAGATCCTGGTTTGGCAGGCAGGATGTTGCTCAAGGGGTGCACTTAGGAATTAAATCTCCATTTAATCTCCATTCCAGCTGCTTCCAAGGAAATTTCAGATGGGCTGGTGCAAGCTGCAGCTTTTCCTTCCCGGAGCTGCCACCCTGTTTGGGCACAGCCCTGGCTGAGCTCCTGCCCCAACCACGGCCCCAGGGCTGGGTTTTCTGCATCCCAAACTCCTGACCTTGCTGCTGCTCAGACAACAACATTCTCCAGAGCTTTTGGCTGGGCTTGAGAGGAGAAATCTGTTGAGTGTGGCTGTGCCAAAGCCACGCTGGAATTTCCCAGTGGCACCGTACCCTGTCCTGCTCTGCCCACACATCTCTCCAGCAGGACACTGAATTCCAGGCTGCTGTGGGATGCTCTCTCCTGTCCTGGCAGTGCCCCAGAGCACTATTTTTCCTCAGCCTGGCCCAGCCTGAAAGCAAACAGGTGAGTGCTTAAGGTTGGAGAAAGAAGAGAGGATGTGCAGCCCTTCCCGGGTTCTTTTTCCTGTCTCCCTTGGGTTATATCCCAACAAACCCTGGCAAAGGATTTAGGATTTGGAAAAGTCACTCTTCTCAACCTCACATCTTCCCCATAACAAGTTTTTAGCACAGCTAAAACCCCAAATGCTCTCTTTTCGCCCACCCTGGGCATTTTCTTTTTACAAGATTTAAAGAGCCAAGCATTTATCTGCAGCTTTATCTGTTTGGTTTGGCTGTAGCTGCCTGGAAATTCCAGAGAAAACAGTGGATAAAGTCATGGAAAAACCCTAGTGCCTGTGGGGTTTTGTGTGCCACTCCCTGCAGGGGAGCCCACGGGAGGAGGATGTGTCCACAACTTGGGTGTAATCAAGGGCAGTCATATTGACACGACTGAATCCATGCAGCTTCTGTCAACACAGCTTCTGCACGGAGGCAATATCTGAGTAATTAAACCCCCAGAGACTGAACAGCCCCCGTGCAGGGCTGGAATGGAATTTCTGCACCCAGCACAGGTTTTCTGGTGAGTTTGAAGGAGGCTCCTCTCATTTCCCAGATAACCCCAGGTGCTGAAACAGTGACCAGGAGCCTCGAGGGAGAGGTGGGCAGGATCAGAGTGAAGGCCTGGGTGATGTGGTGGGAAGGGGGCACAAAATCAACAAAACACAGGAAGATGGTTGTCACTGTGGGATAACACACAACACAGACTCCTGTGATTTTCTCTCCAGGCTGCATAAAAAAGATCTCTTTATTAAAAATATCTCCCCTAATATATAATTTTCCACAGACCAATGTGATTGGTGAGAGAAAGACAAACCTCTTCACCCACATTGGTCAAACCAGAGGGACATCAAAAGAAATCCCTCCTCCCAGAAGGAATGACCAACATAGATATTGTCACAAAGACAGTCGTGATGTTTTCCCATATTCCCTGGGAAAAGAATTTCAGCAAACCCAAACATCAGACACCCAGAACTTTAGAAAATCAGAAACTTCAGGTCTGAAACCAGACTACAGATGGCACCTTCAGCACCTGTGTGGCAAAGGGCCTCTGGGGCATCTGGGGAGAAATTTCTCTGCTGCTCCTCATCTCACTGGTGCTCCAGACCTTTCCCCAGCTCCCTGGACACATTGCAGCCCCTCGATGTCCTTCTAACCATGAGGGGCCCAAAACACCCCAGGATTTGAGGTGTGACCCCAGCACAGGGGGACAGGCACTGGTCCTGCTGCCCACTGGCACAAGCCAGGTCTTCTTGGCCTGCTGGGCACACTGCTGCAAGCTTGGAATCTGAATATTGAGCAAAAAAGGTCTGGTTTGTTGACATGGGGAGGCTCAACATCCTCGTGGCTGTGAGCATCTTAAAGCTCTGTAACTGTTTTACTCGGGTGAGTTTATGTTTAAAACCCACAGAAGATGATTAAGTGGCCCTGTGGATTATTAACATTTCAGGCTGAATTGCAGGTGCAGAGGTCCTGCACCTCACTCCATCAACAGAAAGTTGTCAGCCTGTGCTGTGCCCCTGCTCTGGAGTGGCACTTGGCTGTGTCAGCACGGGGCAGAGCTCCTTCAGAGCTCGTTTCCATGTCACTGTCTCTGGTTACACATTCATCCCTTCCCTCTTACAGCTCCAGTGGGCAGGGCACAGCTTTGTTCTGCCTGGCACACCCCGTGGCACCACTGCCACAACCTCCCTTGGCTTGGCCACGGGGGAGCCCCCCATTGCTCTCCAGCAGCCAGAGAAAAGACAGAATTCCATTTTTACTGCAGTTCTGGAGGTGCAATTGGATTTTTTTCTGAGCTGCTGGAAATGACTCTTCTCCATGCAACTTCTGTATCCATCTCTCAAATGGCTTTCCAGCAAATTCTTTGGCAAACCTGGGGTTACCTGTGGCCATAGATAGCGTTGCAGCTTGGGTTTAAGTTTAATGTCCAGAGGATACAGGCATGGCTTCTGAAGTGAGGTGATATCTAACATCAAACTAAATAATTATACAGCCAAGAAATCCTAATTCTCCATTGCTTTTCAGGCTTTATAAATATGTATTCCACACACTACACTTTGCATATTGCATAAACAGCCTTTGCCCGCTCTCTGTTGTTTCAAAATCCATGAGTGTGCAGTTTTTAATGAGTTTAAAAAAAATTATAAAGGAGTTTATGCTCATGACAGACCAGGGTAAATAGTTTTTGCCCTGTTTTATTTATGAGAATTGCAGAAGAGTCATTTAATCACAGACAGAGACAGATAAAGGTCAGTTATCAGCTGCTGTGTCCTGGGGATGAGTCCTTGGCTTTGCTGATTTATGACAGTTGAGAGTTGGATATTAATCTAGAGCATAATTTGGTGGGGGTTTTAATGTATGTGTGTGTCTTTTTGTTGTGTTTGGATGCATTAGGGCTGTATTTTGGGGGGGGGGTTCCAGTATTTCCCACACTTATTTCCTGTAGACCCTTTCACGTGACCAGAAAAGATGTTGCAAGTCCTTGATTGGAAGACACCATGAGCAGTTTAAGCCTGGAAATGACTCAGGTATAAAGAGACTCTTCTGTCTCCCTTCCTGCCTGTGACCACGTGGTTTCCAGCCTGTTTCCACATCATTTCCATCTTCTCCTTGTGCCCAGCTTCAAGTGAAAATTGCTGAAATCTTTTTATTGCCCCCCGTGCCCCATTATCTTCCAAGTCAAGGTCCTGAGGTGCAACAGCTTGGGCTGAGTCACTTGCCACCAGTGACTCTGGAGCTGGGAATTTAGGAGTGTTATCAGGGGAGTCCTAGCCCAGAATAGCTCCTAGATCCAGTGCCAGGGCAGAGATAAAAGTGAAAATTATGTAAACTGTGTTGGGTAATTCAGATGGGCAGACAGGGCTTGTTCCGTATGGGGAACAATTCAGCTGAAGAAGAAACCAACTTCCACTCTCCACAGCTGCACGAAGAGGTGATGCTTTGCTTGAGGTAGGAAAGGAAAGAACCTGCAAATGGGAATTTCCTTGGGGTGATGTTCTGTAGGAAAGCTGTGGCTGAGGGGAAGAAGAAGCAGCAGCCAGCCCGTGTCTTGCTACCAAACCTGTGCGCCACAGTTCCTACCCTCAGTGATGTGGTTTGACATGCACAAATTTGGAATCCCACAGCCCCAGTCTGCATTTATCCGGGGCCTTTGCTGTTATCCTGGTGCTCTTCTCTTGTGAGGGACAGCTCTGTCCCTACTGGAATCTTCTCCCTGCCTTAGTCATGAGAAATATCTGGAAATGTCAAGGTGAGGCAAAAACGTGAAGGCATGTGGAATTATTTAAAATCACCAAGGCAAATAATCTAACACTGCCAGTCCCCACTAAACCATGTCCCCAAGTGCCACATCTCCACATCTTTTAGGATGAGACACTTCAGAAAAACTGACTTTTATCACAGAGGTAAAAATCTGTAACATCCAGCACAGACAGCTCAGACACTGCTGTACCTCACCCAAGATCATGAACCGAAGGCTTTGTGTGTGTTCTCACCCCAGATTTACCAACAGGAGCTAAATGGATTCTGTGGAGGTTTTGGTCCTCCCCTCGAGGTCGAGCCTGTGTTATCAGCAGAGCAGGAGGCTGCTGAGCCTGCAGCCATCTCCTCTCTCCTGATCTTGTGTCACAAGAAATGACCCAGTCCAGCCTGGGCAGGGTCACCTGGAGCAGGTGACTCAGGAAAGTGCCCAGGTGGGTTTGGGATGGAGACTCCACACCCTCCCTGGGCAGCTGCTCCAGTGCTCAATGTAAAGACGTTCTTCCCCAGGTTAAGGCGTTTGTCTTGTGTTTCAGTTTGTGCCCATTGCTCCTCGTCCTGTCTCTGGGCACCACTGAGCAGTGGCACCATCCCCTGGACACCCCTTGGAGATACTTGTATGGATTGATGGGATCCCCTCTCAGCCCTCTCTTCTCTGGACTAACCAGGCCCAGCTCCCACAGTGTCTCCCCATCACAGAGATGCTCCAGGCTCCTCATCATCTTTGTGCCTCCGCTGGATCCTCTCCAGTAGCTCCTTGTCTCACTTGAACCATGGAGCCAGAGCTGGACACTGGACACCTCTCCAGATGTGCCCCACTAGACCCAGGGGCAGGATCACTCCTGCCCTGCTGGCCACTGTAGTCTGGTTTCAGGCCTGAAGTTTCTGGTTTTCTAAGGTTCTGGTTTTCTGATGTTTTGGTTAGTTGAAATATTTTTCTCAAGGCAAGATCATAAACACCAGAACTGTTTTTATTACAATATCTATCTTATACATTCCTCCTGGGAAGAGGGATTTCTTTTGATGTCCCTCTAGTTTGACCAATATGGATGAAGAGATTTATCTTTCTCTCACCAATCACATTGGTCTGTAGAAAATTATATATAAGGGGAGACGATTTCTAATAAAAAAGATCTTCTTTTCCACAGCCTTGAGAAAATCACAAAAGAAGTCTGTGTCTCGTGTTACCCCACAGCCACACACCACAGTTTTCCCAATGCCCCCAGGGTCCCACTGTCCCTCCTGGGGTTGTTATTCCCTCCCTGCAGAGCTGCTCTCCCCTGGGCCACCCCAACCTGTCCTGGTCCTGGTTCCTTCACTTTCCTGCAGCTGCTGGGGCCACCCTGCTCCTGGTGCCTCTGAAAACGAGAGCCCTGTGGCTCCACAGGGGTTAATTCTGGCAGACACAGAGCCAGCACAGGAGCTGTCTGACCCCATCCACTCTGGTGCTTTTGCTATTCCAAGCTCCACAGCTCCCTGTTTGTTTATAAAGGGCTGTGCTGTTATCACCAATCAATAACTCCGAGGTATCAGCCCCTCTCCTGCCTGTGGCAGGGGTGCCTGAGGACCACCTGTGCTCATCTCTGCTCTTCACCACCAGCGTGGTCCCCTTTGGCCCCAGAACCAGCAGGAGTTCAGCAAACAGCACAGGATTTACCTTGGGAGTGATGCAACCCCGGCTTGATGGACAAGGACACGGGCAGCACATAAAAACGGCTCGCCTGAGGTGATTTATTGGCTCAGGGAATGGCCAAAAATAGAGCTGGTGACTCCTGCCACTTGAGTTAACCTTTGGGCTGTGCCCCTGGAGCTCTCCTTGGTTCACTGGGGATTGTATGCCCCTGGTCAGCACAGCAGGTCCTGGCTGAGGACCAGGGCAGGCTGGAGTAGGAGGGTCAGGAATCTGAATTTTACAATTCTCACCAACTTCTAGTCTTGCTCATTACTGTGACATACAGAGGGAACACAGTGACACACAGATAACAGGGATTTAGAGTATTAAAAAGGTTTAAGTTTATTGTTGACTTTGTATATATAGGTTTTTGGACAGTGACTAGAGATGGGACAGAGAAGTTACTACTTCTCCAACCCTACTGGTCACTTAAGAAGTCTGTTAGGTGATATCTCTTTACAAAGAATGTAAACGTGATCTTTATTTTATAATTTCATGGGAAAGTACATTATAATTATGAAAACAAAATAGAAGGTTTTGAATCTTAAGGTGACACTTACTCTTCAAAATAAATTCACCATCTGAGTGAGAATGGAGCCACCTTGGAGGGGCTGCAGAGGGGATGAGGTGACACAGCTGAGGAGAGGGGGGAACGTGGAGGAGCTGCAAGGGGAGGCTCAGAGTGCAGGGGGTGGGAAAGAAACAGCCAAAGGGCAGGAACTGGAGGTGCCTGGGCCAGGGGACAGCACAGGGCTCCTGAGGCTGACTCTGCCCCCCTGTCCTGCTCTGTGGTGCTGCTTTTCAACTGCAACAGCCCCAGCACTGCTCTGGCCTCTGGCCCTGCTGCTGCTCCAGCTGCAGCCTGACCTGCTGGCATATCCCTGATCTCATATCCCTTAGGTTTGCTCATCAGCTGAGTGGTGTGAACCAAACCCTCCCCTCCCTGTGTGAGTGGGGAATGTCTCTGGGCAGCGGGAGGAGGCAGAGAAGAATTCACAGGGAAAGAACAATGGATTGGAATTCTTGGTCTGCACCAGGAAAATAGCAGCAATAATTCATTTCACAGATACAGCTGTTTTCCTAACAGGATAAACAAAATCCTGGCTTTCTTGCAGCTTTTATCAGCCAGGAACAACTGAGAACAGTTACATGGACCCACCTGATCATAACCCTTAAAAATAGAATAACCAATAAATCGATATGCACTGTTGGACTTCATCTAAAACAAGCAAGACCCAGGGAGGGCAGGAAATGGTGGAGTTGCCACCAGATCACAGGTTCTGGTGATGGGGGGCCTGGACATCACAGCCAGAACTGCCCAGAGCTTGTGCTGGTGCTGCTGCTCGGCCTGTCCAGCCTGTGCCCTTGGTTGGTGCTGCTTGGAAAACAACAGCACTGGGCTGGTGTGTTCAGGGCTGTGCTCTGCCAGCCCCACTCTGCTCCTCCCTGGAGTGCAGGGGGACTCTCATCCCCTCTATCCCAAAATCCAAAAGCCTACTTTGGTCCTTCCCCAGAGGTTTCTGCTCCAGGCTGGACTGTTCCCCCCCAGCTGTGGTTGGAGCACATTTTGCATCTTGCCCTGTCCAGAATGGCCCAAGAGCTTCTCCATGAACTATCTCCTGTTTCATTTGGTCATAGGGTTGTTGTTGCCCAGGGCCCTGCTTGAAAATCTTTTTCACAGAATCATTAAGGTTGGAAAGGACCTCTAAGACCATCAAATCCAACTGTCGACCCATGGCCACCACTAAACCATGTCTCCCAGTGCCACATCCACGTTTTTTTAACTTTTCCCGGGATTGTGACTCCACCACTCCCCTGCAGAGCCTGTTCCGACGATTTACAGCCTTTTCCATGAAGAACTTTTCTCTGGTGTCCAATGTAAACCTCCCCTGGCACAACTTGAGGCCATTTCCTCTTGTCCTATTGAATCATGCCCTTCACCTTACTTTCTTTTAGGGAAAAACCCAGCTAAAACCAATTTTCAGAAGGGTTTGGACTGTTTTCCTCCCTTTCCCGAAAACTTCTGCTGGGTTGGCCCCCACCACCACAGCACTCCAGAGCTTCCCTGTGTGTTCCAGCACAGCCTGGGGCAGTGTTTGGGCTGTGCTCCCTCCCAGGAACAGCCCAATCCCGGAGTCTGGCACAGCCCATTCCTGGTGTGCCGGACAGCCCATTCCCGGTGTTTGGCACAGTCCATTCCCGGTGACCGGCACAGCCCGTGCCCGGGGGCCGGGCGGTCTCAGCCCTTTCCCGGCGTTCCGCACAGCCCATTCCCGCTGTTTGGCACAGCCCATTCCCGCTGTCCCCGACACCACGCCGGGCACTGACCGCGAGTAACCAGCGCCGGGAGGGGGCGTGTCCCGCCTCTTATTGACAGCCGCCTCCTCCAATCACGGGGCGGTGCGCCTCTCCCACACCGCAGGGAGCGTGGCTACCGCTCTGCCCACCGCCGCCTCGCCCAATGGGGTGTTTGTAAAGGGCGGGGTGGGCGGAGCAAAGGGGGTATGGCCACGCCCCCCCGGCGCGAGCGCTGTAAAAGGCCCCGCCCGGCGGCGCGCGGGAGCTGCTGAGGGGGCGCGCGCCCGGCGGGCCCGCAGGTAACGCGCGGAGCCGGAGCCGGGGCTGAGGGAGGGAGAGAGCGGCAGAGCGGGGCTGGCCTCACACGGCCCCGGCCCCACACGGCTCTTCGGGTGTCCCCCGGGACCCCTGGAGGGCAAGGGGCTGCCCGCCCACCGCCGGGGTTTCGCTGTGGGGTTCCCCAACCCGGCACATGCTTCTCGTGATGTCCCGTTTGTGGGCGGGCGGCGGAGGGGAAACTCTTGGTGGTTTTGGTGAAATGAACACAGGATGGGTTGTGGGGGGGGGAATTTCCCCCAGCCGCTGGTCAGGGCAGGTGGTCTGAGGAGAAGGGATGTCCCTTCCCCTGTGCTGTCCAGGAACCCATCGTCAGGGACCGTGAGGTGACCTGAGAGTTTGGGGATGCTCTGTGAGTTGACCTGAGGATGCTCTGTGAGTTGACCTGAGAGTTTGGGGATGCTCTGTGAGTTGACCTGAGGATGCTCTGTGAGTTGACCTGAGAGTTTGGGGATGTTCTGTGATTTGACCTGAGGGTCTTGGGGGTGCTCTGTGATTTGACCTGAGGGTTTGGGGATGCTCTGTGATTTGACCTGAGAGTTTGGGATGCTCTGAGATGTTCTGAGAGGTGGGAATGCTCCACGAGGTGACTTGAGAGTTGGGAATACTCTGTGAAAAGTAAGGGACCTGGGGGATTGGGGATGCTCCACGAGGCGACCGGGGAATTTGGGATGCTGTGAGTGACCTGGGAGTTTGTGGTGCTCTGAGAGGTGGGAATGCTCTGTGGGTGACCGGGGAGTGAGTTCGGGGTGCTCTGGGTGACCGGGGAGTTTGGGATGCTCTGGGTGACCCAAGTGCTCGGGACGCTCCTGTGTCGGCTCCCAGGGGACACAGCCGTGTGTGGCAGCCGGCAGGGACACCGGTGAAAATGCAGCCCTGTGCTTTCCTGCTCGGCGTGAGGGGCTTTCCCCGCGCTGTGAGATGTGTGGTGAAGCAGCAGTTTAGGAAAGAGGAGCTCGGCGCAGCCCTTGGCGAGTGCCACCGCTGGCGAATGCACCTGAGACACCCCGGTGCCCTCCCTGGAGGAGCAGCGCGCCTGAAATGAGGAGTTCTGTGGCTGTCTGCTGACCAGCGATGGTCAGTGGGCAGCTCTCTGCGGCCAAAAGCTCAGCTCTGGAAGTGCTGCGGTGGACTCTGCAGTCGTGACAGTCACTCAGCATCCTAACAGAGGCTGAAGTTACTTTTCCTCCTGTTTTTCCACTCCAGCATCAGGAGGGCATGGGGTAACTGCCCAGCAGCTGTGGTCAGCGGTGCTGGCAAGGACAAAACCTTTAGTGCTCAGGAGGCTTTTATGACTGTCTCTCCTAAAAAAAGAGTTTATCTAAGAGGAAGATGAGTTGCTCAGCTTTCGTTTCCTGACTTAGTGAGTCTTTAAAGGGAGCAAAGGAACAAAAAGGCCCAAGTTTCGGTTTTGATGGTGATGTGGCAATTGCCTGGAGCTGCTCTGGACAGGAGCAGAGCGGATGTGGTACCTTTACCGGTTAAAAGAAACCAGCCGCAGGAAGCCGAGTGGGGCCGTGTTGGAAAATGTCAAGTGGCTGATAACGCGCTCGGTAATTTGAATTTGAAGTGGTGTTGTTGAAGCTCTGTGTGTGTTTTAGGTAAAGGTGTGGCCAAAGCTTTTTAGAAATGGAAACTCCGCTCCCACCTCCTTCACTGTCACAGGTTTGCACGTCCTCAGAACTTTATTCTGGTTTGTCAGAGAAGCCCGTAGTGGTTCCAAAGAAACACCCCATTTCCAGTTCTTCTGGGTCACGGCGCTCCCTCAAAGCAGAATGCGCTATTGTTTAAATGCTTTAAGGAGTCAGACTGGCTTAATTAAAAGGGAGGTTTCCTCCCGCAGGTTTTTTGTTTGGGAGTGTGTTCTCCGTGTTCCCGAACACTGTGGTAGATCACAGTGTGCTAGTTCCTCAGGGAACAGAGTGGGGTGGGAGCATTTGGTATCTGAGAGTTACACCTGGCTCTGGTGAAGCATGGTTTGGGTTGGAAAGGACCTTAAAAATCCTCCTAACCCTGAAACCTGTGTGTTTTCCAGTGGCTGTGTTTGTAACTAAGCAGCAGGGAGGGAAGGCCCTGGGCTGCGGTGCTGAGCAAAGCTAAGGAGGGTCTGTATATATTGGGAAATATTTTTTTCTAACCTGCATTTGGTGGATGAAATGCATGTCTGATTCGGGAAGCTGCACAATCAGATTGCACTTCTGTTCATGGTGTGATTGTACCCCGGGTTGTACACAGTGAGAACAGAACTCAGGGATGGTCTACCACGGAAATGAAACTTAGAGGGATGGAACAGCTCTGCTGTGAGGCAAGGATGAGAGAACTGGGGTTGTTCAGCCTGGAGAAGAGAAGCTTTGGGGTGAACTCGCTGGCGTCCCAGGACCTGGTGGGAGCTGGCAAGAAAATGCAAGACAGAGAGAGAGACTTTGAAAGGGCCTGAAATGCCGGGAGAATGGCTTCCACTGCCAGAGGGCAGGTTAGATCAGGTATTGGTAGGAAGCACTTCCCTGGGAGGGTGGGCAGGGGCTGGCCCAGGGTGCCCAGAGCAGCTGTGGCTGCCCCTGGATCCCTGGCAGTGCCCAAGGCCAGGCTGGACACTGGGGCTGGGAGCAGCCTGGGATGGTGGGAGGTGTCCCTGCCATGGCAGGGGTGGCTCTGGATGGGCTTTGGAGTCTTTCCCAACCCATTCTGGGATGCCACGATTCCCTGACAGCAGGAGTGAGAACTCCTCACCCTTTCCCTTGAAATTTCCTCGCTGCACTAATGCACAGCTGGCAAGAGAAAGGCTGCGATCAGCGCAGAGGCCAGAGCTCCCCTCAGGGACACTGGGGACCCTGAACCCCTCATTGTGGGGTGCTGGGAAGCAGCATTGCGAAAGGGGGTCAGGAGCGATGGCAGCTGCTGCCCTCCGTCCCTCCCGGGCTGCGCTCGGCTTTCCCTTGAGCAAGAGAGGCCGTGGGCACAGCTCGGGTGGCTTTGGGCTGCAGATCCGACCCCTCCTCTCCCACTCCAGTGACCCACTGTGGTGTTCCGGCTCAGAGACGGCTGCTTTGCGGCCATCCCGCTCTCGCTGCCCGTGAATTCAACTCTTTCTGGCGCGGTGACTGGCAGAGCGTGGCGTGAGCAGCGACGTGTCCTTGGCAGCTGAGTGAGCGCAGAGGGGCCGGCCCTGCGCCGTGCCTGCCGTGCCTTTCCCCTCCCGGCAGAGGCAGCAGGCTGCAGCGGGCTGGGTCGGATTTATGACATAAAAAGATTTCTTGAACTCCTCTCCCTCATCGAGGCGAGCATGCCCATCGCATCACGCGATTTAATTTGCGTCTGTCTAATGCAGGTACAAAATAGCAGCCTAAAATCCACTTCTTAAGAGAGATCAAGGATAATGGGATTCATCTCCTATCAGCTTGAAATCCCTTGAAACAATTAAAGCTCAGCCTGGCGACTCATAAGCAACAAAGGCTTTTGATGAGCGTTAACCTTTAAATAAAATCAGCGTTTAGAAAACACTTTGTTTAGGCGATGAAATCCCCCAAGACAAAGTGCTGCAAGCAGCGTGTGAGCCACCAAAAAAAAAAAAAAAAAACCAAAAAAACCCAACCAACCAACCAAAAAAAAAAAAACCAGCTGCAAAACGCTTATTTTGATGCGAAGGGGCGAAATGTGCGGTGTCCCAGGGTTGTGTCCCCGCAGAGGGACCCGAAATCCCCGGGTGCCGAGGCTGGCGGGCAGGCGTGGGGCCAGAGCCTCCTTAAGAGGCGGCGGTGTGGGGTGACGAGCCGCTTCCAATTGCGAGGCAGCAGCACATGACATAAGATGCTCCAGATCTGCCTCCTGGGCGCTAGTTTAAAAATAAAGGATATTCCACGTCGCGCTCGGCGCCGGTGCGCAGCGGCTGCGGAGGGGAGGCTGCGGGACGGGAGATGCGTGGTGAGGCTGGAGGGGTCGGGGGGGCTGCGAGCCGGGTATTTGGGGCAGCGTCTGGGGCAAAGGGAGCGTGGAATTGAAATTGTTGGGCTCGTGGTGCTCTTGGGGAGCTGTGGGGTTTTGCAATGAGTGCCCTCTGTCAGAATTTCCTGCGTCTTGTGCAAATGCAGCAGAGTTGTGCCTCTTTGGGGTTGCCTGGCTCACGTCAGTGGAGCTGCTTTGCTGTGACGTTTGGCTGTATTTTAATTTTTCGAGCCTGTTTTCGCAGGGACGGTGCTGTGTGAGTCAGAGCCGAGGATGGCACTGGCAGAACCAGTCCCCGTGGCTTACTGCAATTCAGCTCTTCCAAGCACCTGGGAGGTGTCACGGGAAGATGTGCTGCTCCACTCTTCACCCAGGTTTGTCTAATTCAGGATTTTATTTACCCTGTTGTGACCTGTATATGTAGTTTGTATTCTACCATGCTTACTTTGATTAATTAAAATGAATTTGGAAGAGCCCTGCCTCTGCAGGGAACAGCTCATGTGCAGTACCTACACTGATCTCAAACTCCTGCTGGTAAGAGGCTGCTTAGATTTACAGACTAAAGAGCAGATTAGGGTCTATATCTCACCACAGCATCATGGGATCTAGCTGACTAAAAACCTCTTTACTTAATTTTTTTGGGACTGCATTGAATTACATGTCGTAAGGGGGAGAAAAAGATGACTTGATTGACTGTGAGGGAAATAGCTGGGGCTTTTCTGTTCATATTACTGGGTCATTTGCATGCTTTGATCATAAAAGCTGGTGGAGAAATGGTGCAGAACTATTGCAACTGAGGATTAATTTGTGCTGAAAAATGTTCTCAATAATGAGGAGGGAGCACAGAGATGGGAACATCTCATAATCCCCTTGGGGGAAATAAAGAAATTATTTACTCAGCCCTGGTTGCTGGCTTGCAGATTAGTTCAGAGAAGCAGTTCTGCTTTAGGACAGGTCATGGCATCAGCCATATCAGCTCTTCCCTGGGCCTTAAACCTCCTCATATTGCCCAAAGCAGTCATAGTTGACTGTTCCCTAGAAATTAAGAATAAATGTAGATCAGAGGGAAGAGATTTCCCCCCTACCCTGAAATTCACACAGTGCCTGTGCTGGATTGTCTTGTCTCTGGCCTGGTAGAAAGGAAATAAAAGGTGGGGCTTGGTGGGAGCCCTGCCTGGCTGAGGAGTCTGTGTGGGCCCAGAGGAGCTGTGCCCTGTGTGCAGTGTGACTGGGATGGGCACTCAGGGCTGCCCCTGCAGTTCGGGCTATTGTGATGTTAGGGCCCCTCTGGGAGAGCCTGGGGTTGGTGCTGCAGGTGCTGCTGTGGGGAGGGGAAACCCCAGCCTAGAGAGACAACACCTGAGTGATGAGCTGAGGAAAGGGCAGGTAGGGCAGGGCAGGATGGCAGCTTTGGGTCTCTGCAGTGTAGCCTTGAATCACCTAAAACTCCGACCTCAGTGCTCTGCCCATGGGCCTGCTTGGAGGGTGGGATTCCCAAATCTCACTGGGTCTGCCTTCCAGCTCCTGCTCTCAAGTGGGACTTGAGACTTGATTATCCCTTACCCTCTTCCTTAGGGCTGTGGGACAGTCCAGCTGGGAAAGGGGTGGAGTTAGAAGAGTTTTGCAAGCAGGCAAGTGGTGCTTCACGAGCTCCTGCAGGGCTGAAAGTGAAAGGACAGCTCAGCTGGGAGGAGCAGGGATGGAGCACACGGGGATGAGCCTGCTCCTGTTTCTTCCCAAGCATCTGCTGGGAGCACTGGCTTTAATAGGAATACCTAAGGACAAGATTTCCTGTTAAATCAATTTCCTGCTCTTTGCAGGAAATCTGTGGGTTTCCCCATGGGGTGACTCCAGAGTGTCCCCAGGGCCTCCCCTGATGTTAGACTCACATATTGCAGACAGGAGATGAGTTCCAGATCCAAGTGTCCCTTCCTGCCCCCCTTCTCCTCCTCCTCCCAGCTGCAGACTCTTTGTTTCAGCCACCTGGAGCAGCCTTTAGGAATTAAATGATGGCTGCTTTTGGAATGATGTTTATGCATTCTTCTGCAGCTTGTCTGCAATGAAAGCTGCAATTAGGACAACACTTGTGTATTCTAAACCAGCACAGGCAGAGCTTGCACACTTGGAGGGACCTGTCCCATTTCTGGGGCCATGCAGGGTAGGGAATTAATAAAGTCACCTGCAGAACATCAGGAATCACTTTGACATCCAAGAACTGAGTGACATTAATGGGATGGAGCAAACCTGCCTGTGGCAGGCAGCCCTCAGTGTTCTCACCCAGGGATAATTCCTTTTGCCTTGCAGAACTGCTGAGCCACACAACAGCCAGCCAGGGGAAGATTCCAAGATGGAGAGACATCAGGTGAACTCACTCGGTCCCAAAGGTGAGTGGATGGAAGTTTGGGGACTGTGGGGTGCCTGAAGTTATTGCAATGAGAGGGATTTGTCAAACCATGGCAATGGAATAAACAGCTCAGGTTGCAGGATGGGTTGTGCAGAAGTGTCTGGAACTCAAGACTTTAAAGCTCAGCTGTGCTTCAAGGATTAAATAGGCAGTGTCAGTGTCTAGTGCTCATCTACCAGGTACCAGTGTCCTGCTTTCAGTCCTCCTTAAAAGAAAAAAATTTAAAAATTAGCAGAGTATAAGATGCAGGAAACTTTTACCTTACTGGTACAAGAGCCTTAGGGCAGCAGAGCAGGTTAGAGGGGATGTATGTGGGAAATGTTTAACAAAATTTGAAAGTGCTCTAGAGGCTTCTAGTCTAAAATACTGGCAGTCACACAGCAAAGTTGCCTCAAAGAAAGGGTCAAAAAGGGCTGTGGGAGGGGTGTAACAGCATTTGCTTTCATGTATTTGAAACTTGTATTTCTGTTGCCATTATGGCAGCAGGAAATTTCTAAATCTGAGCTGCTGAACCCTTTTCTTTCAAAGCAGCCTCCTCGCCCCCTGGCTCCAGTGTGTGGACGACACGGCGTGATGGAGAGGTCAGGCTGAGGCTGGAGGAGCAGGGCTTTGGCAGTGAGGCCCCAAAGACTGTGCACCAGCTCTTGCAGGAGAGTGTGAACAAATACAGTGACTTCTATGCCCTTGCATCCAAAAAAAATGGCAGGTGGATAAAGCTGACCTATAAGATGTACTATGATGAGTGCTGGAAAGCAGCCAAAAGCTTTCTGAAGGTGAGGATTTGTGGAATTCTCTTTGTGTTTATTCACAGAATCCTAAAACCAGCATGGTTTGGGTTGGAAGGGAACTTAAAGCCCATCCAGTGCCACCCCTGCTATGACAGGGACACCTCCCACTGTCCCAGGCTGCTCCCAGCCCTGTCCAGCCTGGCCTTGGGCACTGCCAGGGATCCAGGGGCAGCCACAGCTGCTCTGGGCCAGGGCCTGCCCACCCTCACAGCCAACAATTTCTTCCCAATACTTAATGTAAATCTCTCTTTTAATTTAAAAGTTTTCTCCCATTTCCTACCACTGTGTAAAACGTCAAGTTTAATGTTCACTCATTTAAGTGCTGGAATGGCTGAAGTCAAATTTATCTTAAACCTGCAAATTCCCTGAGTGCAGCTGAATCTTACAGTGACAAGGCATTACCTAAACATGCTATGGACACCTTGGTATTTAATTTTTTTATAGTTGTTTCCACATTTAACCAAGAAACACAGCATGTAAGGAAACATTTAAAGTGAGTTGTTTGAGTTATATAGCAAACCTGGACATTGCCCCTCCAGAGGCATGAAAAGGTTCATCTTTCTAAGGAAAAAAACTTTAAGGGGTGCTCACAAACCAGCCTTAAATGTCCCATGTGGCCCAGCCTTTTGCTTGTGCTGCTGGGATGAGGAGACTTGGAGACAAAAACCAACACTACCTGTTTTTACCAGTGGGATTAAGTCTTATCTCTTCAATTTAAGGCCAGCCTGATTTCACTCCTGTGGTGGGATCTTCCAGTCTGGGACAAAACCAGAGTCTGGCTGAAGGAGTTAAAGACTGGGTCTCCAAGAGCTGGAATTTCATAGCCAAGTGTGGCTGCCACTGGAGCTTGTTGCTCTGGCCATTATTGACCTCTGACATTCCCAGCTTGCACCAAATGTCCCAGGAGGGGTTTGATTTCACCTCTCACCTCCTTCCCAGCCCAAGGGGATCTGGTAACTCCCTGGACTGCAGGTTTATATTCCTGTTAGTGAAACCAGTGAGCCAGTCTTTCCAAGGGCAGACCTCAGCAAATCCCTCTTTTCCTGCCCTCTTACAGTGATGAGAAACTATCACTGCTCCCACCTTGGCTCCTGGGGAGTTTTTCAGGGGGAATTGCCCGTGTAAGAACATGAACTCTTCCCTCAATGCTGTGCTCCAGCAGGGGCTGCAGATGAGCCCTGAGCTTTGTGCAGAGGAGGAGGCAGGCTGCTGTAATGCCATCTCTTGTTTACAGCTGGGGCTGGAGCGTTTCCATGGAGTGGGCATCCTGGGATTTAATTCTGCAGAGTGGTTCATTGCTGACATTGGAGCTATCCTGGCAGGGTAAGACTCTTGTTTCTTGCCATGCATTCTGCTTTGGCAGGCAGAGAGTTACTGCAGTACTCACAAGAGAAGCAGGTTTTGACTAAAAACCCAGTAAAACAAACAAACAAAAAAACCCAATTGCTGCTTATATTTGTGTTTAATTAAGGTAGATAAAGCTGAACTGTTTCATAATGAATTAATGAGACAAAAATTAAATTCTGTGTTGTTTTAGCCAGCTGCTTCTCTCAAAGTAAGATGACCAGTAGATTAATCCAAAAGCATTCTTATGTACGCAGTGATTAAAATATGGTGGGAAATGCCAGAGAATCCCATGGCTGGATTGTGATATCTGCCTTCCACATGAGATATTTTAGTCCCTCACATCACTCTTGACATTTCCCACGCCCCAGAACAGAATCTTTCCTCTTGGAATTAAGCCCTCCTCTCTTTGTTGTCATTTTATGGGATATTCTTCCTTAAGTTTTTTTCTCTGAAATGGTCTGAATTTTGCCAGCAACTCTGCTTGCCCTCTAACTCTGCGTTTTGCTTTTCTGTTTTATTTTTTCCCTTTTCCAGGGGACTTGCCGTTGGGATCTACACTACAAACTCTCCTGAGGCCTGTCATTACGTAGCAGAGAACAGCACTGCCAACGTTATAGTGGTGGAAAACCATAAACAGCTGCAGAAAATCTTAGAAGTAATTATGTTTTTTTTAAATGGATGGGGGTTACAGCAACCTGTTGACAGATGTGGGAGCGTAAAATGCTGTGGGAGGGCATTACCTGAGGGGAGTGCTGGCTCTGAGAGCAGAGGTGAGCTCCTTGGTGTGTTCCCTGCTCCAGCCAGGTGAGCTGGCATTGTCTTACAAGAGGTTAAGTGGTGCTTCCACTTCTTAAAAGCCTTGGGCTTAAAATAGAAAAAGCCAAAATGAACAATGGAGCATCCTCTGGCAACATCCCAGCTCAAATGACTGTTTCTAGTGAGGCAAACCCATTCTTTCAGGAGCACAGATGGGACTCTCTTGGCTTTAATAAAGTGTCAAATATGAGGAGTGTGCTAAGTGGGGTTACAGGGGACTGAAAGGGACAAGCAGCATTTGCTCCTTCTCACAAATCTCCCTTCTTAACACAGATTGAAGACAGACTACCTCATCTGAAGGGCATTGTGCAGTATGGGGAGGAGATCAAAGAGAAGAGACCAAATCTGTACTCGGTGAGTCCTGGGCTTCTTCCCAAGTCCTGGTTGTGTTCAGCTGATGGCTGCCAATACCTGTCACCTGCCATGGGGCCTTAAACATCTGGTGTGTGACATCTCTGTCTGTGGCAGGACAGTAGAATGAGGTGGTCTTTAAGGTCCCTTCAACCCAAACCAGCCTGGGGTTCTGTGACTGTGATCCCCTGAGCTCATCTTGGCTGTGGTGGGCAGGAGGTGTCTGCTCTTGTGCAACCTGGATAATCCATGTTGTAAGGGGGGTGTGATCCTCCTGACCTTTGCCAGACACCCTCGGGCCCCACAGTTACTGCAGGGAGTTGCTGCAGAGCTGTAAAGCTCCCGGGGGTGGCTCTGGGTCCTTTCTGCTTCTCCCTGTGTCAGCCAGAAAACACTGTGGGGTGTCACTGTGGATTTACAGCCTCTTCCAGAGGTCTGGTCAGGGAGAACAGCTTCCTTCTCCTGGAGTGTAGCAAAGAGTTTCATTTTACCTGTGGGTGGTACCTTACAAAGGGTCTGAGCTCTGCTGTTCCCTGCAGTGGAGGGAGTTCCTGGAGCTGGGCAGAGACGTGCCGGACTTGCGGCTCCACGAGATCATTGCGTGCCAGAAACCCAACCAGTGCTGCAGCCTCATCTACACCTCGGGCACCACGGGGCAGCCCAAGGGTGCCATGCTCAGCCACGACAATGTGAGTGCCCAGGGGGAAGAGCCTGAGCTGGGAGGGACCCTCAGGGATCATCAGTGCAGCCCCTGTCCCTGCACAGCCCCCCCAACAATCCCCCCCTGCCCATCCCTGTCCAAAGGCTCCTGCAGCTCTGGCAGCCTCGGGGCCGGGCCCATTCCCTGGGCAGCCTGGGCAGTGCCAGCACCCTCGGGGGGAAGAACCTTGCCCTGAGCTCCAGGCCAAGCCCTGACACAGCTCCAGCCCCTGCTGGGCTCCTGGCCCAGAGCAGAGCTCAGCCCCTGCCCCTGTGCCTGCCCTCGGGAGGAGCTGCAGCCCCCGAGGAGTCTCCCCTCAGTCTCCTGTGCCCCAGCTGAACGAGCCAAGTCCTGCTGTGGAGATCCCAGGGTGCTGTAGCTGTGCTGTGCCTGTGTGTTCTGTGCTGTCCCTGCCCTGAAGCCCCTGTGGGTTCCTGTTGCAGCTGACGTGGACGGCGGCAGCGGGCGGGCGCTTCATCATGCTGAGCGATGCCCTGGAGAGGCAGGAGCACGTGGTCAGTTACCTGCCCCTCAGCCACATTGCTGCACAAATGTGTGACATTTGGGCAGCCATGACCTTCGGGGTGCAAGTTTACTTTGCTCAACCAGATGCATTGAAGGTAAAAAAAAAAAAATAAGATAATGAACTTATACCCATCTACCTGTTTGAGTTGGGGTGGGTGCTTGAAGCAAGGCTGTGTTATCTCGTGGTCTATCAGCTTTCCTAACTGGGTTTACTTTGCCCACTGACCAATTGCCCCTGTTGGTTTGGCTGGAGTCTGACCTTCACCTTTTGACTCAGTCACAAACTGAGAGAAGCTGACCCAGCACTTCACAACTGGGAGCTGCTGAGTTTTTACCTGACACCTGGTGCCACATTAAGAACTGGTTGAGCAACAAACAGCCTTGTGTTTGCTCTGCCCACATTGCACCATGGCCCCAGCTAAACCTGAGTCCTGAGTAAAGGATTCTTGTGTCAGCACTGGCACAGAAAGCATCGACCCTTGCTCCCTTCCCAATTCCCACTGGAATGCCTCAGGGGTTCCCTTCTCTTGGTGGTGCTGCAAAAAACAAACAATTCCTCAAAACCAATGGCAGACTCCCAAGCTTTTGCTAGTGACCAGTATTGACCTGAAGTCTGCTGTGAATCACTTCTAAAAACTGCATGAAATCCTGCTTCTCTCAGGGCAGCTTGGTGGAGACCCTGCGGGAAGTGAGGCCAACTGCTTTTTTGGGAGTTCCTCGTGTCTGGGAAAAAATGGAAGAGAAAATGAAATCTGTGGGCATGAAAGCCTCAGCACTCCGAAGGAGAGTGGCGTCATGGGCCAAGGAAGTGGGACTGCAGACCAACCTGAAGAGGATGAATGGGTAACTATGAGCTCCATTTCAGCACTGCTGACAAGTTTTAGGAGAACTTTACTGTCAGATCAGGGATTTTATTCCACCCAGCGGTTGTATTCCATCCAGGATTATATCCCATGAGACAGGCCAGTGGCACTTGGGCTGGAGGGGGGGACATAATCCCTTATTTTACTGAGTGACCTGAGTTGGGCTGTAGCTGAGCAGGGGCTGCAGTGTGCCTGTTTTCCTGGTGCAGGTGCTCCGAGGTGCCGGTGAATTTCCGCCTGGCCAGGCAGTTGGTGTACAGGAAAGTGCGCAAGGCTGTCGGGCTGGACCGCTGCACCAAGTGCTACACAGGGGCTGCTCCCATCACCAGAGAGACCCTGGAATTCTTTCTGAGCCTCAACATTCCCGTGCTGGAGCTCTATGGGATGAGTGAGAGCTCTGGGCCTCACACCGTCTCTCTACCTCACGCCTTCAAGCTCGGCAGGTGAGCAGGGGGAGGGCTGGGTTCTGCTGCTGGCACATCCAGCTCTCCTTGGGCAGCTCATCCCCAGGGCACTGCTGCCACTAAAGGGTCACTGGGGAGCCATGTCACAGGTGAAGGCATCTGCCAAGGGCAGCAGCAGCAGGGATATGGGAATTTCCCTTGGCTGCGTTCTGTGGGAGCTGGGGAAGGAGTGTGGGGCTGGTGGGATGAGAGAAGAATTGGTAACTCCAACCCACCCTTCACTTTAATGGCAAATGACTAAAGGGTGCAGGGTGCCTTTGAATGGCTCGTTCAGTCTGCACAGTGGAAGGTTGCTGCCAAGGACATAAATCTGCTCATTCAAAGCTCAGGTGTTGAGAACAATGAGTGCAAACCAGCAGGTGTGTGAGCACTGCTCTCTGCAATAACAACTCTTTCTGCAGCTGCCCTTACACGAGCAGATGCCTTTGAAGCTCTTTGCTGGAGCTGTTGAGCCAAAAAGTTGCTGGGCTTTGTTCAAACCCTTCAGCTTGAGAGGTGCTGCTGTAACCTCTGCTTGAATCCAGTTTAAAAGAAATTCACCCTTGCTCTGTGCTCTGTTTCAGCTGTGGGAAGGAGCTGTTGGGCTGCCACACCCTGATCCATAAACCAGACAAGGATGGAATTGGGGAGATCTGCTTCTCAGGGAGGCATGTCTTCATGGGCTACCTGAACATGGAGGACAAAACCAAAGAGGCCATCGATGAGGATGGCTGGCTGCACTCAGGGGACCTGGGCAAGCACGACAAGGATGGATTCCTCTTCATCACAGGCAGAATTAAAGGTAACACATCCCCTGACTTCATTTTGAAGTGCAGCACTGTGGAATCAGAGAGTTGTTAATGTTGGGAAAGACCTCATGGAGCCCAACTAACCAACAGCCTCAGTTTCCACATCTTTTAAATCTCTCCAGGGGTGGTGCCTCCACTACTGCCCTGGGCAGCCTGTTCCAGTGCTGAACAGGGAAGAAATTTTTCCCATTATCCAACTTAAACCTTCTCTGGTACAGGGGAGGCTCTGCTGATTGTGTGCTTGCACAGAAAAATATTTAAATCCTTCTCCTCCTGTAGTCTCCACATGAATGTGGCTGAGGGTGTCCTCCCCTGTGGTGGGAGGAGAGGGGTGGCCTCCAGAGCCAGGGTGTGTGTGCAGAGAGAGGGAGAAGCTTTCTTGATTTCAGCACCTCTCAGTTATGCTTTGTGGGCTTGTTTTACCAGCACCTCCCTCAGTTTCAGGAGCTTTGCTGAGTGACCTCCAAGGAAAACAGCAGCTCAACACTGTTGTGCAAGTGCCTTGTAGCAGTGTGGCTCTTGGGACAGCAGTTTGAGCAGCCCCAGACAGAGCCAAGGCCACTCAAGCCTTCAGCCCTCAAAAAGAGAGAGGTGCTCGTGTGAGGGCTGCTCTAAGGAGCAGGAGATTGAGAAGGGGGGGTCCCCTCTGCTCTGCAGCACACAGGAGCCTCCTTTCACCTCAATTTCTGACAATTTGGGTGCCCACTGAGGTGGCTTAGAGGCCTGGGGGTCTGTGCAAGGGTGCCAAGGGGCTCACCCTGCACTGCCAGGCTGCAAACAGCCCTGGAGCACCAAGGAGCTGTGGCTGGGCTGTGCGAGCAGCTCCTGCTCCTCCTCTCCCCAGGCCTGCTGGAGTCCTGGGATCAGCACTGAGGCTGCAAAACTCTGTAAGATCACTGGGTACAGCACCCTCAAGGCCACCAGTAAACCACATGCCCAATTTCTGAACACTTTTGGGGGTGGTCAACCTGTGACTTCCCAGTCCTGGTGTGCTGCTTTCTCAGACTCTTTGATCCAGCAGACTCGAAGGAGCTGCTGAGTTGTTTCAGATCGTGGGAAGGGGAGGGAGAAGCTCCAAGCATTAACCAGGATTTGATTGTTTTCCAGAGCTCATCATCACTGCAGGAGGTGAGAACATTCCTCCTGTTCCAATCGAGGATGCTGTCAAGAATGCTGTTCCCATCATCAGCAATGCCATGTTGGTTGGAGACAAAGCCAAATTCCTTTCCATGCTCCTGACACTGAAGGTAATGGAGAACAGGATGGGATCCAGCACCTGTGCTGCTGAATCTGATTAATTCCAGGAGGGAGGAGTTGTTACATTGTAGTGTCTCATGGAGACAGGAGCCCAGAGCACAATTGGCTGTGGCTGAGCTGCGAAGAGCAGCTGAAGCACAGAGTGGTCACTTGCCCAGACCATCAGGCCCTGCTGTTGTTCAGGGCAGCTTTTTCTGTGCCACAGAGGGCAGGAAGGAACAGAAGGAAAAGACCCAAAAGTGAGGCTGGAAAAGGAAACCCTTCAGCTCTCCTTTCCTGTTTTAGTCTCTCCCAGAGCAGTCTGGGAGGAAAAAAGCTGTCAGGGATTTCTTAGTCAGACTCTGGCTTTAAACTCCACCAGGACACGTCTGTGGTGGCCTGTGCTGACTCAGAGTGGGAACTGCTCCTTAGTGAGACCCAGGCCACCAGCCTTGGGGCAGGAGACCTGAGCCAGGCCCTGCTGCACTTGTCAGGGTTGAGTGCTGTGTGTGACTTCCAAGACTGCTGCTGCACACTGCAGGGAAGTAAACTGTGCTCTAGAAAAGGTCTGGAGAAAAGTGATCAACTTTGGATAGCACAGGAGGAGTTTGGCAGATCAGCTCTGTACCCTGCTGGCTCCTGAGCAGGCAGAGATCTGGGGGGTTTATCTGTGCTTTGCCCCAAGTTTCCATTGGCAGCCAGGGGTTGGGTGAGAGCTGAGGGGCCGGGGGGTTGGAGTGGGGCAGGGAAGGGACCCAGGAACTGCCCCAGGGCAGCATCCAGTGCTGGGCCCTTGGAGCAGAGGGCTCAGTGCTCAGCAATGCTCAGTCCTGCCCTGGCCTGGCCTGCAGTGCGTTGTGGATGCAGAAACGGGCGAGCCTGGAGATGACCTCAGTCCAGAAGCTCTGGAATTCTGTCAGAAGCTGGGCAGCAAGGCCACCAAGGTCTCTGAAATCATCAGCAGCAAAGACAAGGCCGTGTACGCTGCCATCCAGAAAGGGATCTCTGCTGTCAATGAGGGAGCTGTGTCCAATGCCCAGAAAGTGCAGAAGTGGGTCCTGCTGGAGAAGGACTTCTCCCTCGTTGGTGGAGAGCTTGGTGAGTGCTGGGGGGTGTCTGGGGTTTGCCCCGTGCCCCTTCCCTGGCTGTTGAACGTCAACACAACCACGACCCCCAGTGCACAGAGCTGTCCCTGCCTTTCCTCATTGTGGCTTTTCCACGTGACAGTTTGGGGTGGGATGAACTGGGGTGAATTCCCACTTCTGCCCAGCAGCACCGAGTGGAGCAGCACTTCCCCTTGTGCTCTGATGCCTCTTGCAGAGTTATGGAACATCCTGAGCTGGAAGGGACCCTCAGGGATCATCAGTGCAGCCCCTGTCCCTGCACAGCCCCCCACCAATCCCCCCTGCCCATCCCTGGCAGCCTCGGGGCCGGGACCATTCCCTGGGCAGCCTGGGCAGTGCCAGCACCCTCGGGGTGCTGCTGTGCTGCTTTGGTTCACAGGGGAAGGGAGGGGGATTCTATTAAACCTAAAGAGACATTTAGAACGGGTCGCCGTTCCCGTGTTCTGCCTCTCCCCTCCTGCCCTGCTTCACACCCCGGGCCCGGAGGGTGCTGCCAGTGTTCCCTCCCCAGTAACCCCGGGCTGGCTCCCCACAGGCCCCACCATGAAGCTGAAGAGGCCGGTGGTGGCTCAGAAATACCGGGAGCAGATCGCTCAGTTTTACTCGGACACCGCAATCTCCTCGGGGGAGCCCTCGACCCGCACATAGAGCCTGCGCTGGAACCACTCCCGAGGCCACTCCCAGTGCCCAGGAAGGATTCCCTGGATCCTGCTGAAATAAAGAGGCTCAGCCTTCAGGCAGCCCCTCGGCGCCACTTTGCTGTCCATGTCCTGCCCTGCAGTGTGGTGAGCATGGTCCTGCCCATGTTCTCCTGTTTGTGTCCCGTGCTGAGATGTCCCAAATATCTCAACTTTGTATTTTTTATTTCCATTTTTATAAGGGCGATACAAGGTTTACCTTAAATCCATGTGACCTGTTATGTTCTAACCAAAGTTTTCTTTTCCTGAGATGAATGTAAAACAGGAGCTGCAAATCAGGAGCTGCCCTTTTCCTGCTAAGGGAGAAAGGCAGAATTCATTTTCCAGCAGTGTCCTCACTCTCTGCTGCACGTTTCCCTGCATGCTGATGGCATCCATAGAATTTTAAATCTCCTTCCCCACAAACTATTCCTGTCTGAGGTGACGAATGCTGTGTGACTACACACAGCAGTGGAGGTGGAACCTCACATGAACTGGGTTTGTCTGTGCAATATTTTGAGTTTGTTTTACCTTTTTGAGTTATAATGAAGCCATAAATTGTATTGTTGAAGTTGTATCTATGGCTGGTATTCTGGGAAGTGATTTACTCCAGGGATTATTTATAAGACTGTGTACAATGTGTGAAATCTGTCTGTGTCTTACAATCCAGAAATGTTGTAGTGTCTGAAGTGGGGAGCTCCAGGGTGGAGGGTGGGTGGGCTGAGGCTCTGTACCTGTGCTTGGGGAGAGGGGATGGGGCTCCTGAGGGGCTGTGAGCAGCCAGCCCCGAGCTGTGCAGGCCCTTCATGGTGAATTCCCTGATGGAGCACAGCCTCCCCCTGCCAAGCTGCAGGGGAGCAGCTGGAGCTCCTCGTGCTCTCTGCTGCAGGGCTCCTTTCAAACCACAACTCCTTACCTGAGCGTGGGCAGAGCAGCCCAGCTCTGATTCCCAGAACCATTTCCCGTGGAAAGGAGGAGCCCTGGGAGGAGCTGGGCTGGGCTCAGGGGGCCTAAACCCCAACCTGTCTCTGCTGTGGGCAGGGATGTTCCAGTGCCCGCTGGAAGGCCCTGCTGGAGCTGCTGTGTGTTTGCAGAGCAGGGTGTAATAAACTCCTCTGTTTGGCTCTTGGCTTCACTCATTCCTGGGGCAGAGCAGGGGCTGGGAGAGCTGAGCTGTGCCCGGGGCTGGAGCTGCTCCCTGGGACACACGGACACTCCCCGGGGCAGGGGCTGCACAGTCCCACCCTTAACCTGCGCTGAGCAGTGCCTGGGCCAGGGCTCTGTCCTGGGGCCCCCCTCAAAGCTCTGATGCATTACAGGACACTGGAGCCTCCCCGTGCTTAAAACAATTCCCTTTTCCCTTGGCTTTCCACCCCCAGGCCCAATGGTGTTACCTGTGCCACGAGGGGAGGTTTTGGGAAAGCCACAGTGCCATCCCTGGAGAAACAACACAACAACTGAAAAACACTTCCAAGTTTTACTTTTCCATCTTACTTTATTTCACTTTTTCTAGAAAATTCCTCCATAGTTCCACAAATTTAACAAAAAGTTTAAAATTCAGGACAAACAATCCTGTAACGTATTACAAACATGACTTTTTTTGTGGTTTTTAAAATTTTTTTAATCTTGCAGTTAGTCTTGGCTCAGCTGCATTTCTTCCAGCTGAGTGAAGAACTTTCTCCCAACACAACTTTTAAAATCCTCAGGTGCTGAGGTATTTAATACCTCGGCTCTAGGCAGAAATACAATTAAAAATTCTCTAGAAGTTGAAGTACTTACATTTTTCTTTAGGAGTGCAAACTCATCTTGTCAGTTTTTGATGGCTATTCCGTGCCCCCAGGAAAGCAACCCCGATTTGGGTCCTTTGAGCACTGCTGCACACCTGGCCCAGGTGGCCCAGGGGCGTCCCAGCAGCACCCGAGCCCCGGGGCGGGCAGGGAGGAGCCTGGCGGGAGCAGAGCGGCCCCAGCACATCCCCAGTGGAAACTGCGGCACCGCGGCCGCTCCGGGCTCTGCTCGGGGAGAGGCCCCTCCGGGAGGGACGATCAAACCTCTCTCACCATCAAACACGGTCCAAGATCTGACCAAAATAAAAAACTGCTTCTGGATTGTTGCATCAATTGGCTCGTTCTGATGCTCCCACCGCACCCCATGATGCCACGGGTGGCAGAGTCATTGCACTTCCATGGATTCAGCCTGACCTCAGCCAGCCTCGCTCCCTCCGGGCACAAACGCCTCAGCCGGGCTTTGCCGCCAGCCAGCCTTCTTTTTTTCCTTTCCTTTCCTCTTTTTGAACTTTTCATAGTATGTGTCAGTAATCAAAGCCTCAAGGCTTCACGCGTCGCAGACCAGGACCCAGGAGAACGCTCCTGACCCTCCCTGCCCTGGGAGGAGGATGGAGGAGCCGAGTCCTGATCCCACCTCCAACGATTCCAACTCAGCACCTCGGGAAGCCCTCGGGCTGCCCAGCACCTCTCTGTGCCAGCAGCACCACCACGAAAGACACGGAAAAGTAACAGAGTCCTGTCCGTTCTCCTTGGAAAAACCATTATGGCTACAAGTCAATTTGGGATTATTTTTTTTTTCTTCCTTTTTTTTAACAACGCAAGCTACTACACATCCTCGAGGACCTGAAGCAATGCCCACAGCAGCACTGCCCCCTCCTTCCTAGAGTACAATAATCCATCCATGCTCTCAAGAGTGACACAAGAACAAACACTTTATCCACAAAAACCTGTACACGGCATGTTCAGAACAGCGTTCAGCCAGCCTAGAGGGAATCTACACAGGAAACTCCAGGGGGACACAAGATGAGGCCCAAATGTGACCATTCTTTGTTTGCAGTCACCCCTCCTGTGCTCCCCGACGCTACCACATACCCCAAAAAACATCAACTCTGTAGAACAACTAAGTACTTGCAAAAACCTTTTAGTAACAAATCAGCATGTGCACACAATGGAGAGGAACTATTGCTGGGGAACAATCCTACCTTGGGTTTTCAGGGGGATTATAAACAGTCTAAAAAAATCCATGTGTAAAATACTTCTTATAAAAACCAAACAAAATCCCTATCAATGCTCAGCAGACTTCACCAACAAAGTCACTTCCAGGACAGGATGATGCCATGGCCACGGTGCCTCCAGGCAGGCTCAGGAACACTGAGTGCTCTGGGCCTGCCTGGGAGCTGTGGGCACAGGGGGCTGCCAGGGGCAGCAGGGGTGGCACCTGAGGCGCGGCTCTGGAGGCCGTGGCAGGAGGAGTGACTGGGCAGGGAGGGCAGCAGAGACCTCGGGGGAGCTGGGCCTCTGCCCCAGCACCCCCAGTGCTCTGGGGATGGCACAGAGCCCCCAAAGCCAGCCCAGAGCTGCCTCCCCCTGGCACAGCCAGTACCCACCCTCGGGCTGGGAATGCCAGGCTCCTCCGTGGGGGTCCTGCTGCCACCTCCTCCTCTGCCCCCTGCCCTCCACCTTCTCTGGCCCTTCTGGCATCGTCCAGCAAGAAAGAAAACGGCTGAGATCACTGGTGTGACAGGGTTTGCACCTGGCATGAGCTTGAACTTCCATATATATATATATATATATATATATATATACACACACATATATATATATATATAACACACACGACACATGAAAGGTGGTACAAGGACAAAATTAATGGGAATCGGGTCAACATGACCCAACTCAAACAAGCTTATCATCATATTGCCACTTCAGTTGATTAGTTGCAACATTTCCATGATAAAGAAAGGGGGAACCCAAAACAAGGGACAGCAAACCTGGCACGGTGCAACCCTCCCAAAGCAGAGGGGCTCCCCAGCACCGCTGCTCCCACCCCGCCTGTGCCCCAGGGACATTTGGCAAAAGCTTCCCAAAGCCCCCAGGAAAACAAGCAATTCCTGGGAAAATACTGAATTTAGGACCAGGAGTGTAACACAGCTTTGAGGAAGGCGCTGGGATTTCCCCAAGCCCACCTGTTCAACACTTGGAGGTCAATACTAGTTTAACTAGAAATCTAGGGAAGGGGCTGCATTAGTGTTTCTGATTCCTGCCTTTTCCTGCACAGGCAGGGGGGCGGGAGAGGGCGCACGGAACAAACCCAGCTCCACTTTGTGTTTCACATCAGCATCCCCCAGGCGTGTCCAAAGATTTAAGTTCTCCCTTTTTTGGTTTTCCCAAAGTACAGCCACTACTATAGGGGCCACTGTAAGGAGATTCCTCTTTGAGAACACAGAACAAAACCAATCACATGTTTTGGCAAAGTTATCAAACACTGACAAATGGAAAGACGACGGGTGAGCCCCTTCTGGAGCACGGGATGCCTGGAGGTTGCTGTCCAGCTTCCTTACACTACAAATTGTCCACAAGAGGCATTGAACAAACGAGTCAAATCTTATTAAGCGCCTTCCCCTGCCAGAGCCATAAAAAAACAACAGAAAAACACACCCTTAAGATCATAAGACCCAACTAGGCCCTTCTTATACATACAGTACATACATATATAATATATATATATAAAATATACAGCTTACAGTTTTGGAGTCCTATTACAGTTAAAGCAGACTGAAAGGAGTGGGACTGTTTAGGAGCTCAGATCAACAAACAAGACATCTCCAAACCCCAGCAGGAGACAGCAGGTTCCAGAGGCCTCCTCACCGAGCACAGAGTGTCCCTGCAGGGAGCCAGGTTGCCAAACTGGTGGGTGATCCCAGCTGGAATGCAGCTGGAATGCAGCCCCTCTCCTCTGCAGCAGACCAGCAGGAGCCCGGGGAGCCTCCTGTGTCCCAGTGTCCCGGCCAGCTCTGTCAAAGCCGATGTCACCCAGCCGGCTCGGGGCAGAGCAGGAGGGCTCTGGCTCCGGAGCTCTCCACAGGCTGGTCCCGAGCTCTGGGGGAAGGGAACAGCATCCACGCTTCTTCAGAGCTCAGAGATGCCTGGAAAATGTGCTCTTGAAACACAGTTGCTCGAAGGGAAACCGAGAAGGTCGCGCTGTGCAGCCTAAGTGCAGCACGCCTGCTCTGCTCGGGGCCTGGCCCACGCGGCCGGCGGGGACAGACTCAGCAAGGCAGGCGCTGGTTGAAGCCTACAAGAAAAGTGCAGCTGGCTGAGCATTCCTAGAGCATGGCTGTTCTCTAAGGCAGTGCTTCTTCGGGTGAGGCAGGAGGAAAAGAAGGCCTAGTTCCGTGGGGTGGTTTCCTGGTACCAAAGGAGGGGATCTCTGGTTGAAGAGCAGAGCCAGCTTCCCAGGCCCAGCGTCATGTGGCCACGGCCTCCAGGTAGCTCTGCAGCTTGCGGACGGTCGTCTCATCCAGGGAGAAGAGGTCAAAGTCAAAGGTTGTGTTGGTGACGTTGAAATGCCCGGTTTCCTCAATGAGATTCACGATCTGAGGACAGGGGGATGGGTGTAAGTACAGCACAGAGCCCATGCAGGCTTTCCCACCCCTTGGAGGGCTCACAACAGGAAGGGAATGCTCTCCCCCAAAAAGCAAACGAGCTCCTCCTGCTGGCCTGACTAGCCGAGTCTGGACAGTGCTGTGGGCACATTGCCTTTTAATCATAAAATCCCAGAAAACCCTGAGCTAGAAAGGTGATCCAGCCCCTGGCCCTGCCCAGCCCCCCAACAATCCCCCCTGCCCATCCCTGGCAGTGCTGTCCAAAGGCTCCTGCAGCTCTGGCAGCCTCGGGGCCGGGCCCATTCCCTGGGCAGCCTGGGCAGTGCCAGCACCCTCGGGGGGAAGAACCTTGCCCTGAGCTCCAGGCCAAGCCCTGACACAGCTCCAGCCCCTGCTGGGCTCCTGTCCCTGCCCCAGAGCAGAGCTCAGCCCCTGCCCCTCTGCCTCCCCCCAGGAGGAAGCTGTCAGTCAGACCAAGCTGTCAGTCAGACCAGGAGATCCCAACTTTGGGACTGCTACCAGAATGGCAGAGGGAAGATGCCCACACCACACTCCTGTACCATTTCCAACAAAAACATGAACAGCTGATGTTTTTTCTCTGTATTTCTGCTCTCAAAGCAGTGCAGGACCTCTGTGGAAGGGCCGGGCTGAGCCCTGGACACACAGAGCCCTGGGGCCAGGCTCTGTACCTGCTGGAGCACGTTGCGCTCCCGTAGTGCCATGAGCCGCCTGTGGAGCTCCACCAGCTCATCCGTGTAGGCCTGCAACACAAACAGGGACACATGCAGAGTCAGGGCTGCCAAGGGACTTCCCCAGGGAGGAGCAGAACTTGACGCCCTTTCAGACATTCCCGATTTTTCCCTATTTTTTTACCGCCTCCTCCTCCTTCTCAAGTACGGTGGACTGAGGACTTCCCTTAAATACAAGTGCTCTGAAGGCCTTTTTTTTTTTTTTTTTTTAATTTAATGACACCCACACCTGTAAGCAGCACCAGGAACTGGGCAGAACGTTTAAGGACCTCAGTGAGGTGATGTTCACCCTGGTGACCCTCGGTGTGTTCTCCTAATTAACTCCAAATTACCAGAAAACAACGAGTGCATCAGTGACCAAAACCCCAGCAATCTGCTGAGCAGTGATCTACATTCAGGTAAGGAAAAATTCTTGGAGTGCACTCTATTCCCAGGTGGTTTTACCTAAACCACAACAGGAAATGAAGGACTGTTCAAAGGCTCAACATGTTCATTGTTCTTAGGTAAGAGTGGTTTGATTTTTTTTTTAATTCTAGGTTTTTTTAGGCAGCCAATAACAGGTCTGTATCAGCAGAAGTGATTCACAGAATCAGTGAATCACAGAATGGACCCTGCCCTGCCCTCCTTGGGGGCAAAGGAGGGAATTTCATTGAACAAAGGCTCCAACTAAACCTGCAAAGCATCAAATAATCTTTAATTTATAAGATCAAAGCCAGATGAAACTGCCTTTTAATGAAGTCCCCCAGCACTGCAGCAGTGACCAGGCCACTGGTTCAGACAAAGGGCAAACAAATACAACAATTTCAACATTTTGCCTATGAACACCACCTGGGGCTCCAGCTATTTAATGTACACAATTTCTGCAGTGTCACTCTCCAAAGTCTGTCCTTTCCACATCTGGTTTGTGTTAAGCTTTTACCCTGCTGAGACAGAACAATGAACAGGCTGGGCTGATTCAGGTCGTTTTGTGCACAGTGAGGCCCAACTGTTCCGTGATGCTCAGCTCCTCAGCCACAGAATCCTGGGATGGTTTGGGCCGGAAGGATCTTAGAGCTCATCCAGTGCCACCCCTGCCATGGGCATGGACACCTTCCACTATCCCAGGCTGATCCAACCTGGCCTTGGGCACTGTCAGGGATCCAGGGGCAGCCACAGCTGCTCTGGGAATTCTGTGCCAGGGCCTGCCCACCCTCACAGCCAACAATTCCTGCCCAATATCCCATCCAGCCCTGCCCTCTGGCAGTGGAAGCCATTCCCTGAGTCCTAGCACTCCAGCCTTCATGAAAGATCCCTCTGCACAGGACACACCTTGTCATATGTTCCCTTCTTCAGGATCTTCTCTGGCTTGTTACAAGACTCTGGGCTTTTCCTTCCAGATGCCTGAGGGGAAAAGAATCCATCAACAGGAGCAAAATCAGCTCAGTAAACCAGGGGGTTCCCAGCAGAGCGCTGGCAAGAGAGGAATCACCTGTCTGCTGAGGACAGGAAAAGGGAAAACCTGGTGGAAGTGAGAATTTCCAAAGCAGGGACCAGGGGAGGTGGGAAGGTGCTTTCCTACCTTGTTGTTTGCTGGGGGCAGCTTCTGCCCAGGGGGCGGCTCCCGGCTGGGCGGGCACGAGTCGGCGCTGTTGTCACTGTCACTGTCACTGAGGCTCAGTCTGAAAAACCACAGCAGAGGATGAGCATCACCAGCAGCAGCAAACTCATCAGCTGAGCAGAGCTGAAGGAAATCCCCTTCTTTATCAGACTCCTGCACTGGCTGGGAGAATGGGTTGCTGGAGATTCCACGAATCCCATTTTTCCCAGCTGATGTCACTTTGCATTCCCAGAGCAGGGAGCTTTAGGTGAACCATCACAGGTAGCAGTTCAACTCTGGCACACACAAGCCCCCTAGAACAACTAAGCACCACTTCAAAGTACCTGCATGAGAGGCTTACTGACACCTCCACAGGCAAAAAATGCATTTGGTGTTGCTGCTGGTTATTCTCATTTTCCTTTGGCCCTAGAGATATGGCAGGTAACCTGAATTAAACTGGTTATTCCCTAAAGGTCTACAAAAGTATCCTTCAAAGTCTCTCCACTCTTGTTTCGTTGATGATGACAAGTGCAATAATGGATATTTGTTTGTTTTGGTAACCACCACCATTTCCAATGTGTAGCTACTCTCTGGGCCAAGCAGTCAGGTTCAGGCATTCACTGAGACTCCAGGTTTGGGCTGTAACAGCATTTTCTTAGGGAAGAAGGATGAAGTTCAACTCTTTCCAGGGCCTGGAGCAGGAAACAGCTGTCACTGAGTCCAGAGGAGTGGAGCAGCCGACACAGGGTGGGCAGAGAGTGACTCCTGAGCCCTGTCAGTCCCAGGCAGCCAGAGCAGCACACTCTGTCTGTCCCCCACATGTCCCTATCTCTGCAGATCAAAGGTGTCACACCCCAGCAGCTCTGCAGATCTGAGGGTCACAATTAGGTGACTCTTTGAAGGGGCTCACTCATTGACACCTGCCAGCTCAGCTCAACACCTCCCAGTGCCTTCCCCTCTTTGTGCTCTGCAGCCACCCCTGCTGTCACCAGCTCTGTGTCCCCACCCTGCGCTGAGTGACCCCACACATCTGCCCTTCCTCCCCTCCCACACAGAGCCCTGGCCCTCTGCTCCCTCCCTCCAAATGGAGAGCACCATGAAACCCCCAAAGCAGAGGGCAAAGAGCCCCCCGTGCTCTGGATTTGTTACCACCTGGAATCCCGGCTGACGGGGTTCGCTTTGACCGCGGCCTCCTCTCCCGAGGAGCTGTCGTCATCGTCCGACTCCTCCGACTGCAGGTCCTCCACCATGGAGCGCAGGGGGCCTGGGCACAGGCACAGGGGGCTCAGAACAGGTACAGGGGGCTCAGCATCAACACAGGGGGCTCAGCACAGGGCACAGGGGGCTCAGCATCAACACAGGGGGCTCAGCACAGGGCACAGGGGGCTCAGCACAAGGCAAGGTACAGGAGAGGGCTCAGCACAGGGCACAGGGGGCTCAGCACAGGGCACAGGTACAGGAGAGGGCTCAGCACAGGGCACAGGGGGCTCAGCATCAACACAGGGGGCTCAGCATCAACACAGGGGGCTCAGCACAAGGCACAGGTACAGGAGAGGGCTCAGCACAGGGCACAGGGGGCTCAGAACAGGTACAGGGGGCTCAGCATCAACACAGGGGGCTCAGCACAGGGCACAGGGGGCTCAGCATCAACACAGGGGGCTCAGCACAGGGCACAGGTACAGGAGAGGGCTCAGCACAGGGCACAGGGGGCTCAGCACAGGGCACAGGTACAGGAGAGGGCTCAGCACAGGGCACAGGGGGCTCAGCACAGGGCACAGGGGGCTCAGCACAGGGGACAGGGGGCTCAGCACAGGGCACAGGGGGCTCAGCACAGGGCACAGGGGGCTCAGCACAGGGCACAGGGGGCTCAGCACAGGGCACAGGGGGCTCAGCACAAGGCACAGGGGGCTCAGCACAGGGCACAGGGGGCTCAGCACAGGGCACAGGGGGCTCAGCACAAGGCACAGGCACAGGGGGCTCAGCATCGACACAGAGGGCTCAGCACAGGGCACAGAGGGCTCAGCACAGGCACAGGGGGCTCAGCACAGGGCACAGGCACAGGGGGCTCAGCACAAGGCACAGGAGGCTCAGAACAGGCACAGGGGGCTCAGAACAGGGCACAGGCAAGGGGGCTCAGCACAGGGCACAGGGGGCTCAGCACAAGGCACAGGGGGCTCAGCACAAGGCACAGGGGCTCAGCACAAGGCACAGGGGGCTCAGCACAAGGCACAGGGGGCTCAGCACAGGCACAGGGGGCTCAGCACAGGCACAGGGGGCTCAGCACAAGGCACAGGGGGCTCAGCACAGGGCACAGGGGGCTCAGCACAGGGCACAGGGGGCTCAGCACAGGGCACAGGGGGCTCAGCACAGGGCACAGGGGGCTCAGCACAGGGCACAGGCACAGGGGGCTCAGCACAGGGCACAGTTCCAGCCAGCCCAGCAGCCTCACTGACACATCTGACCCGTGAGGTGTGACTGGGAAAGCACACCCTGCCCCAGGCTTGGAGCTGAAGCAGAGCTGACAAACTTTACAACTCCCTCCCCTCCCAAATCCTCCCCCTCCCTTCCCAAATGAGAACAAAAGGACACATTTTTCATCAGTGTGGGGCTGATTTAAATGTCACTGGAGACAGGAGCAGCACAGCATTTGCTGCACTTGGAACATTTACTGTTGCCAGTTTCCCTCTCTGGGTTATCAGTGGAGGGATCTGAGAAAAGAGCTGTTACACACTGGCAAAATGATGAATGGCACATTTATAATTTTTAATAAAACATAGATGAGATTGGAGGAGAACTGTTCTGGTGATTCCACAGATCAGGTAGCAGCAACACATTTATAAACTGAGGCAGAAACCAAAGCCAAAAGGGAAAGAACCAAATCCAGAGGGATTTCCCTACTCATAAATTAGCTGCCAAGAGAAGAAAAATACTTGTTCATGATGTTATAACATTATTGCCTTTTCTTGCTGAAGCATCACAGCTCCAACACATGGCTGCGTGCAAGTAACTGTATTACTATAGTGCTGGAAAAGCAGATTTAATTCTCTTGAGCCTTTTAAGGTTTCACAAGGAAGGTTTTAACAAACTATTTCTTGCAACACACCTTGACTGTGGTTCTGAGATGGCTCGAAGTCAGAGTCAGAGCTGGAGTCGGAGCTGGAGCTGGAGTTGGAAGGGCTGGACTGGACAGACTTAACCCCCATAAAAGGGAAAAAAAGAAAAAGAATCTTAATTTTTCTAATCCAGAAAATCCGAGCACAAAGCACTGTGAGGCAGGAGCATCTGAGCACTCTACAGCATCACCCATCACTGAATATAGTTCTTGGGGTTACAGAAATAAACAAAATGTGAGGTGAATAAAAACATTCATGGAAGTCTGGCAGGATTTAGCTCAGCACTCCTGGGAGTAACATCAAGGACTCCCATCAAACCTCTTCACACCAGGAGGTTCAAACCCCCCAGATGGATATGGAGCATCTGAAAAACATTCAAATGAAAACCCTTACTTTGAAGTGGGACAGATGACCAGCACAGAACCCACAACTACCCAAACCCTCCTAAAAAGTGCATTTATTGTACCCACTGAGGTTCCCTTGAACCTCAGACTGACCACTGACCATGGAATGGTTTGGGTTGGAAAGGACCTTAAAGATGATTTAATCCACACCACTATTCCAGGTTGCTCCAAGTCCCAGCATCCAGCCTGGCCTTGGGCACTGCCAGGGATCCAGGGGCAGCCACAGCTGCTCTGGGCACCCTGGGCCAGACCCTGACCACCCTCCCAGCCAACAATTCCTGCCCAATATCCCTTCCACCCCAGTGGAAGCCATTCCCTGGGTCCTGGCACTCCATCCCTTATAAACAGTTTCTCTTTCCTCCAGGCTCCTTCAGGCACTGGAAGGCCACAATGAAGTCACCCCAACACTTCTCCTATGAACAATCCCAGTTCTCACCCCCTGTCCTCAAAGACATGGAGGTGCCTATCCTAACTAGCTCACATGACTCCAAAATTAATCCTAAATTATTATTATATCCTAAACCCAGTTGTTTCTACACTAGTTTGAGTGATCCACTGTACTGGCTCCATTTAACTGTGGAAACATAGCAGAGACCAACTCAACCCTTGGTGACCTCAACTCCTGTGTCAGCACGTGGCAGAAATAGCAGGAGTATCCTGTGCAGTAAAAGTGAGTGAAGAGTAAATGAACTACTGGTAACAGCAGCACCCAGGAAAGAAATTTGGGTGAGATTGGGAAATTTTAACGGTAAATCCGAGACTGAGCAGCCATCACCTGCAATAGCCTTGAGAACCGCCAGACGGCAGAAGAGGCCACGGCAACTCCCTCTGCTCCCAAAGAGCTCCTGAACTCCCCTTAAAACGCGGTGCTGGTACTCAGGCGGGCTCTGGTTTAAAGATTCTCAAAGTACTGTAATATCTTGCCTTTTTAAAAGTAATTCCCTGGAAATCAGCATTTCACTGTTTCGTTCCTAGGAATCCACTTACTACTACTGCTGCCAAATCCTGACGCTGGAAGACTCACACAAGCCCATTGATAAATAAATTGACACAGGAAGGGTTAATAATATAAAAGCCTTGAGACAGGCATGAAAAGGAACACTGGAAACTTTGCAATTGGTAAGTGGAATTGGCAGCAGAATTTTTTCCTCCAAGATCACCCTTCTTTATAGTTCCTCCTGTGTCACATCCCTACCTTGTCCCCAGCCCAGAGCACTGAGTGCCACATCCAGGCCATCCTTGGGCACCTGCAGGGATGGGGACTCCAAACCTCCCTGGGCAGCCCCTTTTGATTCCTGAGCACCCTTTCCATGCAGGAATTCCTCCTGGTGTCCACCCTGCCCCTCCCCTGGCCCAGCCTGAGGCCATTCCCTCTCCTCCTGTCCCTGTTCCCTGTTCCCAGAGCCCGACCCCCCTCACTGCCCCTCCTGTCAGGAGCTGTGCAGAGCCACAAGGGCCCCTGAGCCTCCTTTGCTCCAGGCTGAGCCCCTGCCCAGCTCCCTGAGCCCCTCCTGGGGCTCCAGCCCCTTCCCCAGCTCTGTTCCCTTCACTGGACACGCTCCAGCCCCTCAGTGTCCCTCTTGTCCTGAGAGCCCAGCACTGGACACAGCACTTGTGGTGTGGCCTCAGTGCCCAGCACAGAGGGACAATCCCTGCCCTGCTCATGTAAAACAGGGGGAAAATGTGTCAAAAATGGTATTACAACCCTTAGGAAGGGTTCAGGAGCAAAGGAGAATAATTTAATAATTCAAATATCAGGTCTATTGGCACACTGCAGCAGCCCTGGCTGTTTAGGGAAATTCCAACATGGAAGTGGAGAGTAGAGAGAACAGAGGCTGCTGTGGCTGACCCTGGATCTCTGGCAGTGCCCAAGGCCAGGCTGGACAGGGCGTGGAGCACCCTGAGATAGTGGAAGGTGTCCCTGCCCATGGCAAGGGCTGGAACTGAATGATATTTAAGGTCCCTTCCAACCCAAACCATTGTGGAATTTTATGAATATTTTTAAGGTAATGGAGCACAGCTCTTCCATCTGACCCACAGCTCCAATCCTTCATTCCTGGTAATCTGCAGGTCTTCCCTTAAAATGACTTAACAGGAGCTAAGCAGCAGTTGTTGGAGATAACTCATCTCTCCTTTAGCCGTTAATGCCATCAGCTCTTGGAGCCAGAGGAGGATGCAGAGGGACACGCTCAGTGACTGTCACCACGATGTGGCCAAAGCCACATCGACAATGGCAAAAAGCAACGCTGCCTCCCATCCCTGCCTCTGCCTTTGTCAGCACTGAGGCAGCCAAGCATGAGGCCAGTTCAGGGAACTGGACTTGATCGGGGAAAGGAAAAAAAAAGGTTAAAAAAAAAAAAAAAGAATAAATAAAGGCCAAGTAATTTCCAGCAAGAGCTGAAATAGCAGGAGAGACTCCTTCACCCCTGTGCAGTGTCTCCCTCTGAGCTCCCAGGCCGGGGGCAGAAACGGGAGCAGGGCTGCCCCTCTCCACTGCAGCCTGCAAAGATGTCAGCCGGGAGACACGCGGAGCTGTTGCACAATCGCCTGGCTGCTGCAGCAGAGCTGATTTAAGAGTTTCCGGGCCCTGGTCCACCTCCAGCTGCTCCCTCGCTTTACTGATGTGGCTCCCGCACGGCTCCACCCGGAGCTGTGCCAGCAGAAACCCCGGAGCAGTGCCGGGAGCAGGGAGAGCCCCGGGACACAGGGACTGCAGAGCCCGCAGTGCCCGGGGCTCGGCTGCCACAGGAGCCTCGGCTGCTGCCAGGGGCACTGCCACCACTGCAGGGACACGAGGGGCACTGCCACCACTGCTGTCACACTGCCTGTCCCCAGCTCCCCTGCCCAGCACCCCCAGGAGCTGGGGCCATGCAGGGCACTGGGCAGGCCCGGCTGCAGCAGCTGCTGAGCCCCAGTGCCCCAGGCTGTGGGTCCTGGCGGCACCAGCAGCTCACTGCTGGCACCCAGAGAAGATGGGGACACCTCGGGAACAACAAAGGACACTCTGGGAGCAGCACAGTGACAGGTTTGCAGGGAGGGCTTTGCCTCTGGAAGTGAAATGTGGGGCTTGCTGAGCACTGCTGCACTTTGGGTAAAAGGCTAAAAGGGGAGAACTGCCTCTTAATGCCCCAAGTGCACATTTCATCATCTGGGAAGTGAAGTCATGAAGCCCAGAATGGTTTGGGTGGGAAGGGACATTAAAGTTCAGCCTGTGCCACCCCCTGTCATGGGCAGGGATACCTTCCACTGGCCCAGGGTGCTCCAGCTGGCCTGGGACACTTCCAGGGAGGTGACTTCTCTGCAGAGTGGAATTTACACTTGCCCAATAAACTCTTCTACTGGAATCCTACAGAAAAAAAACCCTTCCTGACAAACACTATTTGTTGTATCACAGTGCTGATTAAATCATAATACAAACTGTCCCTAGAAAATTCATCTTAATAAAATAAACCTTTCTTAAAGTGGTCAAGAGGAAGCAGTTCCAGAATTCCCATGACATTATCCTGTGAACCCTATTACAAGATATATGGCTTCTTTATAACAAATATACAAGTGAAAAGTAGCAAGAGTTTGGATTTGTCTGTCCCTTCTTGCATTTTTTTTAACTTCTTTTGGAAAACACTTTTTAGAAAACACAGGATGAGGAATGTTCTCAGTTGTAAAAAAAGGAAAAAAATATTTAGACAGCTTTTAAAAATAGTAGTACAAGAACATAATTTGTTTTATGTTTCACAACACAACTTATTTAGATTTAGTGGCATGTGGTTGTATTTTGAGCTTCAGCCAATGGCACATTTCTTACAGGCCACAGCAGGAAGAGGGCTTTATTTACATTTTAATACTGGGGTTTTTTTCGTTACCAAAACTGAGATGTTTTCCTTCTTTTCTGAAATAAGATCACATTCTAAAACATTGCTATCATGAGCAGGCAGAAAGTGCCTCTGTGGCTCTTGCAGCTCTGTAGATGTCACTGCAAGGGATGAATGGGGGACCATAACCTAAAACTCTGACTTTTAGGTAATGTCTGCAGATAAACCTCAGTAAAAGTTTGTATCTGAAACAGGAGCTAAACCACAGAGGAGGAACATTTAATAGTGACTGGAGTTTCAAGGAAGAATTTTATTTGAGATACAACCCAGCCTAAGCATTTACCAATCTGCTGCTCTATCTTCTCTGAGAGATTATTTTTAACATTTTTTTCAGGCAGGGATTCAACACGATCCTTCCAAACTCTGCTAAAGAATAAATCCCTACTCACCTCTGACTTGAAAGAAGTTTCATCCTCCGAGTTTGACTCCTCCATTTCCACGGGCTTTTTGATCTCCTTGGCCTCGCTCTCAGATTTTACCTTCTCCACTTTGGCATTCATCTTCTCCTTGGTTTGTTTCTTCTCTGGATATGAGGAAGACGAGGTTCTGGGAGATGTCCCCAGGATATTCTTTACCCCTTTGGAGCTACTCTTTTTTTGTTTTTTGGCACTAGGCTTTGGTGACTCCACGTTGGAGGGCCTCTTGCTGGAAGACTTTAACTCCGGCTGTGGCCCCCCCTTTGGAGAGGTGTTCTCCAGTTTGGTCTCCTTCACGGCCAGTTTTGGTTCCTTGAAAGCAGCTTTTGGAGGTGCCTTCTCCTCCTTAGGTAGTTTGTTCTCAGTGGGTTTTCTGGAGGAGTCCTTCAAAGGCTTGTTCTGTTCTCTCTCAAGGTCTTTGGAGGAGTTTTTGCTCTCAGAGTCTTTCCTGGGCCTCTCCCTGTGCTCCTTGGTTACTTTATGTGGCTTGGATGCTTTGCTACTTTCCTTGTTTGCATCCTAAAATTCAGCAACAGAAACATGCAAGCTGGGTATGAAACTGCAGCTCTGCACAGAATGATAAAACACATCCTCATAAATCACATGACAGCGTTTGTTCCATGCAGAAATCCACCCCCACACCCCAGGTAAACCCCACACTCCCCTCAGGTGGCTGCACACAAACTGGCAGCAGGCACTTCAACATTTAGGAAAGGATGAAACACATTCTGCTCCTTTCCAGGGTCTGTCAAAGGTCTAGAAACATCTACAGATGTTTAATTCAGGTTTCACCAGAATGCAAACACAGATGCACCTCTCAGGGCACCCCGGAGGAAGGGAAGCAGGAGAATGTTGTCTCTTTAGCAACTGGCAATTTTCACCAGAGTTCCTCTCAGAGCCCTTCATTTCTCTGCTGTGTCTTCCAGTGCTTAATTCCTGACCAAAATTAAATCAGCCACTAACAGGTAGGTCATCTTCACTCTGTTTCACAACATCAGAAGGCATAACTGAAGTGCCAGCGTGTTTAGAGCTCTGAAGAACACAGCTATCAGAATTGAATTACACTAGAAAATGAATTGTTGTTAATACCTGTGACTATTCAGGCTGATAAAGTGCATGTAATCTGCTCCAAAACACATTGCTTGGGGATTGTTTCTCCCATGTAGGATTATACAAAAATAGCTTCAGTACAGAAGGGAAAAAGAGAAAAAAATTGAAGTTCTTTGGAAGTCTCAGGACCTGGCTACTGCTGGATGCAAGCATCCAATCTGGAAAGCACCCACTGGGCCATTGTGAAGTGTATCTGCTGTTCTCTCCAGCACTGCCCTGAGGACAGAGGAAGGGCTGACTTTCCACTCAGCCTTCCTGCCAAGAGGTGCAAGGACTCAAGAGTGCAGCTGGGCATGGCAGACAGAGAGCCACAGAACCCATCCTCAGCATCGGGGACACAACCAGAACAACCAGAGAGGATTTCATCCGCCTTTAAGGAAGATACCATTCACCAAAAATTCCCAGTCTTGCACATGTAATTTTCTTTTCAAAACTTCCCTGGAGAGAAGTCTATCAGATCATAAAAAAGCCTCCTAAAGGCTGGGAAGTTCCAGACCATTAACTACTGAACTGCAGAGTACAAGGAGGTTCAGAATTAGCAGCAGCCAGGAACAGCTGCTGAACAAGCTCTCAGCAGCCTGGCCTGAAAGACTCCCTCACCTCGGGCTGACCCAAACGTGTGCTGCACTGACCTTTGACCCATGGGAGGGTTTGGTCTTCTTGGGATCAGAGAAGGCAGAGAGAGGTATCGTGGGCAGCATTGGATAATCAGGACTTGGCCTTGAAACAGCCTCTGCTCCTTCTGGCATCACCATTACCTGGGAATGAAGAGGAGGGAAATTATGTCTGCACAAAGTCTCACGGACTATTAACTGTTAACACATGATTATGTTAAGCCACTTGCTCAATTAACACACTATTATTCATCTTTTCAGTGTTTTTTTCCTCTTCTGCTTAAAGGCCGTAAAAAGAATCTGTCTATGGAATGCTCAGTTTCAAGGCAACTCCTCAAATACAGAATATTAAAACCCACAAAAACTGAAAGGCAGCAATGTAATATCGAGCGTCTTTCCCAAAGGGAATGCCAATATTCTGAGCACAGGCAGGCAATAAAGCTCTGGACAAGAACTGTGTGTTCTGCTGCAAATGCTCTTCCCCTGAAAAAGGGTAGGGAGATAAATCTGGAAGGAATGAGCACGACTTCCTTGGTTTAGGAGAAGCTGAATACTCTTTCAGGGGAAAAAAAAAAAACCAGGGCTTGGGTCTCTCCCTTCACAAAATCTTAACACCAAGCACTGAGCTCCATGAAACAATTCCCTTACCTTCCCTACACTGTCAGGATAATTCTGTGGAAAATTGTCACCAGAGAAAGGGCATCAAAAGTGATTAACAGCTGAAACACCTCAGCACACAAGGACTGAAATACCATTCTGTGAAAATCCTAGAGAGCAGATGATGTTCCAGCCATCCTAGGGCTGAAATGAGCACCTTCCTCTCTCTGCCCAGCACAAGGAAGCAATGGCACACGGAGGAACAGGAACCATGGAGTGATCTGGATTGGAAGGGGCCTTAAAGCTCATCTTACTGCATGCCCTGCCATGGGTAAGCACACCTCCCACTATCCCAGGTTGCTCCTAGCCCTGTCTAACCTGGCCTTGACATCCCCTGGCTCATTAAAAACTCCTTGCACTTTGTGGTTTGGACTGATTTCCCAGATCCTGCAGTAATCTGAGGATCATCCTTTAGTCTATCACTACTCATTACCTTCCCAGATGGAAGGGTTCAGCTACTGTAGCAACCCATACTTCACTGGCCTTCTAGAGAATATCTATTTTTTCCCCCACACTGTTTTCACTCTATGTGGTCCAATTTTTCATTAATTTTTTTTATTGTCTAAGCTACAAGTAGCTGATGCCAGGTTTAGAGATCCTTTATTGACCAGGAAGCACTAACTATTAAGTTTAAAAAAATAAAATGAGTAAGGAATGTTTGAAAGCCCTTCTCTTTCCCTGAGCTTTTCTGTACTGATCCAGCTCCTGGATCAGGAAGGTCACAGGTAAGTGCAGCTGCCTGACTGACAGCCTGCAACACCCACAGCAGATCTCACTTTCCAGAGGGGTTTTCTGCTTTGAAATCACCAATCACACACCAGCAACAGATTTGTTCTGCTGCAAGTGCTGCAGCCCTATAACCACGAGTCAAAACTGGCTGGGTCATCTTTTAAATGACTGCAGAAAACTGCCTGAAGCCTGCTGGGCTTAAAGAAACCTCAGAGCCAAACAAGCCCACTCCTTTTAGGATCCCAAACCAGGCACTTACCCCTCCAGCCCTGATGAGTTTGCGCCTGAATTCCTTGGTGGGGTTGTTGAAAGTCAGTTTCTCACAACGAAGGTGGTTCACAGGTGGGTTCCCCTCCAGATTTAGGAACAGGTCATATGTGAAACAAACCTTTTTGGGCTCCTCCTAAAAACAAGAAAGGCTTTGGGAAACCGGAAGAAGCTTGGCAAGTACACTAAGTCTGGGGATCCAGTCACTCCTGAAAATCCCAAATAAACCACCAGTGTTGCACTCATGGAGTCTTTCACCATGAGATCAGAGAGCTGGAAATTAAACTAGTTGTGCTTGAGGTTAACATTGTTCACCAGGAACTCAGGCATGAGGCTTCTTACTGCAAAAGCAATGCATGGACACAGATTTTGACTGAAAATTGTCTGTTTAAAGCTGTCTGTTCAAGCCTCCCCAGAAAAGCAGATTCACAAGCTTTATGCACTAATGTTTTCACCAAAATTCAGATCCTATCTCCTTTGGGAAGCAACTCTAAGTATCAATATTAAGAAAAGCATAATCCTTTCAGAGAGAAGGAACAACTTCTGAACTCTCAAGATCTCTGCGGGCACCGAGAAAAGATTAAACGCAATGGGAAAAGGATGGCTTGGTCTGTAAAATCCTTTTCAATATGCATATTGCAGGGGCTGAATGGGAAGATATCCCAGGCTTTTGAACTTTCCAAGGGCACTTTCACCCAAGCAATCCTGGGTTTGTATGCGTGGTGGGGGGATCATCTGCGCCTCACTGCCTCTGTTCCACCTGCTGCGTCTGCAGCACAGAATGGCAGAAATCCCCCTCTTCCCCCACCCCCAAAATTGCAAATACTCTTCTTACAGACGTCGACAGGACACTGCCTGGTGTTTCCTGCAGTTTGCATTTCCAAGCTGCAAATTCAGCGTGGCAAGAGAGGCTC